>JAKOGI010000003.1:902500-1502500 GCA_029747015.1 Carnegiea gigantea | reverse complement strand
GGAACAGATTGAGGAAAGGCAAGCAGGTTGTCGGCCTCAGGAACCACAGGGGGAAGAAGAAAGTCATCGAGGGCACCGAACAACCAAAAAGATGAAACGAAACATGCGAGATGCGCTGGACCCTGTACAGTCGGAGAATGGGGGGACAGACAACAATATGGACCTCTGATCCCCACGAGTGCCTGAAGCTCAGGAAGAAGGACTTGGGGATTTGTCTTCAGAGTAGGTGTATCGTACGTGACACACTGCAAAGAAATAACCCGAACTTGCATATGGAGATGAGGGATAACCCCATCTGGGGCTCAGAGGAGTACTACATTGTGTCTGAGGATGATGAACTCCCAGAGGACCCTACTTGTCCTACGATTCTGCTAATAGCGCAAGAAAAAAGAATGTTGCGAGAGCCTTGGAAGGATGCATTGATTGTGAAACTCTTTGATAAAGGTATTGGCTACATGCAGTTGAAGAGAAGACTGAAGATTAAATGGGCACTTAAAGGGGATTTCTCGCTGATTGATATAGGGTTTGATTACTATGTCGCCAAATTCACGAACCGGGAGGACTATGAATACATGCTCATGGATGGTCCGTGGATGATTGGTGACAACTATCTTGTGATCAGGGAATGGATACCGAACTTTGTGCTAGAAGAAGATACAATTACAAAACTGGCAGCTTGGGTGAGAATCCCCAAATTAGGGTTAGAGTACTTTAATAGGCACTTTTTGTTAAACAAGATTGGAAGTAAAATCAGAAAAGTACTCAAACTGGATAGTACCACTGCAAATGTGGAGCGAGGACAGTTCACCCGATTATGTGTGAAAGTGGATCTCACTAAGCCGCTACTATCAAAGTTCTACCTTAATGGAAGGATCTGGAAGATTCAATATGAGGGGTTGCGTATGATATGCTTTAATTGCGGGAAACAAGTTCACAAGGAGGGCACGTGCCTGTCACGAACACCTCTAACTACTGAGGGGCAAGAGCAAGTGCAGGTAGGGGGAATGGAGCCAGCACCTCAAAACCAATAGGAGGAGGAAGCAACGTGTGGTGCCTGGATGATGGTCCGGAAACCAAGACGCTGAAACACCAAGTAAGGTCAAACGGCTCTGCAAAGTAGCGCTATGTGAGGGGTTGAAACGGAAAATAACAGAATTGCCCAGGGGACAGGAATGGTTGAGCACGTTAGGCTGCCTTCGCAAGGGTAGCATGAGGAGGGATCCATGACGCTAAAAGCGGGTTTGAGGTTCTAGGGTTGGAAGCAGAGGAGTTGGAGCGGGCTCAAGACATGGATGGACAGGGGCCTGAGATGCACTTGGAGGCTAAGGTAGGGGGCGTCGAATTTATCACAACAAGGAGAGTTGAGAGATCAGGAAGCCATGGCTGCCGTAGCTGAGCAGCATGCTCCACGACCGACTCAGGCACAGGAACAGGTTTCAGAGGCTGCACCATCTCCAAGCAGGGTTGTTACGACCCCAAGGCAACACGAGGCTAGCCGAGAACTGTGAAATGAATGACATGTTAGTTGTTAGTATGGGTAACAATAGTGCCATGCATGCTATCCGTGGAGACTCCCTTTGCCAAGGGGTGTTGGAGCCCTTCAGAGACAACTAGGGGTCGTTTTGCCTGCTTGTCTGCCATCCCAATGCTTTAACCCATTGCCTCATGGGCGTGGTAGAGGTGGTCGAGGGGTGGGCCAGACGATCAGATCAAGAGAGTTGATTAGCGGGGGTCACAGAGGGCCGCAACATGTGCCCCACACAATCGCCAGGGATCGGCCAAGGATAGCGGCGACGATAAGGAACAGAGCAACCGTGGACCTGAGGGATGATGGAGGGAGACACATGTCCAATGTCTCCAATGCAATCCAAGAGGCCAGAGTGCCTTATGCTCAATGACCAGTTTATGGTTAGTGCTCAGTCTGGTGGCATCCATGACCCAGATTTGAATATGCAGAATACAATGTCCCGGAGGGGGAGTGTTCATCAGGCCGTATGCCTCTTAGTGTGGAATGTACATGAAGCAGGGAATAAACATTTCATGTAGGAATTTAGAGAACACGTGAGACAATAGAAACCCCAGATTGCAGTTTTATTGGAAACCCATATTAGTGGAGACCGTGCCGAAGCGGTTTGCAGGCAAAGTGGACATGATAGCTGGCATCGTAGTGAAGCTGACGAATTTCAAGGGAGAATCTGGATCTTATGGAACTCCCACAAGATCAACATTGTGGTAATACAGTCACATGAACAATTTGTTACAATGTAGATACGTCGAGGGTGGGACACGAGTTGGACCTTTACTGCAATCTATGCTTACCTACGTCAGCAAGAGAGAGAGGTTTTGTGGAATGAGGTTCAGCAGTTTGGAGCAGCTGTTCAGCAGCCCTGGCTCCCTGCAAGTGATTTCAATGAAACGGTCAACCTTAAGAAACGCAACCATGAGGGTGTTAAAATGCTTCGACGATGTGGTAAATTTAAAAATTGGATAGAGAACAATGGCCTTATAGATTTGGGCTTCTCTGGCCATAAGTTCACTTGGGTTAAAGGTAATACTGAAGCGACTCAAAAATGTACGCGACTGGATAGAGCACTATGTAATGCTGAGTGGCGTACTCAATTTCAAGAAGGATCAGTGCAACATTTACTTCGAAACTATTCAAATCACCTACCCTTGCTGATTAGTACAAGTGGGTTCGCTTTTGACGAGAGGTCCAAAGCCTTTCCGCTTCCAAGTTGCATGGACTACGCACAAGAGCTTTGAGAAGGTCCTTAAGGACTGTCGGCCAACCGATGTTGCAATTGTGCTGGCATTAGAGTCATTAACGCGTACCCTCATCGTATGGAATAAGGAAGTGTTTGGCAACCTATTTAAGAGAAAAAGAAAACTGTGGGCTAGAATCCAACGCATACAAAGAAAATTATATGAGGGTCGCAATCCCTATCTGCGGAAACTAGAGGGGAGGCTCCAAGATCAACTCCGGGTTGTACAGGACCAAATTGAGACTTTCTGGATGCAGAAGTCTAGAGTTGAGGCTATTCGGAATGGTGATCGCAATACTCACTACTTTCATAGGAGCGTCATTATTCGGCGGAAGTTTAACCGAATTGAAGCCCTTCAGAACGATGATAGGGAGTGGGTTACTGAGCCTGATGAGGTACGCAGCATGGTTCGAAGATTTTTCTAAGAGTTATATACAAAAGAGCAGAGCCCAGATGCGACTCAGGAATTGTTAGGGATGGCTTTCCTAAGGCTCACGCATGACCAACAAGAGGGATTGGCTGCACCGTTCACCCAAAGGGAGGTTTTGATGGCACTTAAATCTATGATGGCCTTGAAAGCCTCGGGACCGAATGGGTACCAAGCTTATTTTTTCCAGCAGTGCTAGGGGATCACGGGGGACGTAGTGAGTGAAACGTGCTGGCTATTCTTAGGGGACAAGCACTGCTTGTAGGACTTAATGATACCTTCCTATCCCTTATCCCAAAAGTCAGCAATCTGCAAAAGGTGACACAATTCAGGCCAATAGGTCTATACAATGTGCTCTATGAGGTGGTCACAAAGTGTATCGTTCACAGACTGAAATCTGTTCTCCCTGATTTGATCTCCCCACTACAATCTAGTTTTGTGCCGGGAAGACAATGTGGTAATTATGCAGGAAATTGTGCATTCCATGCGTGGAAAGAAAGGGAGCAAAGGATGGATGGCAATAAAAATTGACCTTGAAAAGGCATATGATAGGGTCCAATGGTCCTTTCTTAGAGAGACCTTGGAGGCCATGCAATTACCGAATGGGCTGATTAGTGTTATTATGAGATGTGTGACATCGTGCGACCTCAATATATTGTGGAACGGGGAGGCAGCATAAAAGTTCAAGCCCACAAGAGGGATTCAGCAAGGAGATCCTCTTTCCCCGTACTTATTCGTCGCATGTATGGAGCGGTTGTCACAGTTAATTGAGCAGCAGGTCTCACAGTGACGGTGGCGGCCGTTCTGAACGAGTAGAAATGGGCCTCGAATATCGAGTCTCCTATTTGCATACGATGTAGTACTTTTGCAGAGGCTTCGAGGGAGTAGGGCCAGGTAATTAAAATGTCCACGAACGATTTTGCTAGGCATTAGGCTAGAAAATTAGTAGTGCAAAGTCAACCGTCTTCTTCTTCGCAAACACAGACGTCCACTTAATGGAGAGCATATGCTATGAGTTGACCATGACATGCATAGAGGATTTAGGAAGATATTTAGGGGTGCCTATTTTGCATAGTAAGTTGACCCGGAAGACATACCAGGCAGTAATAGAAAGGGTTGATCTACGCTTAGCAGAGTGGAAGAGCAAGTGCCTTTCCTTAGCGGGGCGTCTCACCTTAATTTGTTCAACTATTTGTGCTATTCCCTTATATGTCATGCAAAACAACCCGACTACCTCGGTCAACATGTGACAACATCGATTGAAAAGTCCGTCGTTTTTTATGGGGGGGACGGTGTTGGAGAGGGAAATCCACTTAGCTTCGTGGGCTTTGGTCACGCGTTGCAAGGACTTAGGTGGACTTGGGCTCCCAACGATGAGAGCTTTGAATGCAGCTTGGTTGATGAAGCTGGGATGGAGAATGCTATTAGATCCCGATAAGACCTAGGCTAGGGTTCTAGTGTTTAAATATTGTGGAGGGGGACATCTTCTCCACACTAACACGCCTCCTCCCCCCCCAGCCGTGGCATTCGAATGCATGGAAGGGTGTGTGGGAGCAACGACAGCACATAACGGCTAGCACAGGCATGGCTTTGGGTGATGGGCGTTCAACCAGATTTTGGCTCGTTCACTGGCAGAGCCTTTCCCCTTTCTTATATTCGCAACGCAGTATGTTCCTCTCTCTGAACTTGAAAAAACTGTGCATGAATACTGGGATGAACGTGGGGGTTGGAAGTGGGACGATTTTTCTGATTTTCTACCACATCCGATTTTGGCTCGAATTGCCTCATTCGAGCTACTGGAAGAGGGGATGAGTGACAATTTTTATTGGATTAACGGGAAAAATGGTAGCTTTACACTACAGTATGCAATCAGCATCATACAAGAGGAACCTGCGACTGTGACTGAGGAAAGTTGGGGTTGGGTTTGGAAAGCGCATACCCCTTAAAGGATCCGAGTGTTTATCTAGCTGCTGCTCCATGACAGAATTTTGACGAATGATAATCGGGCAAGATGAGACCTTACGCAGGACCCAAGCTATGAGGGGTGTGGCGCTGCCGGGAGATGACGCTGCATGTCATCCAGGATTGTCCCCGAGCACGGAGGGTCTGGCGGGAACTTGAAGGCTATGGCATGCGACAACTCGCGGCTGATGCTTCCTGTACTAATTGGGTATAAGTGAACGTCAAGGGTGGACACAGTGACCCGGACTGGGCAACGAAGTTTCTCGTCATGATTTGGTACATTTGGAAGTGGCGCAACGCCTACTGCTTCAACAAAGAGGAAGACATTCCGGAGGATAAGGGACGTATCCTGTTGCGCCGATTTGGCAACATTCTTCACTCTCTAGGGGCGCATAACCCAACTATGCTGAATTCGGGAGCCAAGTAGCAGGAACGTTTAATTAGATGGGAAGCTCCACCGGAGGGGTAGGCCTTCTTGAATATGGATGGGGCTTCAAAGGGCAATCTGGGCATTGCTGCAGGAGGTGGGGTGATCAGGGTTGATAGAAGGGAATGGATTAAAGGCTTCTCAGAAAACTTTGGACAATGTATGTCAGTCAAGGCAGAGCTCAGAGCGGCACTTCGTGGCTTGAAGATGGCACAGGATCTGGGGCAAAGGAAGGTATGGTTCAGAGCAGATGCCATGATCGTGGTGGGCATGTTACATGGGAATGGCGCATGGAACCCCGTTCATAAGCCGCTCATAATGCAATGCAAGCAACTTATTGTAGGAGGTGACTGGGAAGTTCAGATTTCTCATTGTTATAAGGAGGCACACTAGGTGGCATATAAACTAGCAAACATAGGCATTGAGCAAGTGTTAGGAGTAGTGTACTTTGATTCCCCCCAAACAGAAGTTCTAGATGTATTAAAGGCAAATCTTGTAGGAGCCGTTTGGCCTAGGAGTTTCAAGTAATAAAGTTTACTTATGGGTCTCAACCCCTCTTCTGCACCAAAAAAAAGAAAAAAAAAGGAGGCATAATAGCTATTAATTTTTTCTCCAAACAAATAAAATTGGTGGAATGAAAAAGTGCAAATCCCTAAGGTTTAGGGGGCTTTTGGTATTTTCACTGCTAAAAGAGTTGAAAGTGTAAAACCTTTATCATATTCGCCAAGGAAAGAAGCCGTGAGCCCAAGGGGGAGAGAAAATGGCGTTAGCGAGCAGAGTGATCTCAGAGCGAGCAGCAACGAATCTATGGAGGCTCCCATTTAGGCTTCTTCATACAATCAACTACAGTAGTACTTCTACTGCTACTACAGCCTCCCAAAACCCTACAAGTGAGGCGGCGAATGAGCCAAAGAGGAAGAAGAAGAAGAAGAACCTATTCGAAGTCGCCCAGTTTTTGCCCAACTGGGGCATTGGCTATCACATGGCCAAGGCCCATTGGACAAATGTTTCCTATGAAATCACCAAGATTAACCTCTATAAGGTTTATCGCTCCCTATCAGTTCGATCTCGTGTTCTTTTTCATTGGGGCAATTTGTCGAACACCTTGCAGTCATGTTCCACATTGTGGTTATTGTTAGGTTTTCTTTGAATCTGGCTGTTGAAGTTCTTCTGGGTTTCGATTTGCAGGATGGTCGGCACGGGAAAGCGTGGGGGCTTGCTTACATAGATGGTCAGTCTCTCAATTGCCCGTTTCAATATTTTTGATCTCATTCGGCTTTAAAGATTATGTCTTTTGTTTGCCCCACATGATATCAGTTGAAAGTAATTTAGATTTTTTATTGAGTTGGCTCTGGAATTGGGTGATGCATCGGAATTTTTATCCTTAACAACTAGGGTTTTACTTGGGTTTGTTGTATGGTGGCTTCTTTGCGTTTTTCTGGTTGAGACATCATAGCTTGGATCAAAGAGCTATTGGTCTTAACCAGATAGCATTAACATTCACTTGAAGGCGGTGCTGTGCTTGGCTACAACTGCTCAATGGTTTCATACATTTTGCGGCTGTTGTGAAGAATGAGAAGCCGTTAAATAAGCATGATCATATTAGGGAACATCAGTTTAGAAACTAAATCAAGTCTGGATGCAACTCTTTAGGGCTTCTTCACACAGGAGCTGTAGTGAAGAACAAGAATCCATTAACCATGCATTCAGATGAAAATAAATCACGTCTACGAACTAAATTGAGTCGATCACCGATGATTAACCTTTAATGCTACCCTCAATTTGGGGAATTGGGAAGACAACCCCCCCGGGCCGGCAAGAACAAAAAACTTGTTCTTGGATTTGAGTCCAGCAGGGCTTCTTGATCTCTACCAGGAATCCTTTCTTGTTGCTATGTACTAGTTTAGCAAATGAAGATTGTGCAGTCACTTATTTGTCTTTCAAGCTGTCGCCCTAATCTTGAATTCTTGATGCTTAGAGTTCAAACCAAATCCTTGAGAACTTTTGGTGTGCCTCAAATTTTCAGTCCTCCTATAGTTGGGGATATTTATGGGGCCGCTCAAAGTTTGAACTCTTCTCTTCTTTCACCCTACAAGATGTTATATTTCTCACATATTCCCTTTTCTGCTTGCTACATGTGCCACAGTATATTTCACGTTCTCATTCTGCAATTTATTGGCACATTCACTAGAAAGCAAGTCTCCATGTGAAGGGCACAGCTGCTCGTTAAAGACTACTTTATAACTTTGTAGCAGACAGATATGTTGGATAAATGGCTTGAATTTCAGTCTTTAGTTGTCCCACTTGTTCACTTTGTACATATTTTAATGTGTATGGATTTTCAACTTTGAACTCTTGTCTTTGTTTGAAAGTACAAAATGAAATATTTCTGTTTAAGCCTGCTACTGGAATTCCTGAAATTAAAGGTTGTGTCTTTGGGCTGTTCTGTGACCAGATTGAAATGTCATGAGAACTATGCTTCGTAAAAGCATGCTTTTTGATTGCAATGAGCAGATACATGCTACATAAGTAGATGTTAAAATTTTTGAGTGAACATTAACTTAAGTAATCAAAAGTTGGTCTTTTAGATAATAGCTCCCCCGTGGAAATTCAATGAAGTTTCTACTTGTTATCTTATTCACTGATTCTGCAACATTCACAACAATCTTGCCGTCGCTGTTGTATGTCAGTGGAATTAATCTTCCTATTGCATTGAACAAAATTTCATCTATAAGGATGCTCATACTTTGTAAGAGAAGCCCTGAGGGAGAGCCTGACAGTTGGATTAGTTGCCTTTCAACTTCCATGATTTACATTGATCGTCATCTATTTCTCCCTCCTTGCCCATGAGCTATGCCATTGTGCGGATTGAAATGACGCGAGCAGCAAGAAATGCTTGAATCAGAGACATTCTATTCTTTTGAAAAAGTGAATTCATTTGGCCATGTTGGTGTTTCTACATTGTCAGATATCATCATAGAGACATACGTTTTATCTAAATATCTTATTCTGTAGTATATGCTGAACTTGGTTGTTTTGACATTGTCTCCATTGAATTATTTTGCAGTTATATGAAAAAGTTGTCTTCAAAAATGTGACTTAGATGTTTAGTTTCTGTAGCGGAGAAAAGAAGGAAGCACTGAATATCAACATAAATAGTGATAGCCCTTCCAAGCCGGCAAGCTCAATATGAGCATCCTGCTTAGACATTCTAGCACCCTTTTTTTTTTGGGGGGGGGGGGGGGTTTGGAAAGGGGGAGAATTTCCCATGCCTCTGATGGGCTTTTGAACCTGACTCCTTTTGTGAAAGTTGAGTTTCCTCCCACTAGACCATCCTTGATGTGGCCAGTCGTGCCTTGTTCAGATAGATATACAGTTTTATTTGTTTATGAGTTGAGTTTGGTAGATCAGAAGCCTTGAGTTTGGACACGTATGAAAAGATGTAGATGGAAAACCTGTGCATCCTGCGCTGGCCATTCTGTTTAAGACTTGCGATCAGTATGTTACCTATGTTTGATTTGCACCTCATTGTCAGGAAGAATTTTGATAATAGTTTGTTTAGTGAGAAAGTTTGTGCCTGCTTGATGAGTCAAGTTTGCTAATGGATCTCGCAGGTTTGCCTGCTCCTGCACCAAAGAAGATTAGTGGAGTTCACAAGCGCTGTTGGAAGTACATACGAAACCCAAAGAAATTAGAGGCAGAGCCAAAGCCAGAGCCCCAGGCTCAAGCTGCCTGATGCTGGCAACTGCTGTAGTTGAATTCCTTGCACCGTGCCGGACAAAGAGATATTTAGTCAAACGCTTTCCTTGTAACATCACAGACAAAATTTTTGTAGGAGAAATGTAGAGGTACTGCAAATGGACAAAAATTCTTACTGAAGCATCTCGGGTTCCACAAAAATATTACATAAGCAGTTTGCGTGTCTTGTCTGATGTCTGGTATATGTTTTGCAATCGGAGAAGCACAATTCCGGAGCTCTGCAATTTCTCCCATGGAGCAATTTCCTTATGGACACATTTTTGTTACATGGTTGTCTTTTAATCACGACGAACTAACTGGCATACTGGGTAGCACTTATTAAGAAAAAGTCTTGGATTGGATTTGTATTGATTTGTTAATAAATTTTGCAGATTATTATATGCTGCGCTGCGTCTCTACTTTTTTGTATGTTGATTTCTCATATATTAGTTTTTAAAATCCTTATTTACTATTTGGCTCTTGAGAGTTTGCGTACCCTAGCACATGATTCATAGGTAGTGGTGACACTTTATCAAGGAAAAAAAGGGCATTGGTTGGGCAAACATAAAGTCTACTCAGGTTATCTCCAACAAGAATACCTATGTGGGTGTCACTATTAGTTAGCGCAGCCAGAAATATTTTTGAAAACTGTTGTCAAATACCTAAGTTCAATTTCACTTAAACTGATCTTTGCATTTTACTTTTTTAACACCAAAAAATAAGAAAACTAAAAACTCTTATATGAGTGTTAGTTAATTCAACTAAAAAAGTCTTTAAAAATTGTCAAGAATCTGAGTTCAAATTTCGCTAGCATTGACATTTGGATCCCCCTTTGCACCCCCCCCCCCCCAAAAAAAAAACAAAGATCAAATGACCCTAATGTTGTTAATTGGTATAACTGTTATGTCTATGATCCTATTTGACAATAAGTTGTTAGCTGTTAACTGTTAGTTGATTGTATTAGCTGCTAACTGTTAGCTGATTACATTAGTTATTTGACTTAACTGATTGCATTAGTTGTTTGTGAAAAAAATATTTGGTGAAGTTAGTTGTTTCTAACAAAGCTATTTGATAAAATTTCACTTATGCCCATTACTCAATTTCATTATTTTTCTAACAAAATAATTTTTCATTGGATATTTATTGTTCTTTCGATATGAATTATCAATTAAGACTTATGTAATATATAAAATTGCATTTATACCTTTTCCTAATTTTAGTATTTATTATCAAAATATTTTTAATGTTAAATGTTTTCTTTTTTTAATAGCAATTGAAATGATGTAACATAAAAAATATTTATAGATCATGTAAACTAAAATAAATTATTTGTTAAATTAAGAAAGCGTTAAAATTAAAAGCATTATCTTCGACATCATGACCATTCACAACTCTTGTCCTAAAAAAGGAAAAAAATAAATTGAAAAATTTAAAGCATAAGCATCCAATATTCGGGAATATCATTTATGAATGACATTTGATGTAAATTTGTTCAAATTATAATGTTAGTATGGTCATTGTAATAATAAATATCAAAAAGCTCTTTGAAAAGTTATCCTAAAGAGTTTCTTGTAAAAGAGTTTTTTTTGGTAAGCTAATTTAAAAAGCTAATCAACCAAACAATCTAAAGAGCTTTTTGATCAGTGTCAAACTACTAATACCTCTAAAAGCTCTTTCTGTACCTAAAAAGTTTTTTACCAAACATGGCCTATGAAATCACGTTGAACCTTTGGATAGACTACTAGCTGAAGTTATCCCATTCCTTTTTGAGAATTGGAGACAAGAAACGGCCCGTTGGGGATGCTTTTAGAGTAAAAATTGTTCACACTAGTTGCTAGATTTGGCATACCCTTCCTATAGGTCCAATGGCGGATCAGGAAAAAAAAAATAAAAATAAAAGAAAAGGGTTCATAGAGGCACAACGGCATTTATATGTGTAAAATATCAACAAGAGAAAGCGATAGCATGAAGAACAGGGAGCTAGAGAGAGAATCGAGAAAGAAAATGAAGGAGGAAATTCATTCTGTATATTCAAGAGAGGAAGAATGGAACAGTGTTCTGGTATATATACATTGAGTTGTTCCCTAACTACCTGCAAGTGGTCTAACAACCTTCTAACAATTTTCCAACAAACTAACAAACTGATTTAATTAATTCAGAAATAATGTAATCTCTTCAGCCCCCCCTTAAGTTGGACTTGGACGAAAGACAAGGCCCAACTTGACAGCTAAAACACGGTGCTGCATTGCTGATGGAGGCTTGGTCATGATATCAGCTATTTGATGATGACAGCTGATATGAGATGTCTTTAGGAAGCCTTCTTGAAGCTTGTCTCTGACATAGTGACAATCTATATCCAAGTGCTTGGTGTGATTGTGAAATACAGGATTGGCTGCAATATATTGAGCAACTTTATTGTCACAGTATAATATGAGAGGTAGATGTAGGGGAATCTGAAGATCTCGAAGAAGACCAACCATCCATACAAGTTCACTGGTGGTCTCTGACATAGCTCGATATTCAGACTCAGCAGAGGACTTAGAGATAGTGGCCTGTTTCTTGGTTTTCCAAGAAACTAGGCAGCCACCTAGAAAGATGCAAAAACCAGTAAGAGATCTTCTACTAGAGAGACACCTTCCCCAATCAGCATCAGTGTAGGCACTGAGACTAAAGTCATTGTTGGCTGAATAAAATAAGCTAGCATTCACTATACCCTTGAGGTATTTCAGCAAGTGAAAAGCTGCTTGCAAAATGTGGTTCCCTAGGCTAGCTTACAAATTAGCTAACGTGTTGTACAGAATATGATATGTCAGGCCGGGTAATACTAAGATACAACAACCTGCCAATAAGCCTTCTATAGACTTCAGGTTTAGGAAGTAATTCTCCTTTGTCAATAGAGAGTTTTAGATTTATAGGTAAGGAAAAAGTAACAGGTTTGCATGCTGTAAGACCGGCATCTTGGAGAATGTCAAGGATGTATTTCCTTTGATTGAGAAGAGTCGCCGCAGAAGACCTTGCCACTTCAATGCCTAGAAAGTACCTCATGAGTCCCAAATCCTTGATAGTAAAGGTTTAGTCAAGAGCTTGCTTGAGTAGACTAATGTCAGCAGCAGCTTCTCCAGTGATCAGAACATCATCAACATAGACAAGGACCGCCAAAAAGGTTGACCTAGAACCCTTAGTAAACAAAGAATAATCTTGTTTAGATTGAACAAAACCTTGAGTAAGAAGAAATGCAGTAAACTCTTCGTTTCATTGTCAAGAGGCTTGTTTGAGCCCATATAGTGATCGCTTAAGCTTGCAAACCTTGCCCTCAGCATTCATGTAACCTTCTAGAGGCAATATGTAAACTTCCTCATCCAAGGAACCATGGAGGAATGCATTATTAATGTCAAGCTGATGGATTGGCCAGTGTTTGACAGTGGCTAAGGCAATTAGGGTTCTGATAGTAGGTAATTTGGCAACAGAAGAGAAACTGTCTGTGTAGTCTTCATCTGGAATTTGATCAAAACCTCGAACAACAAATCTGGCCTTAAACCTTTCAACTGTGCCATCAGGTTTAAACTTGATTTTGTACACCCATTTGGAGCTAATGGCCTTTTTGCCAGGGGGTAAATCAGTGATTTCCCATGTGTCATTGGTCTCCAAAGCAGCTATCTCTTGATCAATGGCATCAACCCGCCTAGGGTCTTGGCTAGCTTGAGCATAAGTGTGAGGTTCTTTTAAGGAAATAACATTGCATAAAGAGGTGACATCCTTAGGATGCAAATGATTCAAATCTGATGGTTGAAGTAGGGGATAGAAAGTAGTGGAAGACTCTGACTTAGGTGTAGAAACAGATGCAGAACAAGCAAAGTCCTTGAGCCAACTAGGGGGTTTGACAGCCCTAGTGGTTCTCCTTGGAGGAGGGGAATGATTTGTGGATGATGTGTTACTGGAGAGTTCTTTTGGTTGTAGGTCACAAGTATGAGGTGTATGATTACTGGCAGAGGTGAAGGTAGGTTGCTGCTCTTGAATAGGGATGAAGGAATTAGTGGACTAGATGGATGTGATGACTGAGCTGGGGATGAAACTTCAGACTCAAGAAGTTCAGTAGAGTCTGTGTATATAGGTAAATATTGAGGCAGTATACAAGTTGAAGGGTTCTGCTTTGTGAAATCATGTTGTTTAAAAGGGAAAATTTCTTCTTCAAAGTGAACATCCCTGCTAACAAACACAGTATGATTATCCAAATCATACAGTCTATATGCTTTCTGTCCAGTAGGATATCCCAGAAGTATACATCATCTTCCCTTAGCTGCAAACTTGTCATGTCTAGGCTTGAGGTTCAAAGCATAACATAAACACCCAACAGTTTTTAGGTGTGGCAAGTCAGGTTTGAATCCATACAGGCTTTCAAAGGGGGACTTCCATTCCAAAACAGAAGAAGGAAGTCTGTTTATGATATATGTAGCTGCAAGTATACATGACCCCCAAAATTTATCAGGGAGATTAGCATGAATTTTGAGGGCTCTAGCAGTCTCAACTAAATGTCTATACTTCCTTTCAACTCTCCCATTTTGTTGTGGTTTGCCAGCAACAGTCCTTTAATGGGAAATGCCAGATTGCTTAAAAAATGAATCACAAGCATCTTGAAGAAACTCACTGCCATTATCAGTTCTAATAGTTTTAACATTTGCTGTGAACTGATTCCGAGCATGCAAAATGAAATTCTTTATTTGATCAGGTACTTGCATTTTGTTTTGCATCAAATACACTCAGGTAGATTGAGTATGATCATAAGAATTGTAAGAAAATAATGTGCTCCACTAGTATCTCGTTTCTTATAAGGACCCCAAAGATCTGCATGAATCAATTCAAAGGGGACAACAGCCCTTGAATTACTAACAGGGAAGGGAACTCTATGAAACTTAGCCATTTGACATGAATCACATATGAACTTACTCAAAACATCACTAGGAATGGTATTCAAATGAGACATTTTGGACAAAGATGCATGTCCCAGTCTAGTTTGCAACAAAATCAAATCCTTATAGTGAACCTTTGGAGAATCTTCTTTGGTATGTGAGGAAACATTACCAACCACAGGCTTGTATTGATGATCAGCAACCTTCAATTTGTAAAGCCCTGATTCTTTATTACCATCGGCCACAATCCTTCTAGTAGTAGAGTCCTGTATCATGAACCCCCTTTGAGTAAACAAGGCCACAAGATCACCATCTTCCAGCAATTTGCCGATAGATAGCAAGTTATACTTAAAATCCTTCACATACAAAACATCCTTAAGAGTCATGTTAGGATGTATCTGTATGTTCCCTACCATAGTGACAGTCTTGGTGTTCCCATCTGGTAGTTTTATTAATATAGGCCTTTGCAGTTCCCTCTTTTGAGTAAAAAGAGGTAAATGTGAGGACATATGGTCTGAAGCCCCTATGTCCACTATCCATAACAGACCAGTAAATTCATCCAATTGCATAAAAGAAGAAGCAACTAGTGAGTTACCTGCAAATGCACCATGAACTGACCCAGCAGCCATATTACCAGAACCTCCAGCTTGACCAGTTTGTCCCTTGAGAGCTTTCAAAACCCCTTGGCAAACAGCATTAATCAATGCTGTATTGGTTCCTCGATCAGTAGGTTGTTCCTCATTAACATCCAGGGGGCTATCATGTTCAAATGTATTAGCATAGCATTCTGATGTTGTAACCTGAACAGCCAATTTTACTCCATATTTTTCTTTGTACCAATCTGGATAACCATAAATTTTGAAGCATTGATTAATGCTATGACCTTTGACCTTGCAGTGCTGACAGAATTTGTCACTCTTAGTTTTCTTGTTGTCCTTCTTAACAATAGGAGCATGTTTAGGTCCTTGTTTATGCACAGCATGAGCCTCAGCGTCAGATATGACTTGCATATTTTCCTTCAACTTCCTCTGCTTTTCTTGTTGTTGTATGATGTAATATGCCCTATTAACAGTAGGCAATGGATCCATAGCAAGAATTTGATTCTTGATTGCATCATAACCAGAATTCAGTCCCATGAGAAATTGAAACAGTTTGTTTCTGGACTCTAGATTTAGAATTTTCTTGTGTAAATCACAAGTGCATGTTTTAGCAGCTGCACAAACACATCTAGGAAATTCATCAATCTCCAGTAATTCATCCCAATGTTTCTTCATCCTTGAATAATACATTGAGACTGGATCATTTCCTTGTGACAAAAGGACCAGATCGCGGTTTAGCTGGTATATCAGGGGTCGCTGGGCTTCCTCAAACCTCTCAGCTAGCTCACTCCATAATTCTTTGGCTGAAGGAACATACATCAGACTTTCAGCAATGGTTGGGACCATGGAATTCAGCAAGCAACATCGCACCATGTAGTCACATCGAAGCCATTTCTGCATATTCTCAGAGCCTACATCAGGCTTGGTGCAAGATCCATAAATGAAACCTAACTTCAACCTAGCTCCAAGAGCCATACGAGCTGATCTGCTCTAACCCGTAAAATTATCACCATTGAATTGCTTATTTGTAAGTTGTAATCCGGGATAATTTGCTCCAGTCAATGAGAATGGATCACCATCAGTCGCCATTAGAAAGAGCCTTTATGTTCCTTCGAGAATCAGATTCTTGAAAGTAAATTGTAGTTGAATTGTTCGATCAAAACAAACAATCGATCAAGCATAGAATGTATGATCAATTCAGACAAATTGACTGCTGAATCGAATTGACCATTCAAATATCAAGCAGGAATCCAGGAGCTCAACCGTAGAGCTCTGATACCATGTAAAATATCAACAAGAGAAAGTGATAGCATGAAGAACAGGGAGCTAGAGAGAGAATCGAGAAAGAAAATGAAAGAGGAAATTCATTCTGTATATTCAAGAGAGGAAGAATGGAACAGTGTTCTGGTATATATACATTGAGCTGTTTCCTAACTACCTGCAAGTAGTCTAAGAACCTTCTAACAATTTTCGAAAAAACTAACAAACTGATTTAGTTAATTCAGAAATAATGTAATCTGTTCAATATGAAAAAGAGAGAGACCAAATATGAATACTTCTAAGTAAACGACAGGGCAGCAAACAATCTGCTCTTCGTCTAACATCAAAACGATGCATAACAGTAATCTCAGGAATTTTTATGCATGGGTGACTTGTTTACTTTTCTAACCCTCCGCCTGCATTTTCCTTTCATTTGAAGTCATTTGGGTGTTTTTTGATTGGAGGCACTGCATAAGCACATATATGAACTGCAGTCCCCATCTTTGCACTACCAAAGCCACACAGTTACCGCAAACAGTGCCATAAAGCCAGATCCACCCCTGCTTACAATTGTAAAGTGTTTGAAGCAGCCTCACCACCATATTTGGATCTCCTATCACGTTCACATCTATAAAGGGTAGCTGCCCCCAACGGAGCTATTGCAAATGGTCTAATGGATCGAGGCTAGGATCATGTAGATCAATGATTGATATGAATAATTTTGCCGGTTGTAGTAATATAGGATCTAGCAATGTTTCATTTACAAACCACCAAATGAATATCAAGGTTCCTATTTGTAGCGAGATTCGAGGGATAGATGTATGCACTTGTTCTCTCCGGAAATTGTGAATAAACTGTCATTGACAAGCAAGCTCCCCGTTAGTTCTACATACCAGGATAGAAGACCATGAAAACTGGAATTACATATGTATGCAATAACATATAAAAATCTTCTAGTAAAGAGCAGTCAAGATTCTTGAGGACCCCAGATTAGAAAGATCAGTTTTCAATCTGTATTGTCCTAATAACTCTGTTGTTGCTGCTACCTCTAGACTCAAATATGGTAGAATTGCAGACGCTGGACCCATTTTTCAAGTAACTTATGGACTAACATCCATGGCATCCTTGGGGTTGCCCTTGAACTTGGCTACTACGTCATCAAATGTCCTTCTCACATGCTCACACATGTAAATCAAATTCTGACAACTATCCTTCAGAACCTCACTAGCTGGATCACCTGCAAATTCAAGGCAAGAAGACAGTCCAGAACGATTCATTAAACTACTGCAGCAAAAGCAGAGCAAATCACAACATAAATAATGAATATTATACTGTATCTGAGATGCTGTATACATGTTCACTCTGGAATAACAATGCACTTTTTAACATTTTGGCGTAATTTAAAGACAAGACTAATCAGAGACAAACAGAGCTAGAGCACAAAGCCAAGTTCAATGAGGCTTTCAATGTGAAGGAAACCTCACAGCCACCTTGATCACATGCACATTGTCGACAATGGCAGAGCTATGTTGGGGACATAACACCCCCCTCCCAAAAAAAAACCCAGAATGAGATATGCAATTTCTGGGCTAGCGAGAGCAATCAACGTTCACAGCAGTGTTGGTAAAAGGCATTGTATTTGTAGTGCGTGGTCTATTGTCCGAATCTCCGAGCACAAAGTTAGTAGGTTGTAGTCTTTTTTTTTTTCCAAATTTGAGGCGTAGGCTGTTTGCGTATAAGCTCTTTTAGACTCAAAACTTTCCCCTCAACCCTCCTCATGGCTCATATATTGTGTTTATGCCTTTCTTTTCTTTTCTTTTTAAAATTCCAATCACTTAGATAATTAATTATCCTAAAATGGTTATGCATTTTGTTGGCTTACTTAATGTATATCTCAAATCACTTTGAACAAATAATCATAAATGTATATTTTCACCCGAGGAGTCCAATAATTGTGATATAAGGAAGATAGAAGAATCAAACGGAGTTCAACGTATTAGGGGTGTAGTATTAGTCTTGAGGTGATTGGCAGACTAATTAGTGGCAAATCTCATTCATATAATTTTAGTTGAATAACCTCTCTTTAATTTGTTTTTTAGATTCTCAAGGACCATGTTTGATATGGTGGTGGTTAGTTTGGATTTTAAAAAATTATGATGGTTCTCCGGAATATATGTAAAGCTTTTTTTTTTCTTTCTTTTTTTTGTGTTTTTTGGAGCACGCAGTATATACATATAAAGCTCAAAATAATGGGATTCATATTTACTATTCCTCTTTTTTCTGTAAAAGAGAAAACCATATTTAGATATATTTCTACACATTTTTTTGGGAAAAAAACACTAAAAGAAAAAGGAACTTCAACCCTCTGACTTCAAAAAAAATAGAAGGATATCAAATAACTTTGCCTTCCCCCTCTCAATCTTCATTCGTAGCTTCGCCCCTGATTGTTGATGAAAAGTAAAATCATCACAGCAAGAACACTAAGTCTTCCCTGAGTGGCCTGTCCTAGGTATTTCAGGATCTCCTGGAGGTCCCATCCTGCATCTTGCTTACGAGTCCCGAAAAGAGCATAACATCTTCATTTATGGAGGGAATTATGTGGAGTCAACAGTATACCTTCCCCCTGCTACCTGTTGTTAGTCCGGACAAGGTTTCCCACCTCTAGGAGTTGGGTAAAAGAAATGCATAAATTAGCAAATAGGAACAGTGTTTCTAAGGCATGTACAGGCGTACAACACACAATCCTAGTAAATCGTAAGGTTGGAAAACAATCCCCATCTCTAAGGGTTTTCACATCAGAAAACGGTCATAATGAGATGAAATTACAATGGTAAAAATAACTAAATAAATAAATCCCAAATGGACAAAATGCCTAGTAAGACTTTTACAGCAATGCATATCTTGCATCTGCCCATGTGCAAATAGTAAACCTACTTGACCAAGAAAATCAAATAACCAAATGAACAGTGTGGGGAACTCTGAAAGTTGTGGTGGAAGGGTATAAATATGCAAACATATGATCAGTGAAGTTATGAAGTTACAGATGGAATGCTACCATACACTAGATGCTACGCAATACAATTTAACCTCGAGCCATAGGCTCCAATCCCATGAGCTTAATGGTCCTTGATACAAGCTACTTATCCCCTTTTTTTTCCCTTGCTTGGGCAGTAGGGAAGCCATATAAGGGTTTGACGAACAAGTTCAGGAAACAAAGGCTAGTGAGATAGGAAGGGGGGCATTATGATCATAGAGAGTCATCAGCCGTAGTCTGGCCTATGATTCTCAAAGATCACGTGCAATATGTTTTAGCAGTGGACCTCACTAGTACTGAGCTGCAAGCTTTAGCCAGCAGATCTTTCACCAGGCCATTCCCCACTAGACCATGAGCTACATATTAGAGCTTAGGGACCTCTGAAGCTGCCAAATACAGCTTTTGGCTTGTAAATGTTGCAAGGGATCCTCAAAAGCTAAAGGACTTCAACAGGGATTTCACTTAGGGCTATGTATGTGGATTCCATGTCTTTGGCAAGGATTGCTTATGACTTAAATTTAGGGTCTAACGGAACTAGTCTCTTTGTAATTTTGTAATTTACGAGTGAGGCAAGGCTACTATATCACCCCCCCCCCCCCAAAACACCTCACCTAGTGATGAGATTTTTGAGGTATTCGATTTGAATTTGGATTTTCCAATATTTGAGTTAATCCATAAGATATCTTGAAACCAGAAGCTCCAAATCTTTGTTTCAATAGAAGTATGACTTGGATGCTCTAATGTACGTAAATGGTATGCAATCCAAGTCTTTATGTCATCAAGCGACCTCCTATTGAGCTTTGGACCATGATGATCCACTTTGTTAGGTTTAGGGTTTAAATGCATGAGTTGTGGACTACATATATTGGTCCCAAAGAGGATTTCAATATTAGGGTCTACATGATCCTGGACCACGTGAAAACAAAGATGCTAAAGGCAACAGAGAATACAATGCCCCAATGAAATTCCTTCTTACATTTTTGGGACCCTTTTTGTTTCTTTCCCAGGAGGGGTGGCACTGAAAGAACTACATGCATATATACTTCATCTACACCAGAGGACCTAGTCGTCACCATTACAGGCTTCAGGCTATGGCTCTAGGACCAAGGGATCCAGGATGACACAGGGAAGAAAAGCATTGCTTTTGGGTAAAAAGGTCAAGAATCCCATGAATTAGGCTACATTATTTCCTTTAGGTTGTTTCTAATACTACTCCACAAACTCCACATATATAATACAATCAAGACAAAGACCCCCTAGAATGAGCCATACAGAACAAACAACCATCAGAATGATTCCACAATTACCTGTTGTCTGCACAGAAATATTGACACAGGCTTCTGAAGGATGGGGGATGCTGTACCCACAGGAGATCACTCTCGGACTGCAGGATAACAACAAAACATAATTCGGTATATGAACAAGAAGCAATAATTTGAAAACAGAAAATTTCAACAGATAAATGGATTACATGATAATCTTGGGAGCATTTCGTTCTAAGACAACTCCTGACTACGACGTTATGAATGGATAACTAATATGCAAGGGTCTAAATGACAAAAAAAGATCCTTTGTAGCCGGGCATACTAAACTAACATGTAAAATAGATTTGGTATAAAATAAGAACATTTTCAGCTAACCAGAATCTTTCTTTCAATCTACATAGAGAACCCTTCATAGAGTGTTCATATTGAAGGTAAAGATAGGAAATGAACCTGAAGATAGATTGTCTAACTCATGTCAATCGTGGTGAGAATATCAAATGCAGGGTAAAAGGGTTCAACTCTCATTCACCCCTATTACCTCAGTTTTTGTTTACCTCCAAATTGTGATTGAAATGGGGTGAATTGGACGACTTTTAGTAAGTTCATCCCGCTTTCCTCTATTTCCCTTACTAACATATCCAAACAAAGCTAAAGTAAATTCCCCTTCTTCCCTTCCCTTCACTCCATTCCCTGCCCCTCCGTTAACATTCACTCCAGAAATAACAAGTACAACCCACCCAAAAAAACAAAAATAAAAGGGGGTAAAAAAGGGTATCACAATAACAAAGGGTTTCAATGGGAAAACTTAACTTCTCTTAAAACAGAAAATGGAAACACAGCATGTATGAAAAGAAGGTAAGAAACTAAACTAGAAGGGAAAAGAGAGCGGACTCATGAATCATAAGTGGAGATAAAAGAAGGGGACAAACTCTTTATTGAGGACCAATCTGAGGGAGTTGGCAAGGGTATGATCCTCTTCAGCTATTGAGATCGTTGACGCACTGGGATTCTTGTATGAACCGTGCTCCATTCCTTAACCTCTTCCTCTCCCTGCAAAATCAAAAGAGCTAATTTAAAAATAATTTAAAATATATTAGCAGACAGAATTTTTTGGGAATTTCTTCAAGCTAGTAACCGGGCAATGGACAGAAACAAATATATCAAAGGTAGGGAAGGGGAAATTTGAAGAAGTTCAGCAAGCAGAACACCAGGAATCACCAAAGTGGTGACTGGTGAGAAAGCTAACCTCATTCGATTCAAGAAAAGTTTTTTTTTTTTTTTGGGGGGAGGTTTTTAGAGCAAATTCAGTAGTGAGCCAATTTTTTAACTCATCGGTGAGACATACCACTATATCAACTCTCTCTCTCATTTTTTGCCTCAAGATTCTCATTCTCTCCAGTGAAAGACTCATCACTTTGGCTCATCAAATAAAATAATACTCATTAACCCATTTCATAGTACACAACATTATTTTTAAAATTAAAAAAAGAAAAAATTAATCAAAAAATATTAAAAAAATAAAAAAGCAAGCCTGCTCTGCTTGTGAGGCAGCTCCCATCGATGAGCCTCCGCACGAGGCTTCTGTTACAAGCCAACCATTGGAAATCTCCTTCCTCCCTCACCCCTTTCTCTCTCCTCTAATTTGCCTCGTGAGGTAACCGGTGGAAAAGCTCTCAGCAAACCCACCTCGCAGGGGATGATAGAGATTAGAGAGAGTGTGGGATGGCTGAACTGCTGAAATTTTTTTAGATAGAGTGTGTTTTGTTTTTTTTTTTTTTTTTTGATAGAGAAAGGGAAGCTTTCATTAAATAGCGTAACCAGATGCAAGATCATCCTAGGCCGGATCAGAAAGTTGATCCGGGCTATCCCCTAGTCATATCCTGCAACTAGAGGAGAATGGCTGGAGATGAGCAAGGGCATGAGCCATCCTATTTCCCGATTTCCTAACTAATAAGAAACTGCAAAAATCGAATTTATTCGCTAAACTTAAAACATCTTTTAAAATGAAACCAGTAATAGTATTTGGACAGGTGTGCTTCCTGAGAGGGGCAATAATGTTGCTGTAGTCACCTTCAACAATAATCTTCTTGAGAGCACGATCCCACGCTTGCTGCAATGCAAATTCACATGCTAGTGCTTCTTCATGCTCCGAGCTAGAGAAGCCAGCTGATTACTTAACTGCCGAGAAGAGTATGTTACCATTTGAGTCCTCGCAGATTGCTCTCCAACCTCTTCCCCATTTCCCCAGTTTGCCTCCTTCAAAGTTGATTTTAGCAAGGCCCGAAGGGGGGGGGGAGTCCATGGTGAGCTTGGACCCGGGGTGTGGCTGTGCGTGCTGTCTAGAGCATTCTGAAATTCCTTGACAAAGTCAAGGGCATTGGATGCTACTCGTGATGGGTGGGAGATCGACCTATGGAAAATGAAATTGTTTTCGGAGTTCCAGCATGCCCATAGAATAGCTACAAACTCACCTACCTTGTTCTTACGGGAGTGTCTGGCTTCGTCCATTACATACATCACACTGCAGTAAGGCCTGGCTTGAATAAGATCAGCAAACGAAGTGGTGGCCCAGATGCTTTCGGCGTGAGGGCAGTTGAGTAATGCGTGGGTTGCTGACTCGAAGGGTGACCCGCATAATTCACACTGGGCATCCATCTTATGAACTTTGAGCGACAATGCTCCTTTTACTGGGAGCAAATCCGAACAGGCCCGCCAGATGAAAGCTTTCATAGGGGGGATGCGGAAGCCCCATGTCTCTTTCCAGAAGTTGTGGGTGAAGTCGGTGCTGGAGCACGGGGTGGCCTGATCTTTTTGGCCCATGATGAGTCTATAGGCTGTCTTGACCGTGAGCTCTCCGCGCTAGAGAAATGCCACATTAACGCGTCTTGAGGCCACGAAGAGCATACGGGGATACTCAAGATAATTTCAGCGTCAACGACGAGGAATAAGGATTTAACCATCAAGCTATGCCATTCCCCGTTGTTTTTTTCAATAAGGTCCACTACTCAGAGTAGTCGAGCTTCGGGCCTTACAGGGGTGAGGACTTTGAACGAGTCTGGCCGTGGCACCCACTTGGACTCCCATACATTAAGTGACCAACCATCGCCTACTATCCAATGAGAGCCCCTTTCAACTACCCACTGAGCCTGGTGCAAGCTCCTCCAAGTGTAGCTAGCCTTTGTGCCTAAAGCAGCGTCCAATATTCCACATCGAGGGAAGTATTTGGCTTTGAGGAGTCGTGATACTAGGGACTGATCCGCATGCAGAAGGCGCCAGATTTGCTTGGCCAATAGGGCTAGATTAAACGCTTCGGGATCGCAGAAGCCAAGTACTTCCCGAAACTTACTTTTGCAAAACTTATCCGTCGAAACCCAATGAATTTTCCGTTTTCCATTCTCGTGACCCCACCAGTAATTGCAAATTGATGATTGGATAGACTGATAAAATAACTCGGCAGTTTAAAAACGCTCATGGCGTAAGTAGGGGCGGTCTAGGCCACAACCTTTATGAGCACCTCTCTTCCTGCCCAAGATAGATTTTTACTCAGCCAACCGTTGATACGTTTGCAAATGCGGTCTTTAAGGGGCATAAAGGCCTTGCTTCTTGATCTTCCTACTCTGGTGGGTAACCCAAGGTATTTGTCATAGGAGAGAACCTCCCGAATGTCCAGAGCGAGCAGTACAACATTCTTCTTGTTGGGAGGTATGCCCTTTCCAAATATCACGTTGGACTCATCAAGATTAACCATTTGCCCTGAAGCAGCTTCATAGGAGTGGAGGATGGATTTGATCGTTTCCACTTCCTTATTGCTAGTGACACAAAAAATAATAGAGTTGTTAGCAAAGAGCAGGTGTGAGATAGGAGGAGCATTGTGACAAATGGAGTAACCATGCAATAAATTGCGCGAAACAGCATCATTCAGCAGATAGGATTGTTAGGATTAATATTAGAGCAACAATAATAGCGGAAGCGATAGGATGAGTTAGAGATTCAGAAATCAAGTGAATAACAGAAAGCAGAAATAAGAAGACAAGAGATTTAACGTGGAAAACCCAAATCGGGAAAAAACCACGGACGGCGACAGCACACCGACAAATTTCACTATGAGCAGAGTAGTACACCACAATCACTTCAGTGATTAAGAGCAGAATTACAATACTCTCAATTGTATTCTCTCACAAATAACCTCACTCTCTCAATGTGTTTTCTATACTGGAGTCCTTTGAAACAAGGCCCTAGACCCCCTTTATATAGGGTCTGTGAGGCAGGGTTTCCCCTTGAAAACCCTAGCTGCCGCCTTCCAAAAACCGTCACCAAAGCGCAACCCTAGCCGCCACTTTAAGGCGACAGAAAATTTCCCCTGGCACGGTCGTGCCGTGCCATGTAAGAACAGAGCAGACAGAGAAGTGATACGGTGTTCCCATGCCACATGGCACGGGAACACCGTGTCACTTCTCTGTCTGCTCTGTTCTTCGGTCTTCTGTGTCGCGGCACGCCCGTGCCCATGCAGCATGGTCACCCCGTGCCTAAACCCGAGATTTTGGGCCATAAAACCCAACAATCTCCACCTTGGACCAAAATCTCCAGTCTTCAATTACCGTCATCGTCGTCACACCCCAAGGGGTGATGCCCCCTATGGGGCTATGCCCCGCAGGGCTTCTCAATGACTGTGAATACCAATTGAGTTCAAGCAATGCTTGAACTTAGCTCTAGGAGATGATTTATATGAACTTTCCTTCATATAACCTGTCACAGTAGATGCCTGCAAGACATAGAGGCCTCCTTGCCTCAAACCCTTCAGCAGAATCCTACTGTCCTTTGAGACCTTCAGAACTCCACCTTCAGCTGAATATTTGCACCCTTTGGATTCAAGGGTGCCCAACGAGATGAGGTTACGCTTCAAGTCAGGAACGTGACGAACATTCGATAAGGTCCTGACAACACCATCATGAGTCTTGATTTTAACAGTACCAATTCCAGTTACATTACATTGGGCATTATTGCCCATGTGAACAACAGATGAATCAACTGGATCATATGTTGAAAACCAGTCCTTGTGAGGACACATATGATAGGTACACCCAGAATCAAGAATCCAATCAAAATCGCTCCCTCCTTCAGTAGAGGTAGCAAACCGAACGTCCCCATCAGAATTAGATTCAGCAAATGAAGCTTCAGCAGGCTCCTGAGAATTATCTTCCTGTTTCTCCTTCTTCTTTTGCAGTTTCCAGCAGTTAGCAATAATATGACCCAATTTACCACAGTAATTGCAGGTCTTTCCAGCATGAGGATTTTTAGACTTAGAACGGTTCTTACTCCTATTACCGTTCCCCTTTTCAGTTGTTGTACCCTTACTGCTAATCCCTCAGCAGAATCAGCATGAATGTCAAGATCAAACTTCTCCTTAGACAACAGGTTTGACTTAACATCCTCAAACGATATAGTATTAGAATTACTATATAGTATAATCTCCTTAAAGTGTTTATAAGAAGGGGGTAACGACACAACAAGCAAAATAGCCTTATCTTCATCCTCAACTTTCACATCTAGACTCTCCAAGTCAACAAGAATAGAGTTAAACTCATTCAAATGTTTTTGAATGGGGGTACCTTCAGCCATACGAAAGGTATACAACCTTTCCTTCAAACGGATCTTGTTGGCGAGACTCTTCGTCATGTAGAGTTCCTCCAGCCGAGCCCAAAGATCCACCGCAGTTGTCTTATCAAGCACCTCTCGCAGGACATGTGGTGCTAAGCACAACTGTATGGCTGAAACCGCTTTCAGCTCCAGTTCCTCCCATTCGTCCTCCGTCAACGACCCACGTCTCTTCTTTACATCTTCAGCCCACTGTTCTTCTGTCATCTTCTCGGGTTTTACGTGAGGTCCCTTCAGAACCCTCCACAACCCGTGCTGAATGAGAACTGCTCTCATCTGCACCTTCCAGAGATTAAAACTAATCTCCCCATCGAATTTCTGAATATCTACCCTCATGATAGAAGACATCCTATAACCAAAGCTCTAATACCAATTGTTGGGTTTTATGGCCCAAAATCTCGGGTTTAGGCACGGGGTGACCATGCTGCATGGGCACGGGCGTGCCGCGACACAGAAGACCGAAGAACAGAGCAGACAGAGAAGTGACACGGTGTGCCCGTGCCATGTGGCACGGTCGTGCCACATGGCACTGGCACGACCGTGCCACGGGAAATTTTCTGCCGCCTTAAAGTGGCGGCTAGGGTTGCGCTTTGGTGACGGTTTTTGGAAGGCGGCAGCTAGGGTTTTCAAGGGGAAACCCTACCTCACAGACCCTATATAAAGGGGGTCTAGGGCCTTGTTTCAAAACACTCCAGTATAGAAAACACATTGAGAGAGTGAGGTTATTTGTGAGAGAATACAATTGAGAGTATTGTAATTCTGCTCTTAATCACTGAAGTGATTGTGGTGTACTACTCTGCTCATAGTGAAATTTGTCGGTGTGCTGTCGCCGTCCGTGGTTTTTTCCCGATTTGGGTTTCCACGTTAAATCTCTGTCTCTTTATTCTTTTCTGTTATTCACTTGTTTCTGAATCTCTCCTCACTATCACTATTATTGTTGCTCTAATATTAATCCTAACAAGTGGTATCAGAGCTGATGGTGCGTTCGGCTAGGCAACAAAAAGGTGTGGCATGGTGGACCCCATGGACGAGCTTGGTGAAATGACACGTAGGTGTTGATCGAGCGGTAATACGTGTGCTGCAGCGTGGCTCGATGGTGTGGATAAGCTCTTGATGGGTGGCTTGACACCTTGATAAAGGCTTCCGCTCAAGGGGGAGCTTGTGCACTCATGTGTGAGGGGGAGATTGTTGGGAACGTCACACATGAGTAAAGAAGTCCCACATCGGGAGTTTGAGAAGAAGGGTCATGGTATATAAGTCAAGTGGGCTACTCCTCCTATTGCCAATTGGTTTTAGGATGGAACCTCACTTGGGCTTGTTGCCATGGACCTTGGTTGAAGTGGGCTCCCTCCTTGGATCTCCCCAACAAGGATAGACCCTCAGCACAAAATAGGAACAGGTACGGGGAAATGGGGTTCCCTGCCGTATTCCTCGACTAGGCTTGACGAAATCACAAAACCCTTTGGTTCTCCATTAATGATAAACAAGAACGTGGCTGATTCCATACATCTCATTATAAGATCAACCCAATCAGTACAGAAGCCTAGCTTGACCATAATTGCTCGCAGAAAGGGCCATTCAACTTTATCAAATGCCTTCGCCATATCTAATTTAAGAGCCATGCTTTAAGCCTGTTCGCAATAACCTTGGTGACAAGCTTATAAAGAACATTGCAAAGGCTTATCGATCTGAAGTCCTTGACGTCGCTTGGGCTGTGCTTCTTGGGAATAAGGACAACGTGCATGTGATTAAGGGGTGGTGGAATATCGCCTCCTTGAAGAATGCTAATCATGGCTTGAGTGACGTCGGCTCCCACTGTAGGCCAAAATTTTTGGTAGAAGAAGGGGTTAAGCCCATCCGGGCCCAGGGCTTTACCGGGGTGCATTTGAAGGAGCACTTGGTGGACCTCATCCGGGGTGTATGGCTGGCATAGGAGATCATTGGCAATAGCATTAACTTTCGACTGAACTCTACTAATAACTGTGTTGATGTCCGTTATGCCGTTGGAAGTAAAAAGACTAGTGTAGTAATCAGCCACAATTCTTTAGAGATCCTGGGCATGAGAGCATATGTTTCCATCCGGTCCTTTGAGTTTAGCTATATGATTGGTATTTTGCCTCTAGCTCGCCCGATGGTGAAACCATGCCGAGTTGCTATATCCACAGTGAAGGAAATCCGTTCTAGATCTTTGCCACCATAGAACCTCCTCCTTCCTCCTCAAATCTCCAATCTCATCGAAGATATGTTTCCTATCACTAGCTGTAGTCGTGGATAGCAACTGGGATTGGAGCTTCTTGATTTCACATTGGAGGTTACCATAGGTGCTGTTGTTCCATTCGGCAAGGTCTTTCATGCAGCGACCAATTTTCTCCATGCACCTGAAAGTGGGATTTGAGCTACCCAGTAGAGACCAAGTATTTTCAACAATGTTGGCACACCCATTGTCTAAAGCCCAGAAGTTTTCAAAGCGGTGACACCTTACTTTCTTACGCTGGCTGTGCTTTTCGGCTGTTTGAAGAAGAATAGGCAGATGATCAGAAAGGGAATAGGGCACTCCAATTCGAGTCCGCGCAAAATCTATCAAGTCTCTCCTCCATCGAATCAGCCTCCGATTGTCTATTCCACCACGTAAATTTGTGCCCAAAAAGCCCAAATCGTATAAGTCACACTCCTCGAGGGTCGCTCAGAAGGACTCCAAAATAGTTTGAGGCTTCGGTGGGCCTCCTTGCTTCTCGGAGTTATATAGAATTTTGTTGAGATCACCTCCAATAAGTCAGGGAAGGTCAGAGTGAAGCTTTAGGTCCCGAAGCAAGTCGCAGGTTTTGAGCTTATACTGCATTTCTAGGGTAGCCATATACTCTAGTGAATTGCCAATGGGGAGAGTTTTGATCCCATTGAATTGACACGTCCACATGGTGAAATGAGCAGGAAAGCACAGTAACTTGAAGAGATTTCTTCCATAGCACGGCGAGGCCACCCGACGGCCTCTACAATCCACGAAAGTCCCATCATATTCATCCAGTTTTTTGACAAGGTCCTTCATTTCTGAGCATGATAGCTTGGTCTCGGAAAGAAAAACCACACACAGCCTACAGCCTCCAAAAATTTGTTGGAGGGAGCTAACTACCTAGGGTTTGCCGAGACCCGGCAGTTGAGGCTTAAGAGACTCATTGCTCGCTCCCAGCGGGGTTGCTTGGCAACCTCCGCCGCTTGCTCATTATCAGAATTAATTTGTTTCGATGCCTCCACACTGGCCTTGGAGGCATTCGTCCTTCTTCCTTTTAGCTAGGGGTGATCAAAATCGGTTAACCGAAAATTCAATTAACCGAAAATCGATTAATCCGAAAGTCGGTTTGCAAAAATTGCGAACCGCAAACCGAACCGAACCTTTCCGATTTTTTTGATTCGGCAAAAATGGGAACCGTAACCGAATCGAAAAACTCGATTAACCGGATTTTCGGTTCAGGTAGCCAGGTTTTCAGTTTGGTTACTGGTTAACCGTTAATTTAAATTGTCAATTTTGAATTTTCACTCAATTTTTTAATTAATTTAACTATTTAAGACACCAAATATTAATTTACATATTTGTATATTTAGTCTTATCTTTAATAACTATAAAATCTATACTTGACCAACGTAAAATTTAGTTATTTTTTTAATAAAAGTGTAAATTTTGGTTTCGGTTAACCGTGCGGTTAACCGAATTTTAAATGGTCGAGCCGAAACCGAAACCGAAACCGCAAAATTTTTTCGGTTCGGTTGACCAAACCGAATTTTTTAGAAAATCAAACCAGTTAATCGGTTTTTCGGTTTTCCGGTTCGGTTTTTCGGTTTCGGTTTTTTTTTTGCTCACCCGTACTTTTAGCTATGTCCCCTCCAACCTCGATTGGGATTTTGTCGATGTGCATCTCGGTTGGGCCCCCTTTGTCAAATACCAACCTCATTTTTGCTCTGCTGTTTTGCTTCCATCTTGAAGACCAAGTAGCCAGTGTCTTTCCTGTAGGATTTCGCGTTCGTGGTCTTTGGCTTTCTCTTTCACCAGTGTCGCCCGAAGCTACGACCCATATTTTAGGTCGGACTCAGGAACATTAAGATTGTAGAGTTCACAACGGCGGTATACTTGCACTAACATAGAAGTCAGGTAGTTTAACATCTTTCATCTTGAACCATGACGGGGTGTCGTTTAGCTTCAGCATGAGGCCTTGACGTAAAGGTTTCTGCAGGTCATAGTCCACTTTGATTTTTAGGGCCTTCGAGGGAACTAAGATGTTAGTTTGATCAGCTTCGACGAAGCGACCAATTTTGTTCCCCATTTGTTCCGCAAATTTCAAATTACGCATGCTCATGGGCAGTCGTATTTCTTCATCCAAAAGCGGGCCGATGTGAACTCAATTTTTGAGGGATGTTCATGGATGTCCAGTTCCTTGAGCAAGAGGACGTGGCCATTGAAAGCCCGAGGACCTTCCTCTAGAACATAATTCATGTCTTCCATCGAGAAAAATTGGAACGCAAAAAGGTTGTGGTCCAAATCCGTTATAACTAGTCCGTGTGAGGGTTTCTAGACATTTCGCATCATTTGTTTCAGGGCTTCTGGGTTGAAGGTGTTGGATGTGTGGAGTTTCCCGATGAGACACAGAGAAGCATGTGCCTGCACTTCCTCCCCTTGTTCCGGCTCGAATTCAAGAATCTTGTCTTCCGCCTCGGTGAGGCTTAGACGCTTCCTATCTGTCAAGTCTTCAGCCATGTCTGCCTATATTCATGCCGCCTAACTGCACCAGATCAAATCAGACCAAACAAAGTTGGTGAATCCCGCTGCTCACGTATTGGAGCCCCACTACGACGAAGAACCCTGCAGGATCGAGGGTGAGAACCTCCACAACGGAGGCCGCCGTCAGGGTTTACTGGAACCCTTGGAGGCGCAGATGGGAGGGAATATTACTATTTGAGATGTATTTGGCCCTTGGGGTTCACGTTTAGGGTGGAGTTTATGGCTAAAGAAGAAAACTAGAGGAAGGTAAAAATATGGGGCAACTTCAGATTATATGGTACGAGCATAAATGAGAAGGTTTCGCAGACCACAATGTGAGCCAAAATTATAAATATCGTACCGGTTATCACACGATTTTTTTTACTGCAACGAGATATGTCGGATTTATATACCATTGTACCAGGCTCATACTGCTTTGAATTTCAAAAAATTTAAAAATTAAAGTATAAAAAATTTGAAAATTTGGTGTATCGGACGGTATTTGACCGAAAATACCAGTACCACTCGGTATTTGATAGTACAGAGCGGCATTGATCGGTATTTGACCGGACAGTAGCTTTTATCGTTTCTTAACCGTTACAGTATGCTTCGGCTGATACCGAATGAGATGGAACAGTATTTATAACACTGATGTGAGCTCTTTGCAGCCAACTAAGAAGGCCGACCCACCCAGCCCGGCGCAGCCCAGCCCCCACTCAAAGACAAAAAACCAAAAACAAAAAAAAATTTAAAAAAAAGGAAGGAAGAGTGGCAAACCCTAATTTACAATGGAAATTGTTTTCTTTGCTCCCGTTCAATTGCATTCCTGTTTGTTCGAAATTCACAAACCTTTGATGAGAGTTTTCGAGGTTTCTAAGGGCATCCCCAGCGTGTGTCACGTGTGACAGTTGCTGGGCTCGCGTGTGACACGCGACGGCTCCAGCCTCTGCCATGCGGGGCACAGAACCTGGGGTGGAACTCCAGTGAGTTCCGCCCTGCGTGTATTTTTTTTGTCTTTTTGTGGCTTAAAAACGCAGCATTTGGGGATGAGGTATTGAAGGGGACGGTGTGTTCTGGGGATGTGCTGGGAAAAAGTGAAAATTAATTGCTTTGAACGTTGGAAGCTGGGAAACTGTGCATATTAAAGGCAAATATCCATTGTGCCAAACGGATAAAAAATGGGTTGGAAATTTTTTTAAATTTTGAATAATTTTAATTTGTGTATAAATATTGGAGGTAGGGTTGTGGAAGATAAAATCTGAAATTTTTTATTACTCTCAATCTGAAAATTTGTCAATTTGGCTAGTACTTTGGAAAATTTGGAACCTATTTGGGAGTGAGGAAGCCAAAATTTGTGGTAAGTGATAAATAATTTTTTGTAGTTATGTATGTTTTTTTAATTAAGTAATTATCTTGCAGTTGCATATTTCAACTAATAATTGTTCTCTATTTATGTGTTGTTGGAGATATTTGGGAAGTGTTTTGAAAGTGAAGAATCAAGATAAAAGTCAAGTGAAGTGAAGGAATTTGTAAGTAATTTATTTTACACATATTTATTCTTTATTTCATGTGTAAATTTTTTATATATGTTTAATTATAAAATGCTTAGAATATTGAAAATTTAAAAATTTAATTAGTTTAATTTATTTGTTAAGTTAGTAAATTGTAATTAATATTTATATGTTTAAATTAATACGATAACATGTTAAATCACATTATTAGTTTAGAGAAGCTTATATGTGTAAATTTTAATTGTCAGATTAGGTTTATGTTCTTGGATGTTTTGTTTAATATTGAAAAGAATTTTCATGAATGTGTTAGTTGGTGAAAATTAAAATTAGAAATATTAAAAATTAAAAATTTTAATTATTTTAATTTATTTATTAAGTTAGTAAATTGTAATTAACATTCATATGTTTAAATTAATATTACAATAACATGTTAAATCACATTATTAGTTTAGAGAAGGTTATATATGTAAATTTTAATTGTTAGATTAGGTTTATGTTCTTGGATGTTTTGTTTAATATTTAGTTAGAATGCAAAAAAGTGTAATTGGTACAATTTATATAATTAAAATATTTATGTTTAAATGTGTAGTTTTAACTAATTTAAATGTTAATTTAACTTCGGTATGTTTATGTTGAATTAATGATTAAGTTAGTCCCCTTAATGTGTTATACAAGTGCTATGTTCGTTTAGTTTAAAATAATTGAAATGTTGAAATGTGTAGTTTTAACTAATTTAATTGTTTACTTAAAATGCGCAATTAGTTGTTAATATTTTGCAGTAGTTGGTTTATTAGAATTACATGAAATTGCATGTAGTAGTTTACATTGAAATTAAAAAACAAACCATGATGTAGGTGAACTTTGAAATAGACCCGAATGAGACACAAGCATTTATGCATCTACTTACTGGGGACGAATCACAAAGTGAACGTGAAAATAGTTCAAACCTTACCCCACGCCCCCCAAATTGGCAACATTACCCACCACCATATAACCCCCCACCTTATTCCCAACAATATCCGGCACAGTACCCTACTAGTTGGGAACACTATTGTCCACCACAGAACACCCCTCCACAAAGTTATAGCTACAGATCAATGCCACTTCCATGTTACCCGCCTCAACCTCTTCGTACAATCTCAACAGCACCTCAACCTTCTCGTATGAACTCACCACCACCTCGTCCTCTACCTAGTAATAACCCCAACAACAAAGAAGGTGGTGCGTAGCCCCCTAAGTGGACACTAGAAGAGGATCGTCGCTTAGTGAAGTCATGGATTAATGTGACCATGAATCCAATCGTTGGGGCAGATCAAAAGCTATCTGGCTTTTGGACTAAGGTGGCAAACACATTCAACCAGCATGCTCTCGATGGAGCTTTAAAGAGAACGGGAAAAGTGTGCAACGCCTGATGGAATCGAGCCGCTCCATTAGTATCGAAATGGTGCGCTTGTGTGGCTCAGGCATACCGGGCGAATCCAAGTGGTACAAATGAGGATGACATAATGCAAAACGCTCAAGATCTTTATGTTGCTATGGTCGGCAAAGCATTTGACCTCATGCATTGGTGGGTGTTGCTGAAGGATCAGCCTAAATGGGAGACCTTCTGCGATCAATCTGGAGAAGCATCTTCTAAACGGCTCAGAGTAAATGAGGTGGAGCCATACTCCGAGAGTAACTCCCCTAGCACCCTCACCACCCCTACTGCCCTTGCAACTCCTTCCAGTGAGAGTACACCAACTGAGGTCGTTGGTGGGCTTATCCGCCCTTTCGAAACAAAAGCTGCCAAGAGAAAGGCAAAGGAGCTAGGCACAGACCCCGTATTGGATATCGTCACTACAGAAATGTCGGCGATACGGACAACTAATGAGAAGAATAGCACCATGTTTGAGCAATATGTCCTGGCCCAAAAGAAGAAGGCGGAAGCAGCTATGAAAGCTGTTGAGTTAAGAGATCGACATCTATCCTTGGAAGAAAGGAAGCAGCGCCTTAAGGAGATGAAGTACGAGGACAAGATTTTGAAAATGAACATAGTGGAGATGTGTCCTGAAGATTAAGCACGCTCTGGCCCCATTCAAGAAAAAATTAGGAGTCGCTATCATCAAAACTCGTCCTCATCTGATATTGACCTTAATTTGGATTGATTGTTGAGTTGTAATTTTCAGTTTTATTGTGTTTTCATGGAACAGTTGTTGTGGTAGAAACCTTTCCCTTTGTTTAATGGCATATTTAATTCTATGTTATCTCCAAATTCAGTCTAACTTGTTTCCAATTTGATGCTTTGCGTAGAAATTCGCAATTACTTGTTTCTAAGTTATTATTTTTTTTATATGTCAGAAATTAAAATTCCGTCGCATATAATGTATATTTGAATTACATTTATAATTTTGATTTAAATGCACAGGTATTGAACAATGACTGGTTCATCATCCTCCTCTATTACGTCATATTCAACAGATGGTTTGAGCTTCATCTTAGAAGAATCTAGCGATGATTCCCCAATATTGGAAACTATGTTTATGAATGACAATGGCCCGAAAATGTTCGAGTTGGCCCTGAAGTTGAGACATATTAGACAACAAAGTAGGGCATCATCATCATCACGAAGACCCAGAAAGAAGAAAAGATTTGTAAAAAGAGATCGACAAGAAGCACACGATCGTCTTTACAAAGACTACTTTGCCGAAAATTCCATCTACAACGAGACCCACTGTGGCGTATATTTCGTATGCGGTGGCACTTGTTCCTTCGGATAGTTGGCGCCTTAGAGAGTCGTTTTGAGTACTTCCAATTGAGGTGCGATGGCCTCGGTAAGCGTGGGTTGTCGCCACTCACCAAGTGCACAGCAGCAATGCGAATGTTGGCTTATGGTATATCGGTAGATTGTGTCGATGAGTACCTAAAGATTGTTGACAGCACAGTTATGGAGTGCATGAAAAATTTTACTGGTGAGATCATTCAAGTCTTCGGGGAAGAGTACCTACGAAAACCAACACAAGCTGATGTTGGCCGTTTACTACAAGTGGCAGAAGCCCACGACTTTCCGGGTATGTTAGGGTGCATCGATTATATACACTGGGAATGGAAGAATTATCCCATGGGTTGGAAAGGAGTATTTGCAAAAGGGGTATACAAAGTTCCCACGTTGATTCTTGAAGCTGTTGCTTCCTACGACCTTTGGATATGGCACGCATTCTTTGGATGCCCGGGAACCCTCAATGACTTAAACGTCCTCTATCGATCCGATGTTCTCCAACAGGTGTACGAGAGTCGGGCTCCAAAATGTGAATATGTCGTCAATGATCGCAAGTACAACATTGGGTACTATCTGTCTGACGGTATTTATCCGAAATTGGCTACCTTCGTGAAGACCATCCCCCTTCCTCAAGGAGCCAAGGCAAAACTATTCGCAGAACGTCAAGAATCGGTTAGGAAAGATGTGGGGAGAGCATTTGGGGTTCTACAAGCTCGCTTTGCCATCATTCACGGCCCCACACGAAACATGGACAAGGTTGAATTGGGTATGATAATGAAGGCATGCATTATACTCCATAACATGATCGTTGGAGATGAGCGTGATTCGTATGACCTTAGTTTTGATTATGATGATGTGGAGGGTAACACCCTGCAACCTAATGTCCAACGGAACCATCATCCGTTATATGCAGCCTACCTTCGTGGAGTAGTACAAGTTCATAGCCCAAAGTTACATGCACGCCTTCAATCCGACTTGATTGAAGAAATATGGAATTGACACGTGGCACGAAGAACATCGCAACCGTAGTTGTTTTCTAATTTGTTGCTCGTTTGGGTTGTATTTTTTTTTAAAAAAAATAATCGAACATTCGTGGTATATTTTTTTCATTATGTCGAATCTTCTTTGGGTAATTTGTTTTCAATTGCGATCCATCTTATTGTATTAGTTTCTAAACATGTCTAATCTTCATATTATAATTTATTTTCAATGTCGATCCTTCTTTGTATTAGTTTTTAATTAAATTGTACTTTCAATTTAAATTGTACTTTCAATCTTTCTTTTAACTTGTTGGAATACAAACAAGAAAAAAAGAGAAAAATTAAAATCATTTTATACATTTTAATGTCAATAAAATAAATATTCCTTAATCCCAAAAAATAAAAACATTCATACATATTACAAAAGTTAAAAGACAAACACAACGTAAAAAATAAAAATTAATAAATTAAAATCAACTTGTGGGCTCCGTGACAATTAAAATGTGCTGAAATAAGTTCCCGTGATTGAAAAATTGAATGGAATGCAGGTAGAACTCAAGTTGATGTGGCAGGCCTGAATTCCAAAAAATGAAACTTAGGCTGAAAATGTCCTAATAATATGCAAATGACTCATTCGTTTACATAATAAAAGCCTCTTCAATTTTCTAGACGTCAACTAGTTTTTCAATTTCCAGTAAATTTGCGACTTTTGATTAACTAGCTCTTTTTGTTTGGGGGGGTACTTGCTGCATACATACCCACAAGCTAATTGAGATTAGGACTTGAGAGCTGGAGTCGTACAAGTTATCATCGTGCTAGGAGAACTGAGGCGGGTGCAACAGTAGGCAACGCAACAGTGGTTAGGGTTTGGAGTTTTAAGAGTGACTGAGAGACTGTGTCCACGATTGAGTCCTCCAAGATCAATTAGAAGGCTCTAACCACCCCTCCATATGCGGGTCTTTGAAGGTGTTGTTGCCTTCTCTATTATCAAATTTTTTTCATTTATAAGATTCGAACTCAAAACTTTACAAGGAGGATAAGTATTAAACTATTGTGAATCAATTTGTGTGTTTACCATCTTTTGGGAAGTCAATTTTTATAAATGAATATAATTTCTTGCTTTTGGTAGAATTCTGAGCTATTAAGAAAATTCCTAAGAAATTGAGGTACGCTTAAGTCCTATATTATATACCTAGAAGAACATATTGTCAAGAGCCATACCCAAAAAAAAAAAAAAATGACAAATACACACTTATAAAACACGTACATGTTGAATGCTCCTAGGATATAGGCGCAATAAGTGCGGCCCCTAAAAAAAAAAATACCCTAGGAGGACATAATGATTTGTCGATTTTTTCTATTGATAAATCATCCATTCCTGCCTCTTTTTTCCCGCTATATTCCAGCGCATCTCACTCATTTAAAAAAAAATCTCATCCCTTTCTTTCCTTTCCAAGTTCTTCCCACTCATGATATAAGAAAAGGTCTTTCATTTTATGAAAATCCCTCCTCTTCTCTTCCCTTCTGGCTCTTTCCCTACTCTTTCCACTCCTCAGTTCCCATCCCTCCTAGAATAATCCGCCGTCTTTCCTTACCATCCCACTAAAAGCAAGCAGACCCTTAGTGGATCGGCTCTTGATTGCGAGGTATCGATTTTTGTTCGTTTGTTAATTTTCTCGATACGCAGTGAAAGAAGGCCGAGAAAGGAGATGTCTGAAGCAACTACATTCAAAAACTACACCATGTTATTCAAACAATTGCAATTCGATTCAGTTGTCTCATACTCACATGCCAGACATTTCTTGAGACTAAGTAGAAGTGAAAATGCTAGGCATGAAAACGTCGTAGGAGTATGACTATCAGGCTCAAACAACGGTCAGCAGCTAAAGGAGATCTCAAAATAGATACAAGAAATATGGAATGTCAAAAAACAGCAAAATTACGAGAACCCTATACACTTCAGTGTCTCTTCCATTTGGCCTCCAAGGATGTCCCATCTTTGAGTGTCTCCTGGGCATCGTTGTCCATTCCAAGGCTGAAGAGAGCAGCCGCTTGGAGATGGAATGCCGTTGGCCACTCAGGGGATACTACCTGAGCTTGCATAGCATCAGCTAGAGCTTCTTGCAGCATATTGCTCATCAAGTAAGACAAGCATCGTCGAGCAAACACAGTGGGTGACACCATTGTCCCATCGTCAATGAACTACCAAGACAGGAAAAATGAGGAATCAGACTTTTGACACAATGCTTAAGTAGTGGTGGCCAAATTAGCACATGAGCAGCCAATGCCCAGATCAAACCTAGGTGAGTAACCTGGCTGGCTCATCACATCAGGAGACACAAGCAGGGTTGATGGGTTTATGGGTTTTATAGATTGATGTCAAAGTCATGCCACATATTGCTGTGCAACGGCCTAGGCTCAAGAGTCATGATTCTAGCAACCCTCCTCAAAATCAAGCCCTCAACCTCGTACTACTCCTTAGCAATAGGCGATTGAAACCAGATTGGTTAATATGAAGGCACAAGACAAATGAAGACCCCACACCAGTGGGACCTATAGTAGGAGTTGTATTGTATTGTGCTAAAAATATGAACAGCATCTATAGAGAGGAAGCCGCAGCCTGAGGTTGGGGTGCGTCTAAATGATGGCTTACCTGTGTGTAACACTCAATAGCAGTAGCAAAATCTTTAACTCTAAATGCAGCATCTCCACGTTTCTTGCAGTTGAGTGTTTCTTGAATTTGACTGGTCCACACTTGGAAGGAAAGCTGAAATGAATAGACAGAAATTTCATCTTTGTCAAAGTTCTCAAGCACTCTGCAAAGATGCACTTGACCAGAAGTGGAAAAGCTTGATGAAACAATGCAGAATAGTTGTAAAACAAATACAATCGGAAGAGAATGTGGGTAGAAAGAATGGGCAAGAAATAATGGAGTCCATAATGGGTGAAAAGGGATGCAATTAACCATGGCAATGCACTGACCAGTTAGTCATATTTCTGTCCATTGCTAGCGAATTCACTAGTAAAACCAATTCCTTATCATTATCAGAATTGCAACAATCAACAAGCCTTGTCCCAACAACGTGAGGTTCTACACGCGGGCATTAAATCTTGGAGGTAAAATAGGACAGGAGAAAAGGAATTACATCGTTTGCAATCCCCTCGTCATCCTTGTATCCAGTGTCCTCTAAAATTTCATGGATGGCTGGAAGATCCAACCTGAGGCAAGCTTCACCTAGAGGAGTCAATGACACTGTATCATTTGGTGATGCAGTTCCTTGAGAAATACCCATCAGAATATGTGAAGGGGCCTGCCAAAATCCACGGAAAGTTCCATGCGATTGAGAATTTTTCTCACTGTAAGCAAGAAGATTGCAGCTGAAAGTAATTTACTGTGTAAAACTTCATCTAGTTGGCTCAAAATTGATCTGCTCTGTGCATAAACTAACAGTAATGCAAACCAAAGGAAAGAGCTGCATTTCAGAAGATGAAAATAAAAAGACACCTCAGTTTCTTTTTGCAGTGGAGTAAGTGCTGCCACAAGAGACCTAGCATTTGGCCTCTCACGAGGTTCATACTGTAGACAACGAGATGCTAAACGTACTAGCTCGGTCCCATCATCATTTGAGACATGGCCTTCCAAGTTAGAATCAATCAGCATCAGAAAATTTTTGCCTCGTATCAGGTCAAGTGCCTGAAAGAAGGTACAGAAATTTAGAGTTTCATATCATATCCTAAAAGGAGAGGCAAGGACCCTTAGGAGCTATTTGCACAGCCTAAGCTACAAACCAGAGTGTTGTCATCAAAAAGATTCAAAGGCTTATGAGCTATTTTTCAGACCAAAAAAAATGAAATTGGGAAATAAGAGCTTGGAAGGCAAGACCGCAAGAGGGAGGATGATAGAGAGTGGAAGAGGGGTCCACATCTTAAAATGCATTTGAACTTAAAACCCCCTGAATGAGAAACAAGTCAAATACCACCAGACCACTCCCTTTGTGGCCCTTCATTGCTTGACCAAATTCATGGTATTCGAATGAAGTCCTTATTATTAGACACATATATTCATAAAAGCTGCAGTTAAATGGTAAACCTAGAGGTGGTGTAACACCACAAAATAAAGTCTAAAAAAAAGGAAACATGATAAGGGCTTCACACACAACTTATAGCAAAGATTTGTCTCAAAAAAGAGAAGTTTACATGGCTCGGTGGTATATGCTTTCCACTCAGTAGATCAAGCAGTAAAGTTCCAAAACTGTAAATGACACTCTCAGGGGAAATTCTGCCTGCCAATCAGGAAGAACATTATCAGCTTTTGTTAAAAATAAAATAAAAGAGCATGCATACGAAACTGCTAACCGCCAACTGTATATTAGATAATATCTAATAGATGTAAAGGAGTTTGAGCCTTTGAGATGAAAATAAGCTCCAACGTGACCTCCATTGTTAAACAATAAGCTTGTCATGTACTTTCAGCGACCAGGTATGGTGGATGAGTCTAAATTCCTAAGCAAAGTACAAGGTCATTCACAGAGGGTTGAATTGAACCTGTCCTCATGTACTCTGGCGGAGTGAAAGCCAAGTTTGTGCTGTAGCTTTTCCCATCTCTGCTATTTTTCATGAGTCCAAAACACGAGAGCCTGGGGTTACCATCCTGTCAAAAGCTAAGTCAACATAGAGGATACAAAAGCGCACACAAAAAAAAAAAAAAACACACAACAAGAAGATTGGCTATATTGTACCTGATCGAATAGAATTCTGTAAGCATTAAGATCATGGTACAATGCTCTTCCCTTACTGCCGCAATATTCCAATGCTTGAGCTAGATACAATGCCACTCTCAGCCTCATTGGCCATTTCAGGGGCTGAATGTCCCCTTTAGCAATTGAGCAATTATAGATTAGACCAAAGCACAGTGATGAACCCTAATCCTTAACCCCAATGGGAGACTAGTTCCATGTGATTGAATCCTTTGGATCATTTGTCTCAAAACTCAAGAACAGGCAGCTCCAGCAGTATTAAGCACCAACATAAAGTGAATGTATCCAATGGCATATACAACTATATATGAAAATTGATACACAAAACTTGAGCTCACTCAAAAAGAAACAGAACCATTCAAGAGAACATAACGTGCAGCAGGATCAAGCATATAACATGGGTAATGCATAAACAAAGAGATTTGGTATATGAAGACGCACAGTGAAAGAGATGCTTAGAAAGAGTCTCATTGGACATGAACTCAGCCACCAGCAGCCTCTCATCACCCTCACAGCAACAACCAATCAAATTGGCCAATCTCTCACTTCTCAGCAGCCCCACTGCCCTTGCTTCCTCCTGCATTTAATCACTCATGTCAGTATATCACACCCCAACTTAATAAATAGTTCACTCTTATAAGTATCCCATCAAAATCACAAATAGAGGCAAACTAATCACCTCCCAAAAAAGGGACAAAGAAGAAGAAAGAGTGATTTTGATTACCAAGAATTGCCTTGTATCAGGCCAAGCAGACCTGTGGAACCGTTTGATGGCAATCCAACGGCCATCCTCCAGCCGTCCTTGGTAAACAACATTGGGAGCTTTCTCACCATGCTCAGACACAATGTTTTCTGGGGAAAAGCCAGAAGTGGCAGCCTTTAATTCATCCAATTTGAACTCACTGAAGCTTGGTATTGATTCACCCTCATCTCTCCTCTCATTTTCTTAACAAAAATGGGAAAACAACAAAAACCCATCATCAAAAAACTCAACTTTATCAATCATATAGCCCTTTATAAGCTGAAAAATGAAACTTGGACAAAATCCAAGCTGAAAAAGAATGGGAAATTTACCAAGATCAGAGGAATGTGGGACGCGGTACTTGTGATGGGAATGTGTGCAACAGCAAAATGTAAGCGTTGAGCAACGAACACCCATTTGCTTGCTAGACTTCTTTGCTTCTTACCTAGAGACAGAGATTGTTTTCTTTTTTGGGTGATCCCTTTTCTCGAAGTGCCAAGTTAAGGAAGTGGGGTGTGTGCTTAGGATTTAGGAAGGGCGAAAATATCAAACTGATTCAGATTTCAGAGATTGTTTATTGAGAAAAAGGGAGCGAGAAAAGCTGAGAGAACCTATGAGGAATTTAAGAAATTGTAGCAGTAGGAGTAGGAGAACAGCTGCGAAGTTGTCCTAAGCTTTTGCAGTATAACATTTGCGCAGCACTAGGACTCCATGGTCCACCTAAGATTGTTGTCTATCAAGCTCAAGATCCATTACATCTACTTCCTCTATTTTATATTCATTATCTAGTTATCCTAACTCTTTCACATTTTTTTATATTTTATAGTTGTTCTTGCTATTATTAATTAATCAAATATAATCTTTCCTTGCTCATTATTTTTTTTTTCCTTATCTTTGATATCACGACATCAACTATCAAATTACAACTACTTTTCCCCATAATTTGACTATATGGTTCATTAAAAGGTTTTCTTAGGTCGTTGAATTTTCTATTCCATTCGTGGCATTTCCTTAAAAAAAGTAGTTTTTTACATATCTTTATATTATAAATAGTAGAATCCAAGTACCTAAAAAACATTCCCTCCTCCATCCCAAGAAATCCACGCAATCCCGCTTAATTTTCATATTTAAATTTTAAATTTAAATTTAGGCTAAAGATAATAATATATCAATATTTTTTTAGGGAAAAAAATACTTGAAACGGTTACAATCTCTATTAAATAAGTCTCTCTTTCTCTAAAATTATGCAGCTGTTTCAACTCCCTACTCCCATATTTCTTTTCATTTCCAACCATGACTTCGATCCCTCTCTGCTTCCATCCCTTTAAATAGCCATAATCTATTAGTTAATTCTCATTGATCCGCTTTACTGATCCATTGTTTCACCAAGAGTGAGAAATGGAGGACTTAGGATTGAGAGCCAGATGAGTTTCATGAGTGGCTGTTGAAGCCTCCTTTGTGCCAGACAAAGACTTGAATCTTTTCTTTTTCTTAATTTTCCCTCACTTTGTAATTTCTTTGGTTGATTTTTGTCCCTTTCCTCCCTTTTGATCGATGTCATGCTATCATTCTTTATGAATGAGTATTCCTTACAATTGAATTTTGGGCTTCATTGTAGGGTTTAACTACCAAGGGATGAGAGTGGTTATGCATCTTCTGGCCAAGGGCAGAGTTGGCTAAGAAAAAGAAAAAATTGTTGTATCCGGGCAATTTGGTGGACCACGCACTGAAGAGATAGATCGAAGTCGAATTTCAATTAACATTGAATGGGTAAAGTTTGAAATTCATTATATGAAACACAATTGGCGCAAAAATATACAATATTTCTATAGTTAGTTAGATAATTTAGTCCATCATATCAATTTATAACTTTTTATTATCAATGTAATTTGTTACAAAAATTGAGGTTGCTGATATGCAGTCAGTTATATAATTTATTCTATCAATTTATAAAATGTTCAAACACAATGTAACCATTGATCAATTTCTTCCTATTATGTACTAACATAAGTTTCATTAAATTTAGAGAAAAATCTATGAAGATTAGTTTGATAATCTCTGTTTCGAGAAAGAATCATACTTAGCAAGTATTGTTTGTTAAAATGTCATTGTGGTTATCTTTTTTTGCTTTTAAAAAACTTTTTCTTCTTAGTGTTTGCATCATGTTTTTAGTTATTTTATAGTATATCCATCAACATTCATTTACATTTGCATCACATGTTTCAAATAGAAATTGCAATTTTAATTTTATCTAAATGTATGAATCACATGAAATCTTTTTTTTTAAAATTTTAAGTCAGATTTTATATAAGTGATTAACAACCCTCTCCCCTCCCCTGCCTCCCCCCAAAAAAAGGAAAAATAGAAAAAAATTTATTATGGGTAACGTTGAATTTGTCGTGGTCGATGAGTTATACAAATATATGGATACATGTAGAAGTGTTGCAATTAATTGTAGGGTGGCAAGTATACCTTAATTTTTTTAAATTTGTTTTTTGTAAAGGAAAATGTAAAGGTTAATGTAGGCTTTTTTATGTAAAAAGAGGACCAGAGATCGATAACACCCTCAATAAGGGGTGTGCAAAATCGGTAAACAGGAGTTTCGGTTAACCGAAAATCAGTTAACTAGTTTTTTGGTTCCAAAAAATTCCGAACCGTAACTGAACCGAAAATTTTGGTTAACCAAAAATTTCAGTTTATCTAAAACCCGAACCGTAACCGAACCAAAAAAGTCGGTTAGCCGATTTTTTGGTTCGGTTATCAGTTAACCATTCACAAATAATAAAAACGTATACTTTCTTACCTATTTTTTTATTTTTTATGTTTAAATTCTTTTATAAAAATTAAACTTTGGTTACTATTTATAAATAATAAAAAAAGTGCACTATCTTACCTAAATTTTTTTATTTTTTGTGTATAATTTTTTTAAAAAATAAAATTATTTTTGGTTTGGTTAACTGCCGGTTAACCGAATTTTCAAATTATCCGAACCGTAACCGAACCGTAAACCAAAATTTTTTTTCGGTTTTGTTAAACTAACCGAACCGATTTTTTTGAAAAATTTGTTCGGTTAAGCGGTTTTTCCGTTCGATTTTTTCGGTTCATTTTTCAGTTTCGGATTGTTTTGCACACCCCTCCCCTCAATCGTTCAAACTATATTTTGTATAAATATATTTGTGTTTTAGTCAGGAATAAAATGCTCTGTCAAAGAGTTCTGGCATACACATATACTTAAGCATTATCATCATATAGGCCTTCATATACTTCATTCAAGTTTCATTATTTAACTAGCGTGCATCACGTGCTTCGCATGGCCATATGTTAAAATTTTATAGTCTTTTTTTTTTCCCCTATTAGTTTGTGTTTTTGGACTTTGAAGTTATTAAAACACCAATAAAACCTTATGCATACTTAGCTTGGAATTTATGAGTAAAACTATCCGCAATCACTGCATGCACATAATTGGATTACAGCCACACATAAAGGAAAATGAGAACATATTGTTATCAGACTAAATAGTAAAAGTAGAAATAAATTGAATTTTACTTGTTGTTATTTGAGAAATAGAAATAACTTCAACTCACTACTCCTACAAAAAAGGAAAAAGTAATTATACCTTTACATACATCAATCAGTCATCTTTGTGCTAATCACCTTTTTATTCTTCCAATATTTGCTAACAACACTTAACAAATGTGAGTCTGGAATTTTTATTTTTCAAAAAAAAAAAGGAAGAAAGATTATACATATATGTGCAAACATTGGGAATAATAGAAATATTAGGAAATAAGATTATTTTAAATTTATAACAGTTAAAATAATTAAATAAAGAAATAATCATTTAATATTGATACTTGAACATGAATAATAAAATGTAATCATTATTAATTAATTAAAGTTATGTTCATTGGCATCATTGTGTTGAATTTATAATTGTTAAATTAATTCCATAAAGGAAAAAAAATAATATTGATGTAAATATATGACAATTAATAGGAGACAATTAATAGGGCTATTTGTTAAAACATCATCAATCCATTCAATCCATTCAGTTTTATATTATATACTAGGGTTATACCCTTACGATGCAAGGACATAAGTGAACCTTTTTTTTAAATATATTAATAACACAATAGATCGTTTCTTTTCAAATAGTAAAAATAAATTGATGTGTCAGATTATTTAATTATCAAAAGTTGAGCGCTTTGCTAGATTTTTTTTTAATTGTAATAACATTTTCTTCATTCTTAATTTGAAGTCACTTTTTTATTTCATTTGTCTAGTATTTCATTGTTAAACGATGTATATTTTTTGAGAAGAAATTTTATTACTAAATAGTAATGACTATATGACATTAGGTGACTCTAATATATAGGATTGATATTGCATTACAGAATAATTATTTCTCGAGTTACCATTGTTTCTTTTGCTTTTTTCATTAAAATATTTTAAATTCTTTTTATATATGTACCATAATTATTTATTTACTACTGTTTAAGAATTGTCTAATATATGAGACGTCTTTTCTTTTGTGGGCAAGTTTTAGTAGGTAAATGGATCAACTTTTTTATTTATCTTAATTTAATAAAAAATATATTATCTTCTTATTAATGACTACATAAGATATTTGAAAAGTGCATGCAAGAATTTTGGCCAATTGTTGTTTTAAGTTCAATTAAATATAAATAAGCAATAAAAATGTATCAATTTTAAAAGTAGTAATAATTTCAGAACAATGTAATTATTATTTTTTTGGGTTATCATTATTTATTTTATGTTTTGCCTTTTAAATCACTTAAAATTCCTTTTGTTTTCATAATATAATTATTTACTTACTATTTTCTTGTCAAAATTCTCTAATATCTGTAACATCTACTTTTATGGACAAATTTTATGGGCCACCTCTTTAATTTATTAATACAATGAATATTTTATTATAGTATATTAATAAATATATAAGATATACAAAAAGTTATTTTTTAAAATAAATATAGCATTGTATTAGTTAAACCATAAATGGGCATTTATGTAGCTAATTAATTCTAGTGGCGTTACACATGGCATTCTAAGTGGCATGACACATGGCACTCATGCATTGACTCCATCCAACTTTTAATATATACTAGGGTTATACCCTTGCGATGCAAGGACATAATTCAAACTTTTTTAAATATATTCATAACATAATAGATAGTTTCTTTTCGAATAGTAAAAATAATCGATATGTCAGATTATTTAATTATCAAAAGTTGAACGCTTTGCTAGATTCTTTTTTTTTTTTTTGCTGTTGTGATTCTTAATTTGAACTCATTTTTTTATTTTCTTTGCTCAGTTTTTCATTGTTAAACGATTATATTTTTGGAGAATAAATTTTATTACTAAATAGTAACAACTATATGACATTGGGTCACTTTAAAATAAAGAATTGATATTGCATTATAAAATAATTATTTTTTTGAGTTATCGTTATTCCTTTTTCTTTTTACATTAAATTATTTTAAATTTCTTTTATATATGTATCATAATTGTTTATTTACTACTGCTTAAAAATTATCTAATATATGAAATGTCTTTTCTTTTGTGGGCAAGTTTTAGTAGATAAAATGGATCAACTTTTTTCTTTATAATTGTTGCTTTAAATTCAATCAAATATAAATAAGTAATAAAAATGTATCAATTTTAATAGTAGTAATAATTTTATAACAGCATAATTATTATTTTTTTGAGTTATTATGGTTTCTTTTATTCTTTTTCTTTTAAATCACTTAAAATTCCTTTTGTTTTCATAATAGAATTATTTATTTACTATTGTCTTGTCAAAATTCTCTAATATCTGTAACATCTATTTTTATGGGCAAACTTTATGGACCACCTTTTTACTTTATTAATGCAATGAATATCTTATTATAGTATATTAATAAATATATAAGATATGAAAAAAGTCATTTTTTAAACTAAATATAGCATTGCATTAGTTAATCATAAATAGATATTTATGTAGCTAATTAATTCTACATGGCATTACATTTGGCATCCTAAGTGGCATGGCACATGGTACTCATACATTGATTCCATCCAACTTTTAATATATATATATGATATATATATGATATGATATATATGATATATGATATATGATATGATTTTATTGACTTCTACCATTTAGACACCCGTGCAAGAGCACGGGCAAAAACTAGTAGTCTAGAAAAATAATTAATCAATAAAAAAAATAAAAATTTTACTAATTCTTAAATGGGATGATATCAAGGACATATTTTGTGAGACTAGTCTCTTCTCATGAGCTCTCATGTACATTAAACTACTTTTTCGTATATTTTACATTTTCTTAACTAATGAATAAAATATTAAGGAAACAAAGTTTTCACATGTTTCTCTCAAGAATTTTGTGAGAAAGGATGATATTAATTTCTATCAACGTCAAAGCCTTTTTACCCTAAATTAACAAATATTCCTCATATACAAATGTATGAAAAGAAGGCATATTAACTTTCAAATATATATATATATATATATATATATATATATATATATATATATATATATATGTTCCCTCCTTCCCCCTAGATATTCTGCGTCACTATTAATTTTCCAAAACTATAGTACCAGAAGGAGAGGAGGCCTCCAAGGAATATGCATATACAACTAAAAAATGGTACTATTAAAATGGGAAGGCTATTGAAGACGACATGACCAAAATGTAGTAAACCAGTAATGCAGTGCAAGCTCTCTGATGCAAGCAAAATCTCATGAGGAAAGGTGTGGAGTTTGTGCTTTTGGGAGCGCGCCCTAGAACCTTTTTTTTTTTTTTTTTTTTTTTTTTTTTTTTTGGGGGGGGGGGGGTGGTGAAACCCCGTGCAGGGCATGCTGTGAGTGAGTCACATGCGTGAGGTAAGTGGACCCCTAAAGCTATAGGGCAAGGAGGCAAGGGTCAAAGTTACATTCAAACATCTCTCGGTGTTCTTCCTCCCTATGTATTGCTAAATAGGGATTATGCATATTTTCATTAATTCCCATCTAATTTTCATTGTTGTGGGGATCCATTAAGATTTAGTATTCTATGTGACTCCTTAATTTGCAAGATATAGAGCGACCACCAGTTGATTTACACGAGTTAATGGAACTAAAAGTTGAATAAATATAGAACTAGACTTAAATTGTTTTTCGTTAAGATAATCAAGAGTGTGTTCCTTAAAAAAATAAAAGGAGGCATAAGTAAGTTCAGGTGTAAAAGTCAGGTAATATATGGGATGATATGAAATCCCCCCCCAAAAAAAGAATGCTCTAAGAATTGCTTATATGATCATTCACTACTAGCTGATGAACAAAATTGAATATAAGTTGATGATCGCCTAACATAATATGCAGAATATGAGATTATTTTTTTAATTGTAGACATACCCAATTCATCTTTGTCATCAGTAGGCCATGCATCTACAGAGTGAGTGTCTTATTCCACCATATTTTCAATCTTTTCAAAAATCATGAGCACCTTAGAATTGGGTTTCTTTTGAAAATGAATGTTTTATAGTTTTTTTGAGAAGCGCTGTGTACAGAGTATTTTTTTATTGCTTTCTAGGGGGAAAAAAGGGAGAGGGTGAAGAGGGAAAAGAGAAAGGACAAAGGATGTCCAATGTTGAAGAGGAATGTCTGGTAGTAAAAATAAATAAATTGCATTTTTAGACAGATTTATTGCGGGGGAAAAGAGTGTTGGATTTTTTTCCCCCTATCTAGAAGACAATTTTTTCATTTATTAAAGTAGTGTTAAAAAATGGTGAAAATTTTCATATTTTGCCATTCTAATTAAATCAAAGAAAATTATCTTATGGGAATCCAATTATATCCTCCATTGTCTCTATACAAGCATTAACACTACAATAATCAAAGAAGAAATTTAAAAAGAGAATCAACTTGATTAGCTAGATAGGTGCCCAAAAGGAAAACATGCTTCAAGTAATGAAGAAGCTCTTTGTTGCACAAGGAATTTCCAGCTCAACTTAGGTCACACTTCTTCGTTTAATATGAACATTGGACTGGAAAGTAAGAATCATGAGAAAGCCCTTCTTAATTCTTATGCCATAATGTGAATGTGATGCCTGTAAAGGACCCATCATTGTCCACAGGTCAGATGTGCTGCAATTTAAAGCTCCCTATCGCAGTCCAAGGATAAAAGGCAGACAGGAATTGACTAGCTAAAGTGTAAAGCTCCCCTCATTATTAAATATGGTGTGTTCGATCTACAATTCCTCTCTGTCTCCTTTGTATGGATAATATAAATTGAAATTTTGCCTTGGCTTTTAAACTACGTGAAAAGATGCTTAATGACCTATCGTGTTTTTTTTTTTTTTTTTTTTGGGGGGGGGGGGAGGTGAAAGATTAGCATGTGATGTAATACAAAATAATTCTTACTCTTGGGGAGAAAATATGATATATAACCTTTCATCAATCTTTTACAACTATTAGAACCACGGTCGTACTCGATAACAGCATTTTAAGTAGTGTTTAGTGTTTTGACTAAGTCAATGCAGCATTCAGTTAATTTTCAGCATTCAGTAACCTAATGTTTTGAGTAGTATTTCAAGTAGTATTTAGTGTTTTAGGCAGCATTCCTGAAAAACTAACAGTATTAGCGCTAGGCATTTAGAAGTAGCGTTTTATACTTTTTTTGCCAAAAAATATCATTTGGAAATTTTATATTTGCAAATTATCTATATCCATTTACGTCAAATTATATTAATCAGCTAACCCAACAGCTAAATTTACCGAACAAATTTATTTCAACCGCTCATCTAAACAACTATCCGCTAATAACTAAGGCCATGTTCGGTAACGGCATTTTGAGCAGTGTTTAGCGTTTTGACCAAGTAAATACACTAATCAATCAATTTTTAGTGTTTGGTAACCTAGTGTTATAGCTCACATTTCAAGTAACGTTTAGCGTTTTAATCAGCGTTTCTGAAAAACTAACAGTATTAGGTTTTGGCATTTTAGAAGTAGTGTTTCATATTTTTAGCCAAAAAATATTCTTTAGAAATTTTATGTTTGGAAATTGTCTATATCCTTTATGTCAATTTATATTAATCAACTAACCCAATATCTAAATTTATCAAACATATTTATTTCAACAGCTCATCTAAGCACATATTAGTTAACAACTAAATTAAAAATGCTATCAACTACGTAAACAGTTATCCGTTACCTAAACAGGTAATTTTGCCGACAGGTCCTAAATTAGAAACGCTAATCGCTACCTAAACAATTGTTCCACTACTTGAACCGTTATCTGCTATCTAAACAGCTAATTTTAGCCAACATGACATACAAATATATGAAGTTAGTTGATCTGATTGCCATATGTACAATACAATGTCTCCAAACATTGATCAAAAGGTGATAGACAACATATGCATAATAATAAGAAGAAAAGTGTTTCCTAGTCTTGAGCTCTAAGTTCCGTATATGTCGAAAGTTTACAAGTTAAATATTATCCACACACAAAGATTACAAATTTAGAACAATACACGTGTGAAACCCTTAATGCTCTATCAATCTAACGACCATATTGAAACTCGATTGGTGTTTAAGTAGAACATAACATATGTAGCATTCAGAAGTGCAATGTATTCTTATAATTAGTCAAAAATCCGATCAAAAATGGCCAAGAACAGCCACACAATGGAAGAAGAGGAAATGGGCTGTCTTCCCAATTTGCAGGGGAAAAAAAAAAAAAAAAAACAAGAGAAACGGATGAGTGGAGAAGAACGGGGGAAGAACTCAATGAGGTCACGTGACATGGAGAGAGTGAGGGAACCCCAATAGAGACAGCAGGAGCCACATTCTTTTGTGGTGGACTTGGAATTATTAGATTATCTCGAGGCTTAATTGCCTATTTGCCTCCCATCTAATCTTCACCGTTTGTAAGATGATGAATTGTTCAAGGCCCTCCTATATCAACTACTAACTAGTAGGTAATAGTTATATGTTAAATATTATGTAGTAACTTGAAATCTTTGTGCAATTGTATCCCAACTCTGAAGTTGAGGAGCTTCAACTTAAATTGAGTTCAAACTTAATGCTTGTATTTCTTTAACTTACTAAGCTCTCGCCAAGTGGTTAAGATTGAGTTCATGAGTACATTAGGTCTCAGGTTTGATTCCCCCATCCCTCCGTTGTATTGTACTGTCTCCGTAACTCATTTGAACTCCCCAAAAAAAAACCTTACTAAGCTCTCGGTATTAGTTTAACTAGTTGTGATAAAAGCTTATTAATATCAATCAGCACTCATCGACACTAATCAATATTGATCAATACTTAGTTATATTTTTCTACTCACAATCTCAACCCTGGTCAGCACTTATCAGCACTTATCAATACTATCAATACTATTCAACACTACTAATTATCAATAAGGTACTTATGATAAGTTGAAAAGAGTAAACCCCTAACTTCTAAGCAGGACACCACTAGTTGACAATTGTTAGCTTCCTACTTTCGACTGATGGCCTGAACTCCGTGATTTTTTTGGGGGGAGAGGGGAAATAAATAGGCCAATTCAGGTCGATTCATTTCATTATCATGTCAATTCTGTGTCTCAATGAAAAAAACTTACATTTACCCAAAATCAATAATCTGAACTTTATTGGAAATAATCTGAACTTTAACAATAACTCTTGATTAATGCTCTAAACCTTGAAGATATTTATTTCAAATAGTCAAGAGTCATTTTAGGTTCCATTTTTAGGCAAATTGAACTTTTATCATGAATGTAAACAACTTAAATTCCATACGTTTGTGTTGTTTTAGGAAAACATCATTTGAAACTGTGTAAAGAACATAATAATAAAATTATGACTAAACTACTGAAAATAAATGCCCTAACGTTCGTAGCAGTGATAGCTATTTTCGACGTACAAATTCTTCCAGCTTAATACTTCCAAAGTTCAAATTATCTGCACACAATAATCCTATATAAAAAGTTTTCACACTAGGTGCTCAAGCCAAAAATCAGATCTTAATATATTATTTGTATTTTTCTTAGTAATTTTGATACACTAAATAATTAAATCATGTCAACTCAAGCTAAAAATATGATCATGGTATATCATTTATATTTTGCTCAGTAATTTTGATAGGTATAGTGTCAATTTAGAATTTTCCAACTCTTTTTTTTTTTTTTTAAAATCAAATAGAATCTCCCAACTCTAGGAAAGGCATCGGGATCGGGATGAAGTAGGCGTGGGTAACCCTTTATCTTGTAAGCATGTGGCGGGCAAAGACCAAAGGTCCAAGACATGCCAGATTGCGACTTCCTCTGGGACCAGAAAGTAGTAGCCAGCAGAAAAACAGGCCGCAAACTAAATAATGGACCCATCAGCATCATTTTCCAAGAACCGAGCATTTTGCCCGAATGGGAAAGCCACAGAATCTTCATGTGATCCTGTCTTCAATGAACTCAGACAGAACAACAAAGCTTAACAAGACGACTACATTATTTGATTCCACAAAATTAACATAATATCCCTCTCTGACATACTTACATTATTCTAGATAAGCTTTCTTTCTCCAGTACAGATTAACCAGTACTGGTTAGCTCTCCTCTTTTACATCAAGAAAAGAAACTAAAAGAAAGCAAAAATCAACAGGGTAACAAGAGGAAGGGGAAAAAAAAACATACTAATTACAGTAGCTATGGCTTCAGATTGACTGCATTTAGAAAATTGAAAGGTGATGAGGTTATTAACAAAGGGACTAGACTCTCCCAACAGGAGAATGGGGTGGATATGAGACATATCATGCAGGAACATCGACTTGATGATTTAGTGTCTTCATTCCACTTGGCATCTCGAAACCACCTACCTCATTAGTAATCTTCTCAGCAACATGGCTGGGTTCTGAGAGCTCTGCTGGCCTTTGGCGATCTAAAAATGTTATACATATGGCGAATGCTTGCACAAGCGACATTCATGAATCGAATTCTACCGAGTATATTCTCTCTTTAAATGGCACCAAGCTCAATATTGGTTGGTTATATTGACCCACCTGTGGTGCAAGGTTTAAAGAAAATACACAGCGGTGTCTTATGGTCGAACAGCAGGCTTAATACTGAGAAGAAATAGGAGAGGGAAGGGGTGGTATAGGGATTAGAGACGTAGTTACCTGAGAGAAAAGCTGAAACATATTCTCACTTGGACAGGCAACAAAAGAGCCCGTGTTCCTTTCATATTCTCTTTTGTTGGTATAAATGAGCAGCTGACAACCCAGATCCCATCCACCGCAATCACATAACCCACCAGACCTCCATCTATGGAGAAAGGTCGATATTTCTCCTTTACTAGGAACTGTATGAACTCCACCTGGAAGTATGACTGTTGTAATGAAGTTCGAACGTCTAGGAAAATGATGATTCTGTGAATCATCATTAGAGTCAGCACAACTCGCCTCCTGCATGCTTTCTGTAAAACATGAGCATGATGACAGCCACTCGTAGCTAAGCTGGTCATCAAAACTTCTGTTTTTGCTGGAGTTTTTTGGAAGCTAATTCATTAATTGGATGGAAGTCAGTTGGATGCCCATCTTCATCCCACCATCCACTGCGCACAAGTGAAATTCCCTGGTGATATGGAAATCTGCATTCTCATATTTACTCCGTGGGGAATCCTGGAAATCTGCTACCTTCATTTGTGCTACAACATTTGGTACAAAGCCAGGGCCATCACTTTTATTCATCCATATTCCACTCTCTCTTCATTTCTCAGACTCTAAAGAAAGTGTAAGTCCAGTTGTGATAACCTTTTGACGGAACAAATGAATTCCGTACAGTACCCGCTAGAATGACACGTCCATTGTCAATCGCAAAAGTAAACAAAGGAAATCCATTTTTAAAGGATACCTGCAGAGGGCCTTGAATTTCACTTGTCGAATTGTGATGGAGATCAGTCACAGTCGTCATGCTACCACCAGCAGATGTAGACTTTAATTTCACAGAATTGCAAAAATCTACCCGATCACTGCAGGACTTCCGAGTACCAACAGCTGGAGATGAATTTGTCTTACATGGCTCACCATTATTTGAATCCCTGGACTTAAGAACGGGATCAAGCAACCTTCTTAGAGGACTAGATCTACCTCTGTTATTATAAGCAAAAGGCTTGTCACTGCACGGATTATCAATTGGCGCAGATACAGTAGCTCCAACAGATGGAGATTTGCCAGTACAATCCTTTGAACTTGACATGCGAACTGGTGAATTATCTCCGGAGCCAGCATTCTTCATCATTTTACCCATGGCAAAATTTAATCTACGAATTGGTGACGGGTTTCTGGCTTTTAAAATGGAGTCTGAACTTTTCTCACGTCCAACTCATCAGAAGGCTTGGCTGCAGTCACACTTTGAAGCCCAGCAACTGGCTTCTTCTCCTCTGTCTTTCTGCTTCTGGATGGCCTTCTGGATGGGCTGCTTAGCATCCTAACAGGGAATGAAAACGTGTGAGATGCTTGAGAGGCACCTTTGAAGGTCTGTGTGCCAATCCTGGACGTATCATGAAAATTATCCGGAATTTGAAGAGGGGTTTTTGTTGCTTGTGATGAGCTTATGACGCCTTCCAGATCCCGGGAACTAAGTCCAGTTGAGCGCCCGCAGCTATCAACTTTAGAAGGTAATAGATCGCCAAAACTGCTTCTGCCTGAAATGTTCTTTGGCCCTGGCTCTACTGAAAACCGACTATTCCCAGCAAAATAAGATGAGGTAGTTAGACCAGAGCAGCTAGTTTCCGATTGATCTCTTGGCATAATGACAACCACTGATTCCTCTCTGCCAGGGCAATCTTGATCAGCAGCATTCAACTTAGTTTTTGGAGACCTCAGAGGCTGTTTTGTAGATTGATTTCTTTCAGTGTTAGGTTTCCCCACCACATCAAGCTTATCGAAGGAAGGCTGTTGGCCCATTTCTGAGACAGATTTCAAGTCATATGCCGACCTGTCGCACTGTTGTAGTGATCCCAAAACCTTTTGCTGCCTACTTAAATTGTAAGCTGAGCTACTGCTTGAATCCTGGAACTTTCCAGCATTCCTTCTGAAAACGCCAATGTCTTGAGACTTTTCTCGCCCATCATATTCCTTCAGGGGATGAGATCGAAGCACGTTATTTTGTGTTTCTTGACGTACTGGGGAGCAGCCGTGACCTCCGCCAGAAGAAGATTTGGCTTCATTTGGAGATGCTTCAAGAGGAGACTGCAGTGAGAGATGGTGTATTCTTTGTTCAGCACGGGAGCAGCTCGCTACTAGAATGGGTGGAGGAGCCATCTGTTGAAAAAAGTGAGGTGTTACTACTAGATGGTGAATACTCTTCATGCTTATGAGGCATTTGTTTTTGACCATGTTGCCATTTTTCCGGACGCTTCCAGTCCAGAACACCAACATTCAGGGCTTTCTCCTGCACATTCTTCCCTTTCTCCGAGAAACTGGGCAAATTTGACATGTATCTCACTAGCTCATCCTCTTTGGGGGTCAATTTCTGTAACACCTGACTTCGCTGACCACGTACATGTTTAGGTACGGTACCATCCTGACTTCTTGTAATTTCATGATGGAAATCAGTATAAGCCAAGCTGTGATTGTCTGACATCAACATATCTCGTAACTTTGCACCCTGAGGAGAATGAGAAGGAACGGTTCTCTTTCCAGAGCCACATATTTCTGATCCCAAGAGCTATATATCAGATCGGTACGATGTTCCATAGAACACAGATTTCCAGACAACCTTTACTACATATACCATAAGATCAATTGAAGATGTCCAGCAATCCTCAGCTTCTCTTTCCGGAGGTGTTTCACTATTGATCACGTCTCTACTCCACCTGTCCACTGCAAAACCATTATAAATTTAAAAAAAAAATAAAATTGAAAGAAACAACTTAAAAATAAGCATTTTACTTTACAAGAACTCTCCACAGCTTGACAACTCAGAAAGACAGAAGAAAACATGAGAAACCATCTTACCCAATGGATATGGTGAGGAGGACATGTTTAGGGTGATTTTTACAATTTTCATTAAGAGACTAATCGGCATTTACAATGACTTTTGTTATAGGGGAGACTATCGAATCATTTGGCGTGACTTTTAACCTTCAAATAAAAAAAATCATCCCTAAGGGAAACCCCAATAAGTTTTAGTGATCAACATGCTATCAAACCATATCTCTCAATCTTTCATGCAAGACAGTCTGACCCAAGACCTGCTTGTAGGCAAGAATATTGTATGGAAACTGCAAATAATAAGAATTATGGCCACAAAAATTTTCTTGACACTGAAATTGAGAATCAATCATCAGCTAAAGTGTCCAAGGCAGCCTGAACTGAAGCAGCCTTACAGGCAAAGTTGATTTCAAAATTAACACACAGAGTCTCCACATTTATACATTGGTATTTCAAAGTGCCAATCTATTTTCCTGCTCTTCGGATGTGTAGCACAAATTCACAGTTCCTTCATCCTTCTGTTGCAGTGGAAAGGAAAGGTGCAATCCTAATTCTTAGTCTAGGAAATCATGAATATTACCCAAAACCTATTTCACCTGCTGCATCCATGTCATCACCGTGTTGGTCTGTCGAACAAAGCTCAAAACCTTCAACCCTGACCTAACTCCCACCATGCAAATGCAAATTTGTGAAAAATCCCCCAACATAAACCTGGTACTTTGCTATTTTGAACAGGTCATCTTGATAGTTCTACAGATTTGATTGGTGAAAAAGGTTTTTAGTTTGATCTGGTGTGGATGAAAGGAAATACCATCACTACACAGACAATAACACGATTGACCTGAAGCAAGGAAAATCTGTGGTCCATACAGCAAGCTAGGCTATGGACAACCAGCATTGTTGATTACAACTAGCACAAGATGACAACAATAGGCATAGGAAGCTCTTCTCCCTATTTTCCCCTGCAACGTTATTCAAATTTAAAATTCCAAGAAGATTAGGGGCTAATAGCAATGAATCACCAACAGACAGTTTTAGAAGACATGAGATTAGACCATAGAGTCAAAAACTTTATGGTTTTTGCTCGTAAGGTTTTTGCTCGTAAATAATTATTGCCAGCTCCTGCAATTATTGTAGAGGCGCCAAGAAAATCAAACAAATTTTTGAGAAAAAGAACCTTTTTCTAGATGCCATTGTCAAATTCACGCATTGAAGCAGTCAAATCACATCCGATGCTACCTAAATGTGGAATTTGAAAAAAAAAATAATAATAATAATGATGATGACTAACAGTTGCAAACTCTTGACCACCAAGCTCTCTTAACGCCATGATACTGAATTCTCTGAATCCACTTAGCTTAGCTCTAAATCCTCTTCACATTTCCTGCGATTCATCTACGTATTCGGCTATGAATTTTTTGGGGGGGGGGGGGGGGGGGGGGGGAGTAAGACTGGGATATCTGTTGAGTCCAAGCAGAACATAACTAACTGGCACATTCCCTGCCATTTTTTCCAGAATCAAACATCTAACTCACCAGATTAACAAAATCGCTCTCTCTCTCTCTCTCTCTCTCTAAACCATATTTTGGAACACGATACACACCCTCTTATATAGGTGTGTACATAGTTAGGTACATGGATATGTACCATAGAATTACTCTCTCTCTTTCTCTCTCTCACGTCTTTGTCCACGAACTTGTATCAAACAAATCCGAAATCAATCTACATTAGGATTACCTGAATGCGGAAACTCGACTGCCAGGATCTTAAGCTCGCTTGACTGCTACCCACGAACTGGTGGCTACAAGAGTCACTGAACAGCCACGCTCCAAACCCGAACTTCTGGGGATGGTTAGGTTGTGTGAGGGAATACCAAAGAGACTTAGGGTAATTGTTTACTGTTGGTTTTGGCTTGTTGTGCTTCTGTGTGTTTGATCCACATACTCACACCCCCTTTTATAATCACATAATCCTAAAACTGAATCAGGATTTAGTGGGCAGATTAATACACAATTAATCCCATGTAACTGCCAAATTAATAGGGTGATTATAGTCATTAAACCTGTGTGACCGTTACCGGTCAACAGCTCCCCCTCGGTCACACAGACATCGAGATCTCATATCTCTCTACCAACATATTCCCTCACGTTTCATACTGGGAATGGAGCGTGCGATCAAAACTAAACACATCAGTGTTATATTAAGTCACCATCTAACTGACATAACACCTTCAAGAAAACCAATACCGTGAATCATTCAAGAACATCACCAATGGCATACACTGTCCCTCTATACCTGATATATCAATTGATTATATACTGAATATAATCGTCCGGGCTTAATATGGTGATGAGGAATGATTTTTTCTCAGATAATTAAAATAATCCATCTTAGCATAACTGCTTTCCTAATGTGCCCCGCTGGACCGTATACATCTTGGCCCTTGGATAACACATTAAGGTAGCAACATCATACTCAGATTTCATATCATAACTCTAAGTCCAAGAGTATTGCCAATGAGAGTCACACGGTGACAAGGTTAGGGAGTTCACTTGTTATCCATCAAATAGATCGACATTTAGCACACACAGCATGAAGGTATGTCATGGCATAGCTCAAACTAAGTTGGGCATGTTACTCTTCTATGCCATGCAAATTGTAAGTTTGACTTTTACTCAAAAACCAACCTGAGTTACTAGATTAACATACACAATGTTAACCTCAACACTCAAGATTCAGCTATAAGGCTTCAATATGAAAACTTATTTCATATTCGACTTTCCCGGGTCTCATCTTAGTCTTACTAAGGCGACTATATCCTTTCATTCATACACACCTAGTATGAGTAATCAATATTGCACACCTAGTGCCAATATGATTCAGTCTCATCCTGCCCGCTACTCAAGAGTCAGGGCGATTACCTGTGTGACAAGGCCAATCTGAAGTCGGGTGACATTACAATGTGCCTTATAATTTACTCATATAGTCATGAATATCTGAAAAGAAACATCATTCTTTATTTCATAAATATTCAATACAAGAATACACATGTCATTATACACTTAGATACATCCAAAAACTAAATCCTATGTAGACCCAAGCTCATCACATGAGCTTTAAAAGCGTCTCTAGGAATAGGCTTAGTTAATGGATCAGCTGTCATCCCACTTGTAGATATATACTTAATGGCAACTTCCTTCTCTTTTATGGCGTTTCGGACAAAATGATAACGCCTCTTGACATGCTTGGTCTTTCTGTAGAACTTGGGATCTTTAGCAAACTGGATAGTAGCAGTATTGTCACATAACAACTCTACAGGATCATCAACTCCAGGAGTAAGATTGAGATCCTGGAGAAAACTCCTCAGCCATATTGCCTCTTGAGTAGCAAGACAACAAGTAACATACTCTGCTTCCATAGTCGAAAGTGCTATGCAGTCTTGTTTCTTACTGCACCATAATATGGCTCCCCCGCCAAGGGTGAACACGTATCCTGAGGTAGATCTGGACTCGTCCATGTAACGCCCCGCCCGAAGTGGACGGACGCGTCACCGCCGTGGACGCTCGGTCAGTAGCGCCCACCAGGCTCTATGACCTTATTGACCTGAATTGACCTGTTCATAGGCGATAGCAGCGGAAGCTCTTATCGAAATCGAACCAAAGGTCGAGATAGTCAACCTAAAACATGCATTACATACACACTTAGCCGTATCCATAATGTTATTACATATTTCTAAATCAAAATACATTCAGAACTATATTTACTAACATAATCCATACTTTATACATACTACGAGCCCTACAGTTCCAAATAAGTTCTTCAAAAGTGTTTCAGAGCTAGCGAGCTTTCTTAATGCTCCTGGGGTCCCTTCTCGCTTCCAAAACCTTTAAAAAAAAATGATGAGGTCATGAGCTCCCCGAGCCCAGTGAATAACCCTTACCTTCCCCACTGTTACACTTTGCACATTAACCGGTTCACACATAATCACGTAGTACACATATCTCACGACATATAGACAAATATTTGTAGGCTTCAAGAATCAAGATAAACTCATACCTTTCATATCTCATATATTCACAAATATCACAGCTACCCACAATATACTTATGTCATGGAATAGGCAATTAGCGTAGCTTAATCGTACTTGTCCCATACCAAGTACAATTCAAGGACTCTCGTTTTCACGTAAGTCCCTGAACAAACTCTACGGTTAGTCTATTCACTAAACTAACTATGATTGTCCCATACCAATCACGTCCTTTGGGCTCATAGTCCTCACTAGAGTCCAAAAGAGAGCAGAATCTGCTAAGCAATGTAATGGCCCGCCCATAACCACAATTAGCACACACATCAAAGCAATCTTTTTCACAAAAATCCGCGTACTAGCCATAAACACATTCCAAATTCAATCACAAGCTTGTAGATATTTTGAATGAACCTTCAAATCCAAAACTAAATCCGAAATCCAAAACTAAGAGCAAAATTGATTTCATAACTGATCCAAATTTCAAATCCAAACGAAACCCAATTCCATGTCACATCCGAAATCCGAATCCAAGCCAAAATCAATTTCACAACACATCACATATTCTTAACTGAATGCAAAACTTTTAGGTTAGGGGAAAATAACTCATGACTCACACAAAGAACTATCACAAAACACAAGGGTCACAAACACATCCTGGCGGACTGGGCAATGCCCACTCAAGGTACCAACCAGGAACCCAACGCTCTAGAGTGCGTAGATGTCCTCAAAACACAAATTGTGGAGTCACATTCACATCCTGAAAAACCAGGAATCCACACAGCTCCCAAATAACACAAACTGAGAGCCAATTGGCGAACCGGGCAGCGCCCACTCAAGGTACCAGCCAACGACTGACACAGCTCCAAACACAAAGACAACTACTTCTATGGCCATAGTTCTAGAACGCCCTGTAATAACCTAAAGCAAGACATGAACCTTTTTCCCCAAAACATAACTTAAGAAAATCGTATAATTCATTGTCTCCATTCAAAATACTTTCACAAGTTTCCCATGATTCATCGCACAAGCAGAATTCTTAGGAAGCTCAACAATGACCTTTTCATATCTAAGTTACGGAGTAAACATGCAAATAATCCATAATTACACTAAATAAGTTACTTTCACTCAAAAATTCATAACTCACATCATACACATCTAATCTTTACCAAACTTTGCAGGCAATTGAAAAATGACATGTAGATTCTAACATATTAATTTCATGATTTTTGTCCACGCCAATCATTCTCAGAAATTTAAACAGTCAGCCAAAATAATCAAAAATCTGCGAATTGAACTCAAAAATTCATAACTTTTAATATGCACAACCAAAATTCACAACAATTTACCAGAGAACACCAAATACCACGAGGAAGCTACAGTATTATTTTGATAATTTTTCTCCAAGCATATCCTTCAAAACAAAAATTAAAACAGTAACCGAACTCAAGTACCAAAACAGGGCAGTCCCAATCAAAAATTCATAACTCCTAAAATACACATCCAAAATATATAAAACTTTACAGAACATTTCTAGACATTATCAGCATTCTAAAATAAAATTTTCATGATTTTTCTCCAACCCAATATCTCACAGTAATTTAAAATATCAACCGAATTTCAGCATGATAGTGCAGGGCAGATTCGATCAAAAATGCATAACTTATAAACTACACATCTAAAATTGATGAAAATTTACCAGAAGTTGTCTAATATCCTGGGTAACCTACAGTAAAAATTTCAGGAGTTTTGGAGCTGCCAGTAATTCACAAAAAATCAAACAGTAGCAGACCTGTGCAAAATCCGAAAATTCAACACTTATGCTTCAATTCTCTTGTTCATCCAATACCAATAATCAATCCAAAAATCCATTATTTAACATGTAATTGGATGAATTCACAACATACCCAACAACTCACAACCCCCTAATCAATCCAAAAAGCACAATCAAACAAGCAACTTTAGGAGTGAGTTTCTCTCAATCAAAGATTATTTTCTAATCTATCAAACCCTAAAAACATCAACTTCAAAACTCATATTCTCAATTTCAAACATAGGTTTTTGAATTAATCTTATCCTAAATCAATTTTACGGTTAGAGAAAAACAAAAATTACTCACCTTAATTGATTTTAAAACCAAAACCTCAAACCTCTTCTCCTCCTTCTTCTTTTTCTCCTTCTTCTCCTTTTCTTCTTCTTCTTCTCTCCTCTCTGCGTCGTGCGTGTGTGGTGTATTTGTGTTGAAGAAGAAAACCAAACAAAGCTCCCTCCCCCTTTTGGGATAAAATCACGTGAAGCCTTGAAAAAAAAATCCCCCCTTTTCCTTTTTTTTTTTGGGTCAAGCCCAACATTTTTGACTCTTCTTTCCCCCTCTTTTTTTTTTGTTTTACTGTAAGTAATTATCCCCCAAACGTAATCATATGAACTTAAATCACACATATATATATCGAAATAAAACACTTAAAATACATAAACATAAAACACGTATTCACATGTTAAGCGAAATTAGTAACTGAAATTTTCGGGGTGTTACAGTCCAGGTCACCACCCCAATCAGCATCCATATATCATCTCAACTTAAGATCCCCTCCTTGGTAGCACAGCACCAGATCACTTGTACCACGAAGGTACCGAAAGATTCTCTCGACGGCTTGCCAGTGAGTAGGTCCTAGGTTGCTTTGGTAACTACTGACAAAGCCAACCGCAAAGCAAATGTCAGGCCGTGTACATAACATGACATACATTAAACTGCCCACTGCACTTGCATAAGGAACGTTACTCATTCTCTCCTTTTCTTTGTCTGTCTTAGGGCACTGATCGAGACTTAATGTTAGACCCTTTTCAACTGGAGTATCCACGGGTTTAGAATAATGCATTCGAAATCGTTCCAAGATTTTATTAATGTATGCTTCTTGACTCAAACCAAGAAGCTTCTTAGAACGGTTCCGAGTTATTTCAATGCCTAGGACATACCTAGCCTCACCCGTGTCCTTCATCTCGAAGACAGAGGATAACCACTGCTTAGTGGTCTAGATCATCTCCATGTTATTTCCAGCCAACAGTATGTCGTCAACATACAAAGTGAGAAACATAATCCCCTTTATAGTTTTCTTGACATACACACAGTGATCTTCAGATACCATGTTCAACCCAAAAGAAATAATGGCTTCATGGAATCTGAAATACCACACTCTGGAAGACTGTTTGAGATCATAAATAGATCTTTTAAGACGATATACTTTGTCATCTTGACCTTTTGATACAAAACCAATATGTTGATCCATGTAAATCTCTTCTTCAAGATTACCATTAAGAAATGCAGTCTTTACGTCCATCTGAAATAATTCTAAATCCAGATCGGCAACCAGGGCTAGAAGCAGGCGAACAGAGGCAATTCTCACCACAGGAGAAAAAGTCTCTTCATAGTCTACTCCCTTAATTTGGGTAAACCCCTTCGCTACTAAACGGGCCTTAAACTTATCAATCGTTCCAACAGCCCGACGTTTTATGTTGAAAACCCACTTGTTTCCGATCGATTTACACCGGGGAGGAAGATCAACAAGTTCCCAAACCTTGTTTCTCGCCATAGAGTCCATCTCATCCCTCATAGCTTCCATCCACTTTTTGTGGTTTGGTGAATCAATCGCCTCTTCGAAAGAGGTAAGCTCCTCTATCTCTAAACAGTGATTCAAAATGCGGATTCGGTCGCGGTTGCGGTTTCGGTCGCGGTGTCGAGGGAACGGGGTAATACGCTTGTCGTGGAACGAATCGCGGTCGTCGCGGCGTGAAACAGTTCACATAGTGCATTTTCGGTTGAATTTGTAATTTTTTAGCTTTGTACTATTATCATATAAGTAATTGTATTATTAACATAATTTTTGTTGATATTTGTAGACAAGGATCATTCATAACCATTACCCATTAGTGCCTGGCGATTAATTAAAAGTTTGAAGTTTCATTATTGTGTCGCTGAATGTTTGATTAATTTTATGTTTTTTAGGAGTGAACGATGGTTTGTTTTAATTTTTCGAAACAAAATATTTGGAGTCATGGAGTTTAGGAATGGGGACAAACCAGTTAAGTGCTAAGCTAGTTGAAGGGGAAAAAAAAAAGTAGTCGTAGATTTTAAACCTTTAGAAGATGTTTTGAATTTGATTCATAAAAAAAAAATATGTTAGGTGGAAGATAAACTATATTAAGTTTGGTCGAAAATATTAATTTTTTAATTTGATGTTAAAATAATGGGTTAATTTTCACAATAGTTAAACAGAATAATTAAAGATAACTTTGACTGAGATTACAACGTCATACAATAGTATAAAACTATAAATGGTAGAAGATAGAAAAAAGTGTAAATAATCCCATGCTACAAAGTCCACAACAGATAAAATACAGTAGTTATCTTATTGTACATTAGGTACAAGCCCATATCTAAAATCTAGAAGAGATTATCACCACCAAAATGAATGACGGGGAGGATCCTGATAGGTGTCATTATTGTTCTGATCAACACCATATGACTCTTGTTACTGGTGATAATGAGATGACGCTGTCGAATCCATCCAAGATTGTTCACTCGAATTTGAATCACCGCTATAAAATGTGGGCTGATAATAATGATGATCTCCATAATTAATAGTCCCCTGGTTGATGATCGGAGGGTTGTCTGAATGTCGTCTACTTAAATCAGACCCAACAAATTGTGGCTCATTTGAAGGATAAGGCAGTGGAGGGCAATTAGTATTATATCCATAGTTGTTGGAGAAACCTCTATATGTGTCATGGCCACCTGAAGAGGCAAACAGACCGGGCCTTGTAAAACTTGAAGACGCTTCTTGGAAACCTGCATAGCCATACATGGCGTCAGTTGGATAACCATGTGGTTGGCCAGGTTCCTTGCCTTTTCGAATGCGACGATAAGTTTGGGTCGGTTCACTTGGCTGCTCATTCGGGGAACGTCGACTTCTTCTGTCATCTTCAAGAGGGACACCACGACCACGATCACGATCACGATCACTAAAGTAATCAGTTGATCGTCTAGTGGAATAGGAAGCACCCATTTCATTCGCACCTCCATTTCCTCCATCTCCTCCACCTCCACATCCACCATGACTACTCGAAGGGGACAAGTTTTCCTCCGAGTCACGGTCACTGCTCTGCATATCTTGTGGTTGTTGGTCAACACTGTAGCGAAATGGAGCACTCGCATCAGGTTGGGGATCATCATCATCCTTAACATCGATGGCGGCATTAACCTCATTTTCATCAAGATTCAACCAATTCAAGTCATCTCCTTCAAAAACGGGTTGCTCCTTTTCTAAGAGCCAAACGTTTAATGGGTCATCATCATCGAAGATGTAATCCAAGTTGATAGGATTGAAAGACTCAGTGAGTTCTTCCTCAGTCCTTCGTCTTGCACATCTCAATTTCAATTTTTGATTATAACGAAGGAAAACAATAGGGTCGAGCTTCTTATAAGTCAATCTGTTCCTTGCCTTTGTATGCACTCGACTGAACATGCTACAATTTCTTTCACAATTAGAGGCAGAAGTCGTTTGACTTAATACTCTAACTGCAATGCGTTGAAGTTCAGGCACACATCCACCATGAAGTATCCACCACTCAGCTACATGAAATACATTTCATTAGAATCTTAGATAATGAAGCTTCAAACTTTAAAATTCAATATATGTACGTAATTATATATGTGTATGCGTATGAATAAATTGTAGTCACCTGGCATTAACGATGCAATTGCCCTTTGAGCGATAGATGTTCCAAAAGTATCCATCCTATCTTTGTAAAGAAACACCTGCACATTTATGCCAATGTTAAATTTCATAAAATGTAATGTAGAAGATAAATTAATAAAGTAATAATGAGACATATGCTTCGTCACGGAACCTGTCGCATTGCTTTTATTTGCTTGTCAACATCTGGCTCCAATCTCATTATCACATTTTGGACTCCAGTTCTGACCTCCCTGTCTTCCCAATCTTGACTTTGTCGAAATATGTATTGGGGATTAAAGAAATATCCTTGTAAAAAAATCAATCAGGTTATCAATTATGGAAATACGATATACAATCTATACATTTACTACTTATATTGTAAAAAATGTAAACACTATAATACAAATTACAAAATTAATGCAATACCTGCAGCATGCAAATCAGTGTGTAGGAAGTTCCATCTTTTGTCAATTATCGCCTCATATCTCTTGCTATACCTGAGCGTCTTGTCAATAGCTAGCTTTGTACGCTCCATTGCCTCATATATAAAGCCCATGGTCGGCTTGTCATCCCTATCAACTAATCTCAACACCTTGACAAGAGGTTCAAATAGTTTTAGAACTTCATCAGCCTTTTACCAAAATGACAAGGCTTCTTTAGTTGACGATAGAATAAGTTGACGCACTTCTTGTGCAGTTGCATCTTTTGACTTCCCCAGTCGAGAGTTCAACCACTCAGGTGACTCTCACATGTCTCTTAAGGCAGTTTTATGTCGCACCAAACTTTCAAGAGAGACAAAATTTGTCGCAAACCTGGTGATACCAGGTCTTATGATGTCTCAATTATTTGTAAACTTTTTCATATAGTTTACAGCCCAATCATATTTATAAATGTAGTTGGAGATCATCCTGGCTGTCTTTATGACTTCTCCAACGCGATCGAGCTTAGCAAAGTCCTCCAAAATGAGATCCAAACAGTGGGCCGCGCATGATGTCCAGTACAAGTTCGGGAACTCTTCCATTAATGTTCTCCCTGCAGCTTTCATTGGAGCTGCATTGTCGGTCACTGTCTGCACTACTTTCTCTGGACCAACCTCTTCTACTACTTTTTTCATAAGTTTGAAGAGGTAATCAGCATCCTTACATTATACATCTGATGCATTAACTGATTTATAGAAGACGGTGAAACCATTTGAGTAAATAAGAAAATTGATGAGGTTTAATCTGGTCATGCTGGACCAACCATCGCACATTATGGTAACACCTCTTTCTTTCCATTTGGGAGCAAATTCAGATATCCATTACCTAATTTCTTTTGCAGCTTCTGGCAGGAAAACATCTGAGAGTTTATACGAAGAAGGAGCTCTTACATTAGGGCCAACCTCACGAATAGTCTCAAGGAGCAGATTGGTATATATAGAATCTACCACCGTAAATGGCACGTTGGTATCTATTACCCAACTTCCAAATGCCTTGATCATCTTGTTCTTTGCCGCTTTCAACCAACTTGTGTTGACTTTTGATTGTTTGGTCCTAGTTCGATCTTTTTCAAGCTCGACCTCAACAGCTCTAAGTCTAGCGGCTGGGGTTGACATTTGTTCATATGCCATATCCCTTGATGCTCTTGAACTACTCTCTCGAACAGTAGCTGATCGACATATTTGGGGAACACTTGGTGGTCGACTACTACCTCCTTCATCAAAATGTGCACTCCTGCTAGCTCTATACACCTGTTGTTTATGTTCGAACCGATGTTGCTCCAAACTTTCATATCTAGCATGTGCTAGCTGAACATCCTACTCCTCCTCGTCATCAACATAATCATTACGGTTGAATGATCTTGTTATTTCATCTTCCAAATCTCTAGCGATCCTTGTTTTTTGTCTCTTTTTCTCTTTATATTCTGTCAATAATTTCATCATGTCTCTTTTGATCTCAGCAGAGACGTCTGGGCAAGGAACAACATCACCCGTCTTGTGAGCCAAATGCTGTTTGAGACGTGTTATACCACCTCTTATGACTTTGCTGCAAAATTTGCATTAAACCTGCTTTCTACTTCCGTCAATTGCTATACCAAAGCGCCACCCAAAGTCTTCAGTAGAATGACTATTGCGTCCTGACATTTTTTTTCCCTCCTTTAAACCTGTACAAAATTATTTTAAAAAAATTAGATTAGTGTTTAGAACTGATATGACAAATAACTTAAATTCTAAGTTCCAAACCTAATATTAAATTTATATGCTATTGTGCTGACAAAAGCATTAATTGAAAATAAAAGCTATCAACTTTGAAAATTTCAAATAAAGTTAAGTTTAAGATTACCTCATTTAGTTTACAATATAATAATAAACTAATTTTTAATTATTACTATTTAAATAACAACTAATATAAGGAATAGCTTATATAATTAATACTATATCAATGTGTAAACTTTTATGCTTTTTTATTATTATAATTTGTAATAACAAATCTATGAATTAAAAAAGGAGCTATTGTTATTTGAATTATTTAGGATAACCTCGTCTTAAATTGAAAATGTCATAGTAAACTTAAATTTAATTATTGTTATTTGAGTGACATCTAGTATGTCACCTACTTGGAGAATGTCCTCAAGAATATGAGTTCCAATTAATTAAAATATACACACATGGTCATATTTCGAATGTATAACAATATAACATCATCATTTCTATTTAAAAAAGTAATATTTTTATGTAGGTTTGTCGTTGTAACCTTGTAGCCCAAAACTAAAAGCCTAGATTTTCAATAAAATTCATAAAATTTCATGATAAGATGTTACTAAACGGTAAATTTTACTACATATATAAAGTTAAAAAATACTTATACACACAACATTCTATAATAAAATTCTTATGAACGGTCTCATTCAAGATCATATAACTTTTTTCACATAATTAAAATATTAAAATATTAACTGAATATAAAATCAATTAAACTATATTAACATCTTGCTATAAACAACTATATAAACAACTTACTATAAAAAGAATAATTAATTAAACTATATAAACAACTTACTATGCAATGAATAAATATTAAAAATTAATGCAACATTAGGATCATAATTTGAAAAAAAAAAAAAAAAGAAACAACTTGATTCATGCATCCAAGGCATAACACATTCGGTGGAAGCCTGCCCGGCTGCCCCTAATCAAAGTTTTTTATTTTTAAAAAAAAAACCCCTTCAAGCTTCCAGAGGAAGCCTTATACGGGGTCTTACCCGTCCAAATTACGCACGACACTGTTCGTTCTTCTTCCTCACCAAAATTCAGAAACCTCCTCTCTCTTCTCTCTCCTTTTGGTCAGCTAATCTGCTCAATTCGGTGGGTCTGCTTCGTTGCCTCTGTTCGTCTCTCTCTCGATATGCTCAGCTACTACCCTCTCTTTCTGTTCCTCTTCAACAATTCTGGGCTGCTTGAATGCTCTAGAACCTCCAATGGTGCTTGACTCCTCTTGCTCGATTCTGGGCAATAAAGCAAGCAAATTAGTCCTATTCAACGAAGGTATGTCAAAAACTTGCAATTAATTTGTTAAATTTGTAGATTTCTGGTTGTGTTATACTTGTTGGGCATCTATTTGTAGATCTGATTTTCTGTCTTCTTCCCTTATTCACGGACTCACGAGCATTGATAAGTTCATTCATGTCACGGGCACTGATTTATTCTCGCTCTCTCTGTCTGCTTTGGTAAAGGCCCACTCATAAGCACTGATTTGCTGTTTTGGTCTGCTTTGTTTGTCTTCAACCTGAAACCGAAAGAATCATATATCTTCTCTTCACTGAATTGTCTTTTTTTGCCCGGTTCAATCGTCCGTTCCCCGTTCTAGGATGGGTGGAACGGCCGTTCCACTGTGACACGCTCTCCCCCCCGCATTTTCGCCCGAACTCGGAACGGCAAAGCCAAAATCCGCGTCAACTCGGCCGTTCCGGCCCGGAACGGCTGAGTTTTGAATCCCTGTCTCTAAAAGAATGCACAAGAATATCTCCTCTTCGATTTGAAAATATCGTCGACGGATTCTTCCACGTTCACTCCTCTGGAGTTGAGGACCAGTGCTGGTTTGTCCCACTGAGGAACTCCTCCCCTTATCTCTAAGAGGTATGGAATCCTCAACGAGCAGAGAATCACTCCTATCATCCTGAACAAGCGGACTAACTGTAGGTTCATGAATAGGAGAGCGAGGACGAATCTCATTTTCAGCTGGATTGCGAGGACGAACCTCAGTGTTAAGTTGATTCTCTTGGTTAACCAACAACTATTCATCTCTTATACTATCCTCTCGGTGATACGGTGAGTGTTTAAATCCTCCCCTTCACCGAGAGATAGCTGGTTATCTAGCGGTAACTCAAATAATGCTAGGTCATTTTTGATTTCACCAATGCTTGGGAACTCATCCTCAAGAAACTCCACATTACGTGAATCGACTTCCGTCATGCCACCCTTATGGTGCTCACCATACATAACATATCCTTTAGAATGTTCGGGATAGCGTATGAACACCATTTTGGTGGCTCTTGGACCAAGTTTCCCATGTTTGTGAGTTGGGCTGTGGACATAACTAGCCGAACCCCATGGGCGTATATGTTCCAAGGAGGGCTTTCTGCCATGCCATAACTCATATGGAGTAGCGGATACCCTCTTACTTGGCATACGGTTGAGGATGTAAGCTGCCGTGAGCAACGCATCTCCCCAAAACTTAATTGGGAGATTGGCGTGTGTCATCATTGACCTGACCATGTCAAGCAATGTTCGATTCCTATGCTCTGTCACACCATTTTGTTGTGGAGTGCCAGGAATTGTGAGTTGTCTTCGTATACCCTTTTCCTCACAATATTCTTTGAACATATGAAAGAGGTATTTACGACCACGATCAGTTCGAAGAGTCTTTACTCTTCGATCTAACTTGGTCTCAACCTCGATTACAAAGTATTTGAACACATCAAGTGCTTTATATCGATGTGATAATAGGTACGCATACCCATATTGTTGATTTAGAGAGTACACAACCACAAGAGGGGGTGTGAATTGTGGTGTTCGATTTTCATAATATGCTGGCAAACAGTCTTGAGACCCTGTTCGCACAGACTGTTCCTGAGTTGTGCAGAAGCGAAAATTCAATAAAATTAAGTGCGGAAATAATGGACACAAGATTTTTTACGTGGAAAACACCTCTAGCCCAATTGAGGTGAAAAAACCACGACCTACCTCCTGTAGGATTTAGACACTTCACTAAACGGGCTAAACACGTTACAATAGTAACACACCTTGTTACAACTTGTAACACACGTAACCGTCTTCCCTAAGACAAGTTACCCCACGTCCAAAATCCCCTTGATTTGGACACACACTCACTCACTTTTGTGAAAGAAGAGTATAAAGAAAAACACCCTATTACAATGCTTCTCAACTAAGCTAATATAGGGTACAATGAAGTCCTAGTATGCCAACTTTGAAAGCTCAAATAATTCACTCACTAGACACGGTTTTCTTTTCAAACTTTTAAGCTCACGAACACTGAATTTTTCTTTTTGAAAACCGATACATCTAAAGTTGTAAGAAGCGACTTTATATAGTGCTTGGAAAAACAATTCCTCAAATTTTTGGAAACTAAAATCCCTAAAGAATATAGAATTCTTTAGCCACAAGGGATGAGGAAACATGAGCTGGAAACACTTCCTAAACCGTGTGCATAAGGCGGTGATTCTCAGCAACTAGCCCATGTTTTTCTCAACAACCTTATCCACTTGCCAAAAATTGGATATTCTTTTTATTCAAAAAAGATTTTGCAAATCCCCTTAGATTTTAATAACCGTTTTTAGGATAAGGGGTAAGATACTCCATAAAAAATCTTCCTTGCAAATCCTTGAAGAAACTGCTCAAAATCCAAAAGATAAAAATCATGCAAAACAGTTTTTCGCAGCTTATTCTGGAAACACCCTGATCACCCTGTTTCCAGGATTGTTCTGAAGGGTGATCCGAAATATTTACCAAAAGAAAACAAAACCGTTTCAAGTAAGTGGTAAGTTAAGAGTTTCTGATTGGCATATTAACAAGAGTCTAAAAATATAAAACCAAATTAAATCAAGACATCTTGTTGTAACCACTAGTCATCTTGTAGAGAGACGAATCTGCTGCAAACACTTCACAGAACCTGTTCCTCACGGCTGCACTTATATCCTATGCTTCAAACACTTCACAGGACATGTTTCAGACACCTTACAGAGCCTGTTCCTCATGGTTGTTCTTACATCGCTGACTTGAGTACCTGTTCTTGATAAACCATTAGTCAAGCAGTTTTTAATATATTGAAAAACAGCAGTAAGGCCCTGTTGGTAAAGCCTGTTTGGAACAACAACAACAACTACAACACTTGGATTTGTTATCATCAAAACCTTATACATTCTAACAAATTCTCCCTTTTTGATGATGACAAACCAAGTGACCATATTGACTTTCAAGGACAATTGAAGTGATTAGTGCCAATTATTTATAGGACCGACAATTCACATGAAGCAGTCAGTATCGAAAAAGTGTAAGAAATTTAACTCGTCCATGGCAAAACTAAAACAATATTGGTCATCCTATCTTCCCCCTTTTGGCATCATTAAAAAGTAGGGGCGAACAGTCAAACATAGGGTGTTTGCTATCACCACCACTTGGGTAATGGAGGAAAGTCAACAGGCGATACACTCAAGTGTGTTGGTACGGTAATGAGATTGGCCATCCTAGTCACACACAAGCAATTCACAACAGAAAGCAAGCAAGGCAAAGCCAATCAAAAAATAAGATAACCTGTCATTCACCAAACGAGTGCAACAGAAAGTACAAACTAGCAAGAGAGGATAACCAAGAGAAGTGAGAACAGGCTATGAGAACAACAGATGGGGGGTGATCAGAGAGCAGGAGGGGAAAATTTTGCTGAGAGGGAAGAGAGAAGGGCGAGGAGATCTTCATGGCGTTTAGCGTTTAGAGCTTTTTCCTCGTCTAGGGCAGCCTTTACAGCAGTAAGCTCAGCACTGAGTCGAGAGTTTTCTTCCAAAGCAGCCTCAAGCTTGACTGAGGAACTGCCAGGAACAGGAGGACGGGGTGTTCTGGTCCCCTGTTCTGAGGCAGACCCCTCAACCAAAGTGTATCCACACCCCATAAGGGTGTTACTCCCAATCTCATCAATGAACTGAGCACCCACCTTCTTCTGCAGAGTCACCCCAAAGTGCTCAAACACACTAGTCAGGAAGAAGCCGTATCCCAGGTCATGTTCCCTGGAGGTGTTTGCAATTCTTGCTATGTGGCGAATCATGATGGCAGGAAGGTTGATTTGCTCTTTCTTGTCCATCAGATCCATCAAACATTGATCCATGGCATCAGCAAGATTGCGACCCTGGCCCCTGGGGATGACATTCTTGATGATAAACCAGAATATCAATTGATGGAGCGATGTCATGTCCCCTTTCTTCACGGACTTGGGTGTTTGGAGGCTTGATTGCTGGCTAAATTTTTGGGCGAGCTCCAGCAGCCTGGCTGTCCCTAGAATAGTCTTGTCTTCTCTCACATATATATCAAAGCCCGTGGAGGGAATCCCCAGAATTTCCCCTAATATCTTCGCATCAAAGCGAAGCTGTTGCCCATTAACAATACTTGTCACCACTCCTTCGGTGACAGTGCAGTTGGCATAGAACTCTGCCAACTCATGTACAGAACACCCCAGCTGGGTGTTTGTAAACAGCTCATACCACCCCTGTGCACGCAGCTTGTGCAGAAACACCCCCAGACCCTGTTTCTCAAAATATTTTACCTTGATAATTTTGCCCCTGACGACCCGTCTCTGAAGCAATTGGGTCAGTTTGGCTGAAATGGCAGACGGGGTAGACTTCTTGGCTCTCTTAGGTTGGGGCTTAGTAGGAGGGTCTTGTGTGGAGGCGTGTTTGAGGGAGGCTTTTCTCTTGGGAGTTTTGAGGGGTGATGGTTTGGAGGGTAAAGTGGAGGTCGATTTTGGTGCAGGCAGAGGCTTATCCTCTGAGGACTCTGAGAACACGGGAGTGCCCTATTTGAAGGTGGTGTTCTCAGTGTCGCTATCTGATGAAGGCTCAGAGGAGGAATCAATTTCCTCAACAACAGGGGATGACTGTTTGGCAGGACGAGGTGTGGAGTGGAAGGCAATTCGGGCTGATTTTCGAGTTGGCCTGGTTGTGGGTTTGGCCGAAGAGAAGATTTGTGGTTTTGGTTTGACAGGGGTTTCACTTTTTGAGGGTTCTTCAGTCTGGCCGCTTTTAGACCTTGATGGTGGCCGTGTTCTTGGCATTCTAGTACGCCTAGCCACAATTTTGTATCGTTTACGTTTCTCACCGGTTGGTGGTACCGGTGTGGCTTGTTCAGGCTTCACAGGAGACTCCTCCATTTGACCACTACTTCCCCCTTCTTCTTTTGACAAATCCTCCCCTAGGTCATCCCTAAAAACCTCAGGCCCTGTTTCTGGCCCTGTTTCCTGCTCTGGAAACAGCCCAAGCGAACTGATGTCATCTAGTCCATGATCGAACAGAAAGATTTCATTTAAAGGCCCAATTTCTCTTTCAGATGCCCCAACAGGTTCTTGGGGTTTACATGCCCCCGTTTCTCCAAACAAAATCAATTCCCACCCAAATTTGTAAGGGATGTCTTCCAATTTCAGATTCACTGTTCTAAGGTCGATGCTTTTCAAAAACCCAAAAGGTTTATAGACAATGGGTCGAGAAGGTTCAGTAATTTTCCCTTCCATGAGGGCCGTCAGAAATTGTGTAGGCGCAAACAGGGCTGTGGCTGTTTGCAAAGCTGTGCTTGGTGACCTATTGCCCTGGGTCACGGTCGAGGAGCTCTCAGTGCTGATGGGGGACGCCATTTTTCCAGAGAGATGAGAGAGATTAGGGTTTCTTGAACAGGATTTTAGAGCACGAAGGATTGTGGTAGAAGTGAGAGATTTGAAGCAAGTTTGAAGAGAGATTTTAAAGAAAGAGAAGCGTGCAAAATCTTTTAAAGATTTTGCCCGTTTTGCAACGGGCTTTAGCATTAAATTAGGCCGCGCACGCCTCGGGAAGATGTTAGGCAATTCTCAATTTGTTGCACACATTTGACAAACAAGAGGCGTACCTGTTTCTGGTGCTTGTTCTTGAGGTTACTTGCTCGGTAACATGGGACAATAAGGGCAATCTCATTAGACCTCAACGAGTGTCAGCAAGTTGTAAACCTCACATATGCTAAACATAGCACAGAAGTTGATTGCAAACAAAAATTTAACATGTTGTGCCGTAACTTTTAAGTTTTGCAATCAGGGAGAGAGAACAGGTTGGTCAGGTTGTTCTAATTAAGCCTAGTTCGAGTCTATTCCTTTCAAATTGTTCTCTACCAATGCTTTTGTGAATATATCAGCAATTTGATTTTCAGTGGTACAAAAATTCATTGAGATCACTCCTTTTTCAACATTGTCTCTTAGAAAATGATGACGAATGTCAATATGTTTTGTTCTTTTGTGTTGACATGGATTTTTGGCAATGTTAATTGCACTTGTATTGTCACAATAAATAGGAATGCATCCTATGTCAACACAAAAGTCCTTGAGTTGTTGTCTTATCCATAATAACTGAGCACAACAAGATGCAGCTGCCACATACTCAGCTTCTGCTGTGGACAAGGCAACAGAGAGTTGTTTCTTGGTTGCCCAAGATACCAAACAAGGTCCAAGAAAGTGAGCCATACCTGAGGTGCTTTTTCTATCAACCAAGAAACCTGCATAATCAGCATCAGCATACCCAACAAGATCAAAGTTGCAACCTCTAGGATACCATAAGGCTAGATCAGGTGTATGTTTTAAGTATCTTAAAATCCTTTTTACAGCCTTAAGATGAGTTTCTTTAGGGTTAGACTGAAAACGTGCACATAGACCAACACTGAAAACAATGTCAGGTCTACTAGCCGTCAGGTATAGGAGTGACCCTATCATGCCCCTATAGGATTTCTCCTCAACTGAGGGACTACCATCATCCATTACCAACCTGGTTGAGGGAGAGATGGGAGTATCAATGGGCTTGGCCGACTCCATCCCAAAACGCTTAAGTAACTCCTTGATATATTTTTGTTGATGGATCATGGTGCCGTTTGAAGTTTGCTTGATTTGCAAGCCTAGAAAGAAATTAAGCTCACCCATCATGCTCATTTCAAACTCACTCCTCATCATTTTTGAAAATTCATTGCACAAATCATGATGAGTTACACCAAATATGATGTCATCGACATATACTTGGACAATCAACAAATGTTCCCCCTTAGATTTTAGAAACAAGGTATTGTCTACCTTGCCTCTTGTAAAACCATTTTCTAATAAAAAACTTGACAACCGCTCATACCAAGCTCTAGGGGCTTGTTTCAAACCATAAAGTGCTTTGTCAAGTTTGAAAACATGGTTAGGAAATTCATCACTTTCAAAACCGGGGGGTTGTTTGACATACACTTCTTCTTTGAGGTACCCATTTAAAAATGCACTTTTGACATCCATTTGATACAACTTGATCTCCATATGGGCTGCAAATGCTATCAAGATTCGAATAGCCTCCATCCTTGCAACAGGTGCAAAGGTTTCTTCATAATCAATTCCCTCTTCTTGGTTGTAGCCTTGAACCACCAGCCGGGCCTTGTTTCTAGTGACTGTTCTGCACTCATCCAGCTTGTTACGGAACACCCACTTGGTTCCAATGATTGTTCTATCCTCTGGCCGTGGCACAAGGTGCCATACCTTGTTCCTTTCGAACTGATGGAGTTCTTCTTGTATGGCTGTGACCCAATCTGAATCTGCAAGGGCTTCATTAATATTCTTAGGCTCAATTTTTGAGAGAAAAGCATAGAAAGCACAGAAATTTTTGAGTCTAGATCTAGTTTGAACTCTTGCATTAATATCAGACAAAATTTGATCAAGAGGATGTGAACTTTGGTATTTCCATGATCATGGTGAAAATGGGTTCACAGACTCGCTCTCCATCCTAGCTGGAATAGTCGATGAAACAGGTTCAGAACCTGTTCTCGAGCCTGTTTGGGAGCTTGTTCCTGGATTTATCCCTGAAGGATTCGGCTGGTGTTGTCCCGAACAGGGCTCCACCCCGTTTCCCCCTGTTTGGTTCACACCTTGCTTACCTTCCTGAAGAACAGCCTCAGACCTTGCTCCTCCGATTGATCCTTACCTTGTTCACCTTGAAGCAGCACGTCTTTTCTAACAAGACCTAGTTCGAAGTCTTCTTCCTGTGCATCATTCTCGCTTAGAGAGTTAGTTTCATCAAAAAGCACATGCACACTTTCCTCAACACACAAGGTTCTCTTATTAAACACTTTGTATGCCTTACTATGCGAGGAGTAACCAAGGAATATTGCTTCATCACTCCTTGGATCGAATTTCCCTAAGGCATCTTTTCCATTATTATGCACATAACATTTACAACCAAAAACTCTCAAATGCATAATATTAGGTTTTCTTCCCTTGAAAAGTTCATAAGGAGTCTTGTTAAGAATAGGTCTAATCATGCATCTATTTATAATGTAACATGATGTATTCAAAGCTTCAGCCCAAAAGTTTCTAGGAAGACCACTAGCAACAAGCATTGTTCTAGTCATGTCCTCTAGAGTGCGATTTTTGCGTTCTACCACCCCGTTCTGTTGGGGTGTTCTTGGAGCTGAAAAATTATGATCAACACCATGCTCATTACAATAATCAATAAAGCTCGAATTTTCAAATTCTGTACCATGGTCAGACCTTAGGCATACCAAAGAGTGTCCTACCCTCTTTTCAGTCTTTTTAATGAAAGCAAGAAATTTTTTAAAAGTTTCATCTTTAGAAGCCAAAAACAGGGTCCAAGTGAAACGAGAGTAGTCATCCACTATCACAAGCACATACCTCTTACCACCTCTGCTCATGATCCTCATTGGACCACATATATCCATATGTATCAATTCAAGAGATCGAATAGTGCTTACACACCTTTTAGATTTAAATGAATTTTTGACTTGTTTGCCTTTGGCACATGCATCACATACCTTGTCATCATTGAATTTGATGGAAGGTAAGCCTACCACTAAGTCTTTGGTTACAAGTTTGTTCAAAAGCGAGTGGCTTGCATGACCTAGCCTTTTATGCCAAAGCATAACATCATCATTTAGGGCACTCAAACAAGTCAAATTATTTTGGGGAAGAGTAGAAATACACACTTTATAAACATTTTTGTGTCGCTTCCCCCTCAACACAACATCTCCTGTGTTCATATTTACAACCAAGCAACGTGTTGGAGAGAACACTACTAGGTTGTCTTTGTCACACAGTTGGGACACACTTAGCAAGTTGTGTTTTAATCCATCCACAAAATAAACATTGTCAATTGAATGGGAGAGTGACTCACCTATCTTACCTATACCGACAATTGTCCCGGATTTGCCGTTTTCAAATGCCACACTCCCTCCTTCTGAAGCTGTAAGTGAGAGAAAATTGGATTTTTCACCAGTCATATGCCTCGAACACCCACTGTCAACATACCACAACTGCTTGTTCCCTAGGTTGTTCCCTGCGCTGTTTGCTGGGTTGTTTGCTGGGTGGTTTTCTCTCACTTCAGCCTGCAAAACAGATCATAGGTTAGTTTTGGGAACCCAGATCCACTTGGGTCCCATTCCTTTAGAGGTACAAATCTCATCTTTCCTAACCCATATTTGTTTTACATACACTGAGTTCCTTTTAATGGCATACTTTCTTGAGGGACAAGTATAACGGTAATGACCCGTTTTACCACAGTGATAACATACAATATTCTCAGATAATCCTACATATTTTCTATTCACTGGGTAGGTCATCTTAGGCACAAAACCTAGTCCTCTTCTATTTCGACTATGATGGGTGTTTAACCATTCAAGTGCTTGTGAGGACCTGTTCCAGAGCTTGTTTGTGGCAAGGTCTGATTCCAAGTGTTTTATTTTCTCAAGCAAGTTTTTATTTTCTTCCAGCAAAGACTCGACCTTACCTTTTAAGTCAAGGGATTCTTTTTCTAGCTCAGTCAGTTTAGTGGAACAAGTCTCTTCTTTCATGAGTAGAGTTTCTTTAAGCACATTGATGTTTTCATGCAAGCCAAGAGTCTCTTTGTCAACTTTAAGTTTTTCCAATTTAAGGGTTTCATTTTCAAGTTCTAGATCTCGAACATCCCTTTTTAATTCAGCACATATATCCATTATAGTGTACACTAATTCCTCAAGAGTTGATTTATTTAGACCCCGTACCTTGTTCTTGAGTTGAGTCAGACTGTCTGTTGATCCATCATCTGAATCAGTGTCACTTCTTGCCATGAGTGCTACATCAGCTTCCCCAACTTCAGACCCTTCCTCATCCTCGCTTGAATCTCCCCTGGCCGCGAGCATAGCTTTTGAGCACCTTTTCGCTGAGCTGCTTACACCCTGTTTCCTCCCCTGTTTTCTAGGGTGTTCGGGTTCTTGTTCTTCCTTGTGCAGTGGGCAGTTTCTCACAATGTGGTCCAGTTTGCCACACTTGAAACACCCGGAGAACTGTTCCCGAGAGGTGTTCCTGGCCTTGCTGAAGTCCTTCCTTTTGCTATTTTCTTTGACTTTCTTGAAGAACTTCTTGAACTTTTGAGTGATCATGGCAATCTCCTCCTCATCAGAATCAGAATCATCTTCTAAGGCCTTTAGTGCAAGACCTTGATCTCTCTTTGTCTCATCTTTCTGTTGAGAATTTTTCCTAAGTTCATACGTTTGGAGGTTGCCAATCAGCTCATCTAGGGTGATCTTGTTCATGTCCTTAGCTTCTTGGATGGCCGTTACTTTCGCTTCCCAAGAATGAGGTAAAATTCTTAGAATCTTCCTCACCAATTCTTCGGTGGTGAAGGATTTTCCTAGGGATTTCAGCTCATTCGTTATGTGAGTGAAGCGAGTGTACATGTCCATCACACTTTCACGATCACCCATCTCAAACACTCATACTTTCTCATAAGCAATTCAATCCGGGATTGCTTTACCTGATTGGTCCCTTCGTGAGCTACTTGCAAAGCATCCCAGATTTCTTTGGCCGACTCACATTCAGATATGCGAGTATATTCATCAGGACCTAGGCCGAAATATAGAAGTTTCTTGGCTTTGGCATTCTTCTCCATCATTTTGTAATCTTCAGTATTGAATTCTTTAGGCTCCTTGGGGATTGACTTTCCATCTTCAGTTATTTTCTTTGGGATGAGTGGTCTATTCTTGATGAGCATCCACAACTCATAGTCCTCGGCTTGGATGTAGTTTTCCATCCTATTCTTCCACCATCCATAGTGTTGGCCATTAAAGTATGGTGGTCGAGTTATGGATTGACCTTCAAGCATGCCTTGTGGTGTACTCATCTTCAAGGATCTCTCAAAGGTGTTAGCCTTTCAAAGGAGAACCTGCTCTGATACCACTTGTTGATTTAGAGAGTACACAACCACAAGAGGGGGGTGAATTGTGGTGTCCGATTTTCGTAATATGCTGGCAAACAGTCTTGAGACCCTGTTCGCACAGACTGTTCCTGAGTTGTGCAGAAGCGAAAATTCAACAAAATTAAGTGCGGAAATAATGGACACAAGATTTTTTACATGGAAAACACCTCTAACCCAACTGAGGTGAAAAAACCACGACCTACCTCCTGTAGGATGTAGACACTTCCCTAAACAGGCTAAACATGTTACAATAGTAACACACCTTATTACAACTTGCAACACACGTAACCGTCTTCCCTAAGACAAGTTACCCCACGTCCAAAATCCCCTTGATTTGGACACACACTCAACTCACTTTTATGAAAGAAGAGTATAAAGAAAAACACCCTATTACAATGCTTCTCAACTAAGCTAATATAGGGTACAATGAAATCCTAGTATGCTAACTTTGAAAGCTCAAATAACTCACTCACTAGACACGGTTTTCTTTTCAAACTTTTAAGCTCATGAACACTGAATTTTTCTTTTTGAAACCGATACATCTAAGGTTGTAAGAAGCGACTTTATATAGTGCTTGGAAAAACAATTCCTCAAATTTTTGGAAACTAAAATCCCTAAAGAATATAGAATTCTTTAGCCACAAGGGATGAGGAAACATGAGCTGGAAACACTTCCTAAACCGTGTGCATAAGGCGGTGATTCTCAGCAACTAGCCCATGTTTTTCTCAACAACCTTATCCACTTGCCAAAAATTGGATATTCTTTTTATTCAAAAAAGATTTTGCAAATCCCCTTAGATTTTAATAACCGTTTTTAGGATAAGGGGTAAGATACTCCATAAAAAATCTTCCTTGCAAATCCTTGAAGAAGCTGCTCAAAATCCAAAAGATAAAAATCGTGCAAAACAGTTTTTTCGCAGCTTATTCTGGAAACACCCTGATCACCCTGTTTCCAGGATTGTTCTGAAGGGTGATCCGAAATATTTACCAAAAAGAAAACAAAACCGTTTCAAGTAAGTGGTAAGTTAAGAGTTTCTGATTGGCATATTAACAAGAGTCTAAAAATATAAAACTAAATTAAATCAAGACATCTTGTTGTAACCACTAGTCATCTTGTAGAGAGACGAATCTGCTGCAAACACTTCACAGAACCTGTTCCTCACGGCTGCACTTATATCCTATGCTTCAAACACTTCACAGGATATGTTTCAAACACCTTACAGAGCCTGTTCCTCATGGTTGTTCTTACATCGCTGACTTGAGTACCTGTTCTTGATAAACCATTAGTCAAGCAGTTTTTAATATATTGAAAAACAGCAATAAGGCCCTGTTGGTAAAGCCTGTTTGGAACAACAACACAACTACAACACTTGGATTTGTTATCATCAAAACCTTATACATTCTAACACATATCTTGAATAATCATCTATAAAAGTGAGGAAATAGAAAGCCCCATGACGTGCTTTCACATTCATGGGTCCACAAATATCGGAGTGAATAAGCTCGAGAGGGCTTGACGCTCTTAAAGCCTTACCAAAAGGCTTCGCGGTTGCCTTGCCAGCTAGACATGACTCACACTTAGGCAACTTAACCTTAGTGAGTCGGTCTAAAAGACCTTCTTTAGCTAGCCAACGCATCCTATCTTGGCCAATATGACCAAGTCTAGCATGCCACTTAATTGATTCTAAATCAGAATCATAATGTGAGACAAAGACTGAATGAGAATTATTATAAGATTCATCTAAATCGAGTACAAGAAAATCGTTCCTTAATGTAGCGTGGCCAAACACATTGCCACCATACAAAATGTTCAAACCATCTGAACAAGAACTAAAATTAAAACCAGATTTCATTAAAGAAACTAAAGACAAAAGACAAGTCCGCACCCCAGGTGCGTAGAGAGCATCAAACAGGAGCAACTTATTTCCTCTTTCAATGTGAGCCGGTACATTCCAACACCTAGAACGTCTTCTTCACTACCATTTCCCAGCACGATAGATTGTGAACCCACCGGATAGCGGTGAAAGTCTACGAAGCCAGCTCTGTCCCAAACTATATGTTTGCTTGCTTTCGTATCTACAATCCAATTAGGAAAGGATTTACCACTAATGCATGGGAACATACATATAATTTCGGAGAGTAAGTGAAAAAAGGTACCTTCTTCGACTCAGGACAATCCCGAGCATAGTGACCTTTCTTGCCACAGTTATAACACCTCACACGTGCTATCTTTGTCTCTCCATTGCCTTTGGCCTTTTGTTTCTTAGCTACTCCAGCCTTCGGCCTATCTTTTTGTGGGGAGCGTGAACCTCTCTTGAACTGCCTACCTCTAGTGTTCTTGTTGCCTTTAGGCCGATTGCCTTTGGCGACAAGAGCCACGTTAGGAGTCCCGAACATTTTTAGGCGCTCCTCCACCATTTCGAGGTGGCTTTGGATTTAACCGAAGGTTTTCAAATGGTCAGAGTGAGTTAAGACCGTCTTAACCTGTTCCCAATGTTGAGGTTCATCAGGGAGAGCCCGAATCACATTCAGGACTTGCTCCCCCTCAGAAATGTCTTTACCAGCAGCCTTTAGGTCACGAATTATGCCACTCATAATTCGTAAATGTTCGGCTATGGTATGGCTCGAATCCATTTTATACTGCATCTGTTTTAGTTGCAAGGTACGAAGCCTTACTTCGGATGTCTGTCCAAAACGGATTTTGAGTTGGTCCCACATGTCCTTAGCCGTGAGATAAACCTCAAATTCACCAATCAGATCGCCATGCATGTAATACAACATAGTAAAGCATGCTCTACGATCTTACTTGGCCAGTCTTGGTAGGCCTGTAAGCTTTCTTGATACTGCACCGTAGTAGTATCAATAGGCTTGCCATCTTTATCCTTTTCAGATGGTAGAAACTTGGCTACCGTCAAGTGTTCCAACAGGTCTTTTGCTTCCAGAAGATACTGAATCTTCCGTTTCCACATGTCATAGTTAGAACCATCTAACTTTTGACTAGTGGACAGTTCAATGATTATTGCACAGGTAGTTGCCATATCTACAAGTATTAAAAAATGGACATCAGACACATTTCTCTAAGCAATTGAATTATTGAAAAATTTCATCATTCATGTCATATGATCGAAAATTTCGCCAAGCTCATAATCATCTCATACAATCATGAATTAGAAATTTAAATAATTTAATTACCAAATTTCCATGAGAACTTTATCATATGAACCTCAATAAAAAAATCGTTAAACAAATTAAAGTTTAAATATCACATAGATATTTTCTATGTAAAACTAATTTACATTTGAATACTAATCTAAACATATATATGAAACAAATTCATATATCACTATTTACTAACTGATATGTTTTCTGAAATATAAAACGAATTTATATTTCAATTAGGCATGTGATAAACATTGAACATATTAACATTCTGATATCATGTTTATACATTCTAAAAAAAAGTCCAACATAATTGAATCAACATGCTGAATTAATATTTTAAAACAGTTCAGCCCAAACTATTTAGCCCAAAAAACAGGGCTTCTAAAACCCGAGACCCCCAACCCCTGCCTAACCCATAAACCTCGGCCTCTTTTCTCTCTCTTCGATACTCCAGAACTCTCTCTCTCTGCTTCTCCCACAACCCTCGGCCGCTTTTCTCTCTCTTCGATACTCCAGAACTCTCTCTCTCTGCTTCAACCCTCGACCGATCTTGGCACACAGTCGAGACCACCACAGTCTTCGTTCTTGAACCCCAATGGTTCCCTGGCAGCCATAGCTGCCATCGTCCCTGTGGACGATGATGTGAACCACCGATACACCCAGATGATGTAACACCCCCCTTAACCGCCTCCTTGAACTCAATCCACGGTTCAACCACCAACCAAATCGGCCCATAAACCATGCCGATGAGTAGATCAGCCGCTGAGTTTTCGATTGTCAGCACCCACTCGCTCAACGCGCCACCACTGTGACGGCGCGTGACATACACGCGCGACCGCAATGGGTTGGTTTGGCTTGGATTTGTCCTGAATGAGTAGATCGGCGGAGGTAAGGAGCGTGGGAGGAAGAAAACAGACGTAAAGCGTTTTCATTGGCGGCGCGTGACTCACACGCGCCACCCCTCCGCGACGGTGCTGATGGGTTCAAGGTAAGTTTCGTCCTCCCTTTTTTCTCTTTTTTTTTTTAATGTATGTTTGGCTATGAGAGAGAACTGTGAGGTCTGGGTTTGGATCTTAGGAGGTCGGGTCGAGGCAGTGGGTTGAACAGATCTAGGGTTGGGGTCTCGGCTATCTCATTATGCTAACTAATATCATCATTCAGCATATATAAATCTGAAAACATGAAGTTTGGCATAATACTGGTATGATGATTTTTCATGAGCATAAATAAAACACATAGTTCGTATATTATTTGGGCATGAATATGTTTGTATAAATACCTTGCATCACCCGAAATATGTCTCCATCTATTCACACAGAATAATTTTCCGATACATATTAATCTAGACAGATTATCATTTGATACAATTTTCAGAAACAACCGTAATTATATGCTCATTTGAGGCATTCTTGCATATTCACACAGAATTAGATGTTAATCGAGGCATTATAGATTCAAACAGATTAGCATTTGTGGCATTATCGCATAAACACACAGTTTTGCATACTAGCATGTAATTCAGAATCATGCTCAATTAGAAATAATTATTTTCGGGGCTAGTAACAAGCAAATGTGACTCTGATACCACTAATGGTAAATTTAGGATTACCTGAATGCGGAAGCTCGACTACCAGGATCTTAAGCTCGCTTGACTGCTACCCACGAACTGGTGGCTCTAAGAGTCACCGAACAGCCACGCTCCAAACCCGAACATCTGGGGATGGTTAGGTTGTGTGAGGGAATACCAGAGAGACTTAGGGTAATTGCTTACTGTTGATTTTGGCTTGCTGTGCTTCTGTGTGTTTGATCCATGTACCCACACCCCCTTTTATAATCACATAATCCTAAAACTAAATCAGAATTTAATGGGCAGATTAATACACAATTAATCCCATGTAACTGCCAAATTAATAGGATGATTATAGCCATTGAACATATGTGACCGTTACCGGTCAACAGGTGTGTACATAGTTAGGTATATGGATATGCACCATAGAATTACTCTCTCTCTCTCTTACATCTTTGTCCACGAACTTGTATCAAACAAATCCGAAATCAATCTACATTATGATGCAAACCTATACAACAAAAATTGTTTGATGAAGTATAATGAAGATGAACAATGACTGCTAAAGAATTGCAGCATTCTTCAACTACTCAGAACAAGAACGCCCAAGAACAGAACACGAAAATGAACAAACGGAAAGAGCAGATTACAGCCGCAGCTGAAACGATTAAATCGCAAATCATCGTCCAAATTTCAAAGGAAGAAAGATTATCGGAGATTCAGAATCGCAATGCTGCCGAAAAATCAACGCCAGCGCCGGAGAAGTGGAAGAAAGAAGTGTCGGTGAGTTACCTTCCCGGCGAGCTAGCCAGAAGAGAGAGAAAGTAGGAGGAAAAAGCTGGTATGGGGATCCAAAGGCGGCTCCTTTCTCTGTCAACGAAGTGAGGTGAGAGAATATGCAGAGAGCCAGAAAGGAGAGAGAACGAGTGAGGAGGACGAGAGGTTGATACAAGTTGATTATAATCACGTGAGGAATGCATGACACTGGGCGGGAATTGGGGAAATTAGTTGTTTGTTTGGCTAGTTGTTATGTCAGTTAGAGGAGAGAGAGAGAGAGAATTAGCAACCTCTGTAATAAAAAGGGAAGTCAGTATGTAAGGAGGGCATCGAGAATGAAATAGAAAATCTCTTCTCCCTCTATCTTCTTGTCTCTCTAAAATTTCTTTTGCTTTCCCAGGAGATCATTAAGCTGTATCATTTGGTATCAGAGCCTCATCTTGGGCCTGAATTCTTGACATCCCAGATCCTGACATCACATTGAATTCCTTTTTCTTTTTCGATCAAGTGGCTAGTACCTCTACTCGATCCAGGTTCTTACAATCAAACACTATTGTTCATTCAATTCGATTATTGGTTCGCATCCCCAATAATCAAGCTCAAAGGATCTGTTACTCTTGAGCTAAGCAATGGCGGTATCAGACAACACTAGATCAAATGAAAATCGCAGATGGGAAGAATTATACCAACAAATGCAACGCTCCATGGAAGAATTTAAAGAGGAGCAAGGACGTGTTAATGACCAGATTCGGGAGCTAATCACGGGCCTCAGCAGACAGGTATTACAGATTGCTAATAATGCAGTAACTATGGGAGAAGTCTCTTCTGGTAATTCTAATCATCCTTTGTCTAGACTCTCTAGAATTGACTTTCCCAGGTTTGATGGGGAAGATGTACAAGGGTGGGTGTACAGGTGTGAGCAATTTTTTGAAGTTGATAACACTGCTGAAAATTTGAAGGTTAAGATTGCTTCAATACACCTGAGTAGGAAAGCTTTGTTGTGGCATCAATCGGTTATGAAACATAGAAGCGAGAATGGTTGGCCTAAATGGGAAGAGTACAAGAGGGATATTACCACTAGGTTTGGGGCTAAACCTTTTGATGACCCACTGGCAGAATTGATGAAACTGAAGCAATCTGGGACGGTAGAGCAGTATCAAGAAAATTTTGATGCCTTGATTAATAGAGTTGAATTACCAGTAAACCATGCTATTAGCTGCTTCCTGAGTGGATTGAATGATGAAATCCAACATGCGGTGAGAATGTTCAAGCCACAGACACTGCATGATGCTTATTGTCTCGCTAAATTACAAGAGGCAAACCTTGCTTCGATTGCCAGGAAGACTAAGCCCATCTTGGACAAACCTGCATCTTACACAAGAACTGTTGGGTCCGGATATAAATCCTTTCAGTCTTCAACCCCTACACAACAAAAGTCCAGTTACAGTTTCTCCTCCCAAAGAAGCACTCCAGGCTCTAGCACGGGGTCTGTCACTTCTAGACCAAGGATTACAGGCAAGTCCTTAAGTCCTAAGGACATTGAGGAAAAAAGGGCAAAGAATCTGTGTTTCTTCTGTGATGAGAAGTATTTCCCTGGCCATAAATGTTCGGCTCAAGTATATAGGCTGGAAGTGATTGGGGAAGAGGATGTTGGGGAGGAGGAGAGACAGGAGCAAGCTGCGGAGGAAGCGGAAGAGGGAGAGGCACTGATACAGGATGAAGTTCCTCAACTGTCATTGAGTGCTTTGAATGGTATCAGCACCTACTATACTATGAGGGTCACTGGCAAGGTCAAAAACAGTCCACTACATATTCTAGTGGATTCAGGAAGCACCCATAACTTCTTGGATATAACCACAGCTAAGAAACTTCATTGTGAAATCAGTAAAATTCCTCCGTTGCAGGTAGTCATAGCCAATGGCCAAGAGCTGAATTGCAACTCAATGTGTAAAAACTTTTCTTGGACCTTTATGGGGGAAAGTTTCTCTACAGATGTGATGTTGGTTTCATTGGGGAGTTGTGAAATGGTTTTGGGAGTCCAATGGTTGTCCAGTTTAGGCCCCATTTTGTGGGACTTTGAGAAGTTGAAAATGGAGTTCCATTATAAAGGGAAGATGGTGATATTAAGGGGTACACAGAAGTCTGACCTTGAGTGGCTGGAAGGAAAAAAATTCCAGCAGTCTATGCACAAATCTGCTCAGATGTTTGCACTTCAGGTACAGCCCATATCAATACAGGCTTCCCTAAACACAGCTGCAGTATCTGAACCAGAATTGCAAAGACTATTAGATGAGTATGCTGAGATATTTTTGGAGCCAAAAACTTTACCCCCACGCAGGGACTATGATCATAGCATTGTTCTTAAGCCAGGTACTTCTCCAATCAATGTCAGACCCTACAGGTATCCTGCATTGCAAAAAGATGTCATAGAAAAAACTGTCCAAGAAATGCTACAGGCAGGGGTGATAAGACCTTCACATAGCCCCTATTCTTCTCCTGTTGTTTTGGTGAAAAAAAAAGATGGCTCATGGAGGTTGTGTGTGGACTATAGGCAATTGAATAAACATACAGTTTTGGACAAATTTCCCATTCCAGTTATAGAAGAACTCTTGGATGAATTACATGGAGCTGAGTATTTTTCTAAGATTGACTTAAGATCTGGCTATTGGCAAGTGAGAATGCACCAGGAGGACATCGAAAAAACAGCTTTTAGGACACATGAAGGGCATTATGAATTCATGGTCATGCCTTTTGGGTTGACTAATGCTCCCTCTACTTTTCAAGCTCTCATGAACCATGTGTTTCACCCGTACTTAAGAAAGTTTATTCTTGTCTTCTTTGATGATATACTTGTGTATAGTGACTCTTACAACTACCATCTGCAGCACTTAAAGATCACTTTTGAGGTATTAAGAAAACATACTCTGTTTGCCAGGTTGAGTAAATGCAGCTTTGGGGTGCAAGAGGTAGAATATCTTGGGCATATCATCTCAGCTAAAGGGGTGGCCACTGATCCGGCAAAAGTAGCAGCCATGAAGGATTGGCCTGTACCCTCAACAGTGAAGCAACTTAGGGGATTTTTGGGATTAACGGGGTACTACAGAAGGTTTGTGAAAAATTACGGCCAACTGAGTAAGCCACTCACTGAGCTATTAAAGAAGAATGCCTTTCAATGGGATGAGGAAGCACAACAGGCTTTTGAACAACTGAAAACAGCAATGGTTTCAGCCCCTGTCTTGTCCATGCCTGACTTTTCTCGACCTTTTGTGGTAGAAACCGATGCTTCCGGGGTAGGTATAGGGGCTGTCCTAATGCAAGAAGGCCACCCTATAGCTTATTTTAGCAAAGCATTGGCTCAAAAACATCAACTACTATCTGCTTATGAAAAAGAACTTATGGCCGTGGTGTTGGCGGTGGAAAAATGGAGACCCTATCTGTTGGGAAGACACTTTGTTATTAAGACTGATCATTTCAGTCTCAAGTATATTTTGGAGCATAAAATATCTACTGCATTCCAGAGTAAGTGGTTATCTAAGCTACTGGGGTATGACTATGAGATCCGGTACAAACAGGGCAAGGAGAATGTGGCAGCAGATGGATTATCTAGAATTTATGGGGCTCAACTCTTAAGTCTCACGATCAGCACCCTCAATTCTGACCTCCTGCCTTCTATCAAGGCTTCCTGGTCCCAAGACAATTTTTTGCAACAACTAATCGAGCCACTTTCTGCAGGTCAACAGCATAAAAAGTATACTTGGCAGCAAGGAGTTTTGTATAGAAAAGGAAAAGTTGTGGTAGGAAATGTTCCAACCCTGAAACAACAGCTGTTGCAGCTCTTTCATGACTCTCCCACTGGGGGGCATTCAGGAATGGAGGTAACTAAGAGAAGATTAGCTAGTTTACTATATTGGAAGGGGCTTAACAAGGATGTCAGGAACTATATTAGGGCCTGTGTGATTTGCCAACGAAACAAACCTGACCTAACAACCCCAGCAGGCTTGTTGCAACCCCTACCTATCCCTAATGCCATATGGGAGGATATCTCTATGGATTTTATTGAGGGATTGCCTAAATCAAGGGGAAAGGATACCATCTTAGTGGTGGTAGACAGACTAAGCAAATATGCCCATTTTTTAGCTCTGTCACATCCCTTTGCAGCTGCCACAATAGCTCAACTTTATTTTGAGCACATTTTCAGGCTGCACGGGGTGCCGAAAACTATTGTGTCTGATAGGGACAGAATTTTTCTGAGTAGATTTTGGCAAGAACTCTTCTCCTTGATGAGAGTTTCACTGCAGATGTCTACTGCCTATCATCCACAAAGTGATGGGCAAACTGAAGTGGTAAATAGGTGTTTGGAGGGGTTTTTGAGATGTATGACTGGGGAGAGGCCAGCTGAATGGGCCTTGTGGTTGCCTCTAGCAGAATGGTGGTACAATTCAAATTGGCATTCATCAATTGGGGTTACTCTCTTTGAGGTGGTGTATGGACAACCACCAACTATACACATACCTTACCTAGCGGGGGATAGTAAAGTGGAGGCAATTGATAGGAGTTTGAGGGCCAGAGAGGACTGCATTAAAATGCTTAAGTACCACCTGGAGAAGGCACAAAGTAGGATGAAACATCAAGCTGACAAGCATAGGATGGACAAGGTCTTGGATGTGGGAGATCTAGTATATGTCAAGCTACAGCCATACAGGCAGCAGTCTGTGGTTCACAGGGCCTCTCAAAAATTGTCCGCAAGGTTCTTTGGACCCTTTCCTGTGATGGCTAGGATTGGGGCGGTTGCTTACAAGCTGCAGCTCCCTGACCACTCTAAAATCCATCCAGTCTTCCACATTTCCCAACTTAAAAAACATGTGGGGGATAGACCCACCCATAGCACTCTACCTGAGGTAAATGAGGCTGGGTTGATGGCTGCGGTACCCATTGCAGTGCTGGATAGGAAGCTAGGCAAACAAGGTAACAAGGCTGTAGTGTATGTCCTCATACAGTGGTCTACAGGTTCTAAGGAAGAAGCTACATGGGAGTTATACTCAGACATTGAACAAAGGTTTCCAGCTTTTGACCTATCAGCTTGAGGACAAGCTTCTGGAAGGGGAGGCTGTTGATACAAGTTGATTATAATCACGTGAGGAATGCATGACACTGGGCGGGAATTGGGGAAATTAGTTGTTTGTTTGGCTAGTTGTTATGTCAGTTAGAGGAGAGAGAGAGAGAATTAGCAACCTCTGTAATAAAAAGGGAAGTCAGTATGTAAGGAGGGCATCGAGAATGAAATAGAAAATCTCTTCTCCCTCTATCTTCTTGTCTCTCTAAAATTTCTTTTGCTTTCCCAGGAGATCATTAAGCTGTATCAGAGGTTGTGAAAATCGGTTGTTGTTTTGTGGGTTTCAACTCGTCTGCTTTCTCACTTGCTTCAGTAAATATTAGCGGGAGAGGGGGAGAGAGAGAGAGGGGGGGGGAGAGCATTACTCTGATCGGACGGTGCGAAGAGAGAGATGGAAGAAAAGAAGCAGAAAGGTTGCATACTTGCATCACGGAAGGCGCGACGTTAACGCAGTGGGCCCCTTTTGTTAACTGTACAGTGCTAAGGTCAGCGCGTTGTTTTAAGATTAAGCTTTTAAATAGCTAAAGAGCACTTCGAAAATATCATTTTAAATTCATGCAAATCTATTATGGATGTTCCATAGCAGGCAAAGCAAAACTTTACAGCAGTAGTATGCAACTTTTTTGTTTCTGCTTTATAGGTAAAATTTTATTCTAATTTCAACAAATCAAAAACTACACAAATTTATAGCTATCAAAGATGAACAACATTTCAAAAAGTATTATTGTCCAAAAACATGCAAAAGAAAGTACGAATAATTATGATATGAGGTTCTCAAATCAGAGGAGTATAAAGGAAAGCATAACTATGGTATGAGGTTCTCAAATCCAAGAAGCATAAGGGTGAGTTTTCATCTTCATAAAACTGATACTAATCTTCCTTTTATTTCTTATTTGATGAATTCCACAATATGTTGTGGTTGACATTGGTTAGTACTAGTTATCGTCAAACACGCACTTTCACATCTTGCTCTCCACTTTAGTGATAAGTGCAAGTACTAATGACAGTAAACATGTATGCATGCTTCTAGATCTTACCGCCTTTAATCGTCTAAAGCCAATTAGGATGCTTTAGTCTAATCCCCGATAGTGACATATATCATTCAACATTCTCTTGATGAAGTTACAGTCCAAGAATAGGTGCCCAACTGATTTCATTTCTGCATTACATAACACACATTTGTTGTCCGAAATCTGCACCCCACTCCTCTCCAGTCTATGTTTTATTAAAACATGCGCAGAAGGAAGACACAGGTTACATAGAACCATACAAGTTATACAATTTTTTGGTATTAGCTCATATATTATTAGCATCAACATATTACGCATATATGTGTGTGTGTGTATATATGTATATGTATATGTATATGTATATGTGTGTGCATATATATATATATATATATATATATATATATATATATATATATATATATATATATATATATATATATATATATATATATATATATATATATATATATATATATATATATGTATGTATGTATGTATGTATGTATTTCTTGAAGTGATGAGATTACGATCATGCATACAATGATGACATAATTGGTATAGCAAACTGATTTAAACTAAAAATTGTTCAATATATACAATTATTTTCAACCTATTTAGGTCCCTCCTCAAAAAACAGAATAAATAGAAAGCATCATAATAACAATCAACAACATCTAGAAAAATGCTAGCATATACACTGCTTTTGGTCAGTTTATTCAAACTGACACTTCTACTATAGTAGCGATCACTATGGCCCTTTCAATGTTATTTTGCAATTTAAATGGTACAATTACTTCGAGTTTCCTTATGTTTCTCGTAGAAAATTTTATGGAAGTCACAACTCTAACTTGTATGTAGTTGTTAGCTTATCAGAACATCTAAGAGCATCAAGGGATGACAATTTGAAGCTCTCTTCCTTGCGTTCATGTATAATTATACTCGTATGTTATTCTACAGTGTTATGTCATTAACTTGACTAGTTCATTTGAGGGAACTCTGGACTCGCTTATTAACAACATGCATAACAATTGATCTCCAATGCCTCTGTGTATATTTCTCCTTCAGTTGAACTCTTCAATGATTAGTAAGTAGTAAAAACACCATAACCCCCCAACCCCCACCAACAAAAAAAGCCTTCAATCTCTAATTGGTCATAACGGCTTCACTCTTTAAAGAAAAAAATATTTCTTCCTTTTGTTGGCGTCACTGTTGTACAATTTTCCAACATTTCTCGCCTTTACTAACATTAACTGTTGTTGTATAATTGTCCTTTATCCAATCTTTTAATTGATATATTCAATCCCTCCTTAGGTTTTTCTCATCTCCCCTGCCTACAGCATCAGATTGACTGAGCTCTTGCTATCCCCCATCTTTTCTTTCCTGTCATCTCTAATGTTACTTTCTATCAACAGTGCATGCATGCCCATGACCTAAGGAGAGCCAAAATGAAAATAATCGACCAGGCTATCAATACCACAGAAATACTATAAACAACCTAAATTTCTGCCATCCAAAAGCTAATGGCAGTCTTTCTATTCTCACGAAAATCACATTGACATGTGGTTTCCCTACTTCTAGCAACTTCATAGCCCAAAAGCAAGAAGAAATTATTGGGAGCCCAAAATAAAACAAAAAAGAGGAGGGTGGAACAGGGGAGATGGAGAGAGCCGTACATAACTCAAAGTTGAGTCGTACATAACTATTTGATTTTAAGAATTAAGCAACAATTTCATTTCTTAATAAAATTTCTTCAATTCAGGTGGAGTAGTGAAGAATTTAATTCTATCACTATTACAATTGAGTGAAAAGTAAGAAATCTAATACTTTGCCAAAATTCAGTTTTTTGAAAAGGCAAAATGAAAGGGGGAAAAAAGGGAACGGAGAAATTGTCTTTTGCTGATCACCTTGTCCATCTTTCATGTCCTCATCTCCTCCCAAAAAGACGAAGAGACCTAGAAAATCCCCTAATAAAAATGAGATTGAAGAACTAATATAACTAAATCAATAATCTCAATGAAAATAAGATTTGAATACTCAAACAAAATCATGACCCAATAACACAAGGGATGTCTGATGGATTGAGTTCTCTCCCATTTGGCAATCCCAAATGGTAAAATGAACTCTCCAATGAGATTATTAATCAACTTCATGGCTGTGAAGAGAGAGAAAATGCATGGCAAAAGTGGTTATTACTTGTTTTTTGAGGAAGAGTTTTTGGAGGGGGGTTATGAGGAATAGTTGCATATTACAGCAAGGGATGTCATTTAATTTGATCTTTTAAATCACATAACTGTTAGAGAGAAAATCAGCATGCATCTGCTACCAACAAAGATAGAAACAATGTGTCAGCAACTAGTGCGATAGAGGGGCAGTGGGCCAATTAGACAGTTAATGTCATACTTTGAAAGATAAAAGAAATGTGGCAAAAGTCAATATGTAATTTATAAAGAACAATGAATGACTCAAGTTTGACAGATGTGAGATCAACGGTGATGACTTACTCTCATTCTACAAATTACTTTGATTTTGTTCAACTCAAACATGGCTTTGATAATATTGAACAGTCAATTTTTTTTTTTCTTTTGATGTTTAAAGTCAACAACTAGTATCAACGGTTACGATTTAATACTATAAAAAATCAAAGGCTATAGATGAGTTTTGCTCCTAAAAATTAGGGGAGCAAGGTGTTGATAACATTTCTTTTATATATAGTATTAGATTAGATTGGATTGAGCAATTAGTTTTTTTTTATATGTTTAAAGTCAATAAATAGGATTAATAGTTATGATTTAATACAATGAAAAATCAAAGGCTATAAATGAGTCTTGCTTCTAAAAATAAAGAGAGCAAAGTGTTGACAACATCTCTTAGATATATAGTATTAGATATGGAGTTCAAACTCAGAGTATAGCATTTTTTGATGTATATAAATTATAAAAGGAAACACAATTAAAACTAACAATCTAAAAATATTCGACACCTTAGGCCTTGTTTTTTCTCGCAATAGTGAGTATTTAGGCTATAACTTACGTCTGCTTGCAACTTCTTATATGTCCTCACAATTTTGTACATCTTTAACAACAGTCTTACAGCTTCTTACATCTTGTTACATTTCTTTATATATTTTTTATAACATTTAACTTGTCATTTATTTTTTCTTATATTTATAGAAATATTATTTTTTATATACAACCAATATGAAAAACCAGTATGTATTTTTATCAACATAATATTTCCATTAAACAAAACTTAACAACCAGTATTATATTTGAGTTTCGACATGAATCATACACACTAATATAGAGAAAATATTTTTAAAAATATAATACAAACATTGATGTCTGAGTTTTGACGTGAATCACATATGAAAATAGTCTAACTACAGATGACAACAGTTATTTCATCCATAAGTGTGTCCATGGTAATTTGATTGCTATTATCATACAATTATATATTGGGTAATTCATCCACATTTTGGTCCATTGCTAAGATTGATATGCCTTTTTTTTTGCAGAATAATAAAATTATAGATAGTACAATAAGCAATGATTATCTCACACTGCTGCTGCTTCAGTCTCATTAGAGGCATTGTGTTAAAAATATTAATTTAAAATTATTTAATTTAAATAAGATTTATTTTAAGGGTTCTATTGAAATATGTTGAGAAAAATTGTTATTTTTTAATTTGTTTATAGGGAGGCGGGACTAATATGAATTAAAAAAACACCTCAAGTGCAGAAGCATGTTTTATAAATTTGTCGACTTGAATTTATTTTATTGTTATTTAGTTGACTGATTTAAAGGTTTATTTTTATTAATTATGTTATTTCAATACTATTTGTTCTCATCCCAAACGATAGTTACAAAAAAAGAAATTTGTATAATGTTAAAAAATAATTTATTTAGTGATGGTATAAAATTATATTGATAAATGTTGCTGACATATTACACGTAATTTATTTTCATGAAATAATTTATTTCGTAAATCATATATTAAAGACCAACAATTATGCATACAATTATATTTATACAACTTTTACTAATTCAACAATTGATTATATCTATTCTTATAACTTCTACTAGCTCCTTACAGCTTCATATATCTTCCTATAGTTCCTTATATTTTCTTATAGTTTATAGCTACATTTGGTCCCAAAAAAAGAAGAGGCCCTTAATGTGTTCAGTAAATTATAAAATTTAGTTGATTAATATAAACTGATATAAAGGATATGAATAGTTTGCCAAAAATAAAATTAATAGAAGGTACCTTTATCCAAAAAAAAAAAAAAAAAAGCCAAAGGGGATCATGGCAGAGCCTATGCTTATTCCTTTTGGGGGGGGGGGGGAGGCAATAGGCTGATTTTATTGATGTATAAGATCAAGGTTTATTAGTATTAAGATACCACATGGTATAATACTACCAAATAAATTACATCTTCTATCATCAAGGGTTAGCCTGGTCATAAGGTGGGCAACAATTAGTAACTCTTAGGTGCCCAAGTTCTTTAGTAACTATTTTTAGGCCCCTATAATTTGAAATCTAATTCCAGGATACTTTATGTTTTTAGATAACTAATTTTTAGATCCTTTTTCCTATTATTTTAGTCCTTGAACTTTTGAAAATTGCGAAAAGGTCCCTAGTTTGGATAAACTATACAAATAAGCTATTTTATGCTTGTTTTTAGCGACTAAACTTCATATAAAGACTTTGCTGGTACTAGTTATCACAATCTACTATTTATATCATAAATATTATATTTTCTGTGATTAACGGCCCATCATACTTAGCAAAATAATTAAAGTTTAATTAGAGAGTTTCAGCCATTACCTGAACTTAGTCGGCGCTGGACTCCGGCGTTCCTCTAATTTTCGATTTACAGAGATTGCTAATCTCAACTCCACCTTCCTTAGATCAGGCACAACATAGATTTATTTCGTTTTCTACCTCAGACCGTAGTTACTGATGAAGTTTTAAGTACTTTAAAAGATAGTGAGACTTTAATTAAGGAATTATAATATTTAAGACATAAGGTTCGATTGAATAACGTTCCCTATTGAGAAACTTCTTTTATTGAAAGCTGGAAAGTGGAAATATTACAATGGAAAGTTTTGAAGAAGGACTTAAGTTAAGATCATTAGAGATACTTGCTCATAGAGAAATGGAGAATCCCGACTTCTCTTGTGCTCAAGAATGCTCAAATGACCGTATCCCTTCTCAACACTCGACCTCTCATTTTATAGAGAGTTGGGAGTACATAGGATGCCCTAATGGCTACAGTACATAAAGATTTTTCACATGGCTACAGTACACACTGATGGCTACAGTACACTATTTCATTTTATAGACCAGACACTTATCAAAATAGTATAATAATGGGACAGCCACTTTTCTGAACTTTTAATGATGATAAAACTAGTCATCATTATTGAGATTCTGCATGCCTTTATCTCCAATTATGTTCTTCAGACCATTATTATCAGGATAATCATCAAAATATTCATCTAATTGAAGATGCTTTGGATCCCATTTCTCAAACAACTCAAGAAGATATTTTTTCCTTTTTCTGATAAGAATTTTCCCACTCCAACATCAAAGAGATAATCATAGATATCTTCTGAGACTGCTCCTTCCAAATTCATGTGCTCTTTAAACTCATTCCCATAGGAGAAAGTAATATTCCCACAATGTACTAACGTTTTGTCTTGTTCAATTAATGCCTAACATTGATGATAAATATTGAAAAATTCAATGGCTCTTACTAAAATAGGATCAGTAACTAGATGTACTGGTCGTTCAGAAACCCATTCTTGTTATTGATCATTCAAATAATTGTAATTAACAATCTAAATAAGATAATAGACTAGCTTGACTTTTCCACTTTTATATTCGATCAATGCGCTATACACTTTCAAATTTAGGCATCTTCGAACTGGAGTTTTTGTTGAACCATCAGGAGATGTAAGAATCCAATGGATCCTTCTGAACATGCATTGTTGAAGCTTTGTTAGTTTCGAGAAAAATGAGAACTTCGGATCTAGGATTTCTATGAAATAAAAGATCATCCTGTATTCCCAGGCTTTAAAGACAGGGTCATTTGGAAATAATAAATTTATTAGGAAACTAACACCACCAACTCCAGATTTGTGGGAAAAATAGATTATTATACCCCAAGACTCCCAAATATCATAGGAATAATGATGATAAAAGTCAATGGAGGCTGCATACCACTAATTGAACTATTTTTTTTTAAACATGAGAACTTATTTTTTCTTGGATATCATAAGAACATTTAAGGTAATTAACTTGTAACTCTAGAAGAAAAATCATTAGCTATTAGGTAGGCTGTAGACAGTAGACAAAAACGTAATCTACTTTTTGTATGGAATTCTAAGTTATCAATAAGAACTCTACTAGAAGGAGAAAACCGTTCTAGTAGGAATGACATTTTATTAAGGATTTTCTCCTTTTCTAGAAGGAGGTTGGCTTTAATGATCATCATTAGCGAGTTCTCAAGTTAAACTATTTGCTAGAAAATTCTTTGATCCCTGTATATATTCAATAGAGAAGGAAAATTGGTTAAACCATAATTGCTAACACAGGAGTTACCCTTGCGCTTGCATATTTAATAAATTCTTTTTCATAAAATCAAGTATTCATTTGCAATCAGTTTAAATAAGAAAAGGTCTTGATGCTAAAAGATTAAGAATTTTTCAATTCTGCTTATGACTATAAGAATTTCTTTTTCCATTGTAGGATAGTTGCATTCTGTCTTATTAAAACTTCAACTGCAATATTTGCAAAGTTTTTCTCCTTCTTTGATTTTGAGTACCGCACGCCAGTGCTCATTGCTAGCATCTGTTTCAAGAACTAAATTATCCCCTTCATTAGGCAAATTAAGAACAGGAATATTTTTACACATATTTTTAAAATTTTGAGCGATCTTTGTATCATTAATGGTCCATGTCTAACTTACTTCTGTCTTGAGTTTCTGCTACAATGGCTTTCTTAATTTAGCTAAATCTTTAATAAAATCTGAAGTATAGATAAGACATCCTAGAAATTTTTCTAGCTACTTCCTATCTTCAATTTTTTCAGAAAAATTTTCTATTTTTTCCAAAATATATTTTTGTAAAATGATTTGCCAAACTTTTATCTCTAGGCCTAAGAATTCAATTTCTTGTTCAGCATAAATACACTTGTACTTACCCAGTATAATACTATGATCGATACATCTTTGGGTGACAGCTAAAATATCATCTTTGTGCTGTTCTATAATTTTGAAAAAGATAAGGATGTCATCGATGTAAACTAAACAGCAATAATTAAAGTCTTTAAAGATATTATCCATTCTTCTTCTGAATATTTGAGATGCATTTTTAAGACCAAATGGCATTACTATCCATTCATAATGTCCTCGTGGGGCACAAAATGCAGTTAAACGAATGTTTTCCTTATCCATTTTTATCTGCCATTATCCACTTTTGCAATTCATTTTTGAGAACCAAGAGGCTCCTTGAATTCTGTTGAAAAGGACTATTTTATTAAGAATGTAATAACTATCAAAGATAGTATTATCATTAAACTTTTTATAGTTGATCACCATTCTTACTTTTCCTCTTTTTTCTTCTGCATGATTTCTCACCATGAAAGCAAGACTGGTGTGAGAACTCTTGCTATTCTTGATTAATCCGTTATCCAGAAGTTTTTAAATTTGTTTATCAAATTCTTGGATATTTTGGTATGTATACATCATTTGTTTGACTCAAATAATAGTGTTGGGATTTAACAAAGTAATTTTTGCAGAGGTGTTATCTTTATCCCAAAACTTTAGTGGATTATCAGAGTAGAGTTCTTTACATAATTTTTCTTATTGTCGGATAATATGTTCTTCAATAGATAATTTGAGTAATGAGATTGTCCATGCTACTTCACGTTGTGCTGGCATTACCTTCTCACCACGCAGGCTGTGTGTGAACTCAATCCTCTGATGTGTATAAGCCTTAATTAATTTTTTGATAGGAACAGAGTAACCATTTATCGTGAATATTATCTTGTTTATGGTTGGTGTGCATAGAGAATACAATCTCTAAAAATTATTTCCAGTAATCATATCATGAGAGTGTTGATCAGTAGCCCATAGGACTGGTATAATGTATTGAACTTCTTCTAATTCTGTGGATAACCCTTTTATTGCTTCATTATGGCTCATAATGCTATTATCAGCTATCCTCACTTGTAAAGGATTTTTAGCTCTTTTTCACATAAAGTCTGGAAATAATGATATTTTCCCAAAGCATATAGAATAACCACTATCAATGGAGGCATACAACTCATATTTATTATATCCTTCTAAGCATATGTTTATTAGAATATAAATGCTATTAGGATTTGTGTTCGTGACTTCATAGCATATCTCCATAGTAATATTTTTGATTAATTCATCCTCATAAATTGGTTCATTAACAGTTCTTGTTTTGTACCCAATGACCTTTCTTTCTGGACTCATAATTCGATCTACACTGGGTCTTGCAGTTTCAAAATTCATTCTAATCATTTCACTGATCATGCTAATTATGTTATCTTCTTTAAGCTCTTCTTTAGTTGATAAAGATCCTTCTCTCCAATCTGATCCTGTACTCAAGCTCCTTAATAGTTAGAGTTTAATGGTGATTTTAGCCTCCTCATCAATTTTTATTATATTTTTCTTATTTATCTTTGTAGGGTTGGCAAAGCTAGATGTCCATGAACGATCGATTTTTATCTCCTAAGGATTACACTTAATCATCTGGATCTTTTGTATAGAGGTAGGGCTTTCAAATTTTTCTGCTTCTATCATTGATACCTTAGTCTTTGGGTCTATGGTATTATCTAATTTGTAGATAATTTTTCAAAATATTCTTGAAGGATATCCTCCTCTTTTCATGTCCATCCCAACTGTTTTTATCTTAAGGGAAGGAAGATTTTAGCAAATTCATCTGTTAGGCTTACATAACATCCAAGTTGGCAATTGAATCCAACTAACCCATTACACAAATTGGTTTTTATCCCCGTGATAATTTGGTTATTGAATTTAGTATGCCTAATGTCACAGAGTAACGCATAAAGATCAATATCCTTACCATAACATTGTAATGGAATGATTTGAACTTGGGCACTTCCGACATGGATATACCTATACTTTGTATCTTTGTTATGCTTAAGAATATTTTCCAAATTAATGAGATTAACTTTCCCAATGTCATACTCACAATTCTTAATCTCCAGATCTCCTTCCATTATTTCACATACGTATTTGCATTTTAATTGAAAGATAGATTTTTATAGATCATATCTTTTTGGATTATGGGAAGGACCCAATCTCCTTTGACTTCTTCATGATCATTGTCTACCACAAACTCTTCTCCTTGAAGATCACCAAGATTAACCGAGCTACTTTCCATTATATAACTTGTTTCTTCATAATCACTTTCTTCATATTCATTATCCAATATAATTTTAGTAATTCCTTTGTTATTGCTTTAGGCTAGGTCTAAAGCCTCATCTTCACTAAGCTCAACATAATCTAAACTTCTCAAGGTTTCAATAAGCTTGTTATTCTTTCTATTTTTGTATTCATTAGCATATGTGTCCTACTTCTCCGCATGCCCAGCATTTGCAATTGTTTTTTCTGCAGGACAATAAGCTGTTTTCCTAAAAAATCTACGTTTTTTAGGACTTGGTTTGTTATAATATTTTCTTTTATATTTCTCACCTCTTTGCCTATTAAAACTCTTTTTCTTATAAAATTTTCTTTTTCTTTTCCTCTCAAATTCTTTTCCCCATTGCTGAGGCAAATCCCAGCAAGTTAGGAATTGCTTCTTAATTTTCTTTTGGTTTTGGAGATCAAGACATTGACCATTGATCTATTTTGTTAGATAAGAGAATCTTGAACCAAGGGTATCAATGATATATGTTCTTTCCAGATATGCCATGTATTTTTCATTAATTATGAAATTTATAGAATATGACAATTTATCATAGAACATACCAATATTAGTTTCATTATGCCCAATTTTGTAATATTCAGCAATATAATTTTTCAGATATCTTATATCTTATAGTTCTATATCATTGATTTTTCTCTGCCATTCTCTAGTTTTTTTTCTTCAAAATCTAGTTTAGCTCTGATAAATTCAGTTTTAATTTCTTTGCACAAATTTTTGAACATAACAGCTAGTGTTTCCATCATTCTTAATATATTTTTATCATCTTCGCTTAATGAATCATACCAGTCAAATACAATGCCAGAAAAACTATGTTCGATATAGTTTAGGAAGTTTGCTACAGTCCATTTAGTATTTAGGTTTAAGACACCATTTATTCCTCTTTTTTAGTGCTCAAATATCTCTTCTTTATTACACGCTCCATCAATCTTTAAGATATACCCAATTTGACTAATTAGGGTAAGGCCAATTTTTTCAAAAGTCATGGTTTTATTTGGGATAAATCCGAAAAAAAAATTAATTGTGCACCTTGTTGGAACATACATAGGTCTTCAGAAATGAGTATTTCTTCTAAAAGGTTCTCCAAATTCTTTAGGCTTAGGAATAACACTATTAACTAGATTAGTCTCTATTTCATATAGGCCGATCTCTTCTTCAATCTCATTGATCTTATTTTCAATAGTCATTTTACCATATTTCTCATCCAGCTTTCTCTTAACTTCTTCTAATGATAATACATTGATATCTTATAGCTTGATTAGATTCATCTGCTAATATATTTTTTCTTCCAATTGGATATTATTAGTTTCTTCATTATCATCAGATAATATATCATATTTATCACTAATTGTGCCCATTATTTTATTTAATTCTTCTGAATTTTGTTCTTTCTCGAACCTATTCTGTAGTTCCTCAAGAGTATACTGCTTATACTCCATCTTCTTCTTCTTTTTCTACTTTTTCAGCTAGTTTTTCTCCTACTTCTTTTTAGATTTTTATCTCATGCAAAGAAAATTGAATCTTGTTTTTTGGGTTTTGGAAATGATATTTATGCTGAAAAGGGATACTAATAATGGAAGTAGATTTTCTGCTATGCCTAACTTCGTTAACCAAAGAAAGGTGAATTATAGAAATTGTTTCTTAAACTCTTTGTCTTCATTCTTAATTTTAGCTAATTCAACTTTTAATTCTAAAACTGTATCAATTATATAGTTTAGCTGAGGTGCTATATAAGAAAGACCTTTCGGTGAGTGAACAATGTGAGAATAATTCAGTCCAGTGCAAGCTGGTGATGATTCAAGCATTAGTTACAATTAATTAGCTTAATTAATTATTAATCATCTTAATTATTTTCGGTCATGTGGCTCTGATACCAGTTGAAAGAGGGCTTCGAGAAGTAATACTTAGCAAAATATCACAAGAACAAATTTAGATTTTTCGAAAGTAAGTTTTTATGGATTGAGGGTAATTTTACAAATATAAAAAATAAAAGGGCATTTAGGCAAATAAGTAAATAGTGAATATGGTCCTTTTTGTTAGTTATTACAAAATACAGGACACCTTATAATTAGTTATCAAATTAGAGGATCCTTAAAATATTTTTCGATAAACAGAAGACACCTCTATATAGTTTTCCTGAAAGCTCTTATGCAATTCTTCGTTCACTTCATTTGAGAGGATCAAAAATGAAATCGTAAAAATCAAAAATGCTTTTATAAAAGAAGACAACGGGAATGATATATGAATATACACTTCAACAGTCAGAAAGCTGGATCACATTAACTGAAATGCTATTATTACAACACAGTAGAACTTTATCTTTCTATTTTTTCACCCCTAGATCAAACAGTACGTAAGACTTCTTTAATTAATAAAAATTAGCACTTTATTTGTTATCCACTGCCCTTAGGGCAGTGGTTAAGGTTCACTTAATGCATTTAACTATCTCACTACTCACCTCTTTAATTAATAGAAATCAGCATTTTAATTAATAAATCCAGTACCCCTTATTTATTAGTGTTGGGGAGATCCAAGGAAGGAGCCCACTTCAATCAAGGTTGATGGCAACAAGTCCAAGTGAGGTTCCATCCTAAAACCAATTGGTAATAGGAGGAGTAGCCCACTTAACTTATATACCACGACCCTTCTTTTCAAACTCCCGATGTGGGACTTCTTTACTCATGTGTGATATTTCCAACAATCTCCCCCGCACACATGAGTCTCTTTCACACCACATCAACGCATAAGCTCTCCCTTGAGCGGAAGCTTTGACCAAGGTGTCAAGCCACCATCAAGAGCTTATCCACGCCATCGATCCACGCTGCAGCACACGTATTACCGCTCGATCAACACCTACGTGTCACTTCACCAAGCTCATCCATGGGGGCCACCATGCCACACCTTTGTCGCCTAGCCGAACATACCATCGGCTCTGATACCACTTGTTAGGAAATTAGAGCAAGCTAATAGCGGAAGCAATAGGATGAAACAGATATTCAGGAATTAAAGGAACGATAACAAGAACAAAACAACGGCACACAAGATTTACGTGGAAACCTAATGCGGGAAAAAACCACGGACGGCGACGAGCACAATCAATCCACTATATGAGTAGGGAGAATACAAAACGATCACAATCACAACAAGTGATTTGATCCAACAGCAGAATTACAACATCTCTTGCAATCTTTCTCACAATTCTCTACCTCTTAATATGTTTAGGGATTCAGGAGTGATTTTAGATCCTAGGTATAACTCCCTTTTATAGGGTCTAGAAAAGCAGGGTTTCACCCTTAAAGACGAAACCTAGCCGCCAGGAGAAACTGCACGTCGTGACAAACCCTAGCCGCCACCATCACGCCCAGCAGAGCAACACGTGGCATGACCGTGCCACGTGGCATGGTCACACCATGCCCAGGTGGCACGATCGTGCCACATGGCACGGCTTCCCCGTGCCAATATTCTGCCTTCTCTCGGCTTTGCGTTCCTTCGTCCTAACACGTCCGTGTTTATGTAGCACGGTTCCACCGTCCCATTTCCTAGATTTTGGGCCACGAACCCAACAATGCACTTTTAGTTGCAGAAGAGGTGCCCGAAGGTGTGGAACCTTCAACATATACTGAAGCAATCACCTGCCCAAGTTCACCTAACTGGATCCTAGCTATGCAAGAGGAAATGGAGAGTTTGCAAAAGAATCGGACTTGGGAACTGTGTGAGCTACCTAAAGATCGGAGAGCCTTAACTGCCAAATGGATCTACAAGAGAAAGGAGGGCACTCCTGGAGTTGAGGATGCAAGGTGGAAAGCTCACCTGGTTGTTCGTGGCTGCAATCAGAAGGAAGGTATTGACTATAATGAGGTATTCTCACCTGTTGTTAGACATACCTCCATTCGAGTGCTTCTTGCATCTGTTGCCTCGTTTGATCTGGAGCTAGAACAGCTCGATGTGAAGACTGCATTCCTTCATGGGGAATTGAAGGAAGAGATCTATATGAAGCAACCTGAAGGTTTTGTTGTTTCTGAGAAGGAACAACTAGTATGTAGATTGAAGAAGTCCTTGTACAGACTTAAGCAGGCTCCTAGGCAGTGGTACAAAAGGTTTGACACCTTCATGATTACACAAGGATACACACGCAGCCGACATGATAATTGTGTGTATTTTAAACAATATTCTGATGGTGCCTTTATTTACTTGCTATTGTATGTTGACGATATGTTGATTGCCTCTAAGGATAAATCCTTGATTAGCAAGTTGAAATCTCAACTCAGTGAGGAGTTTGAGATGAAGGACCTGGGTGTAGCAAAGAAGATTCTAGGCATAGAGATTCGAAGAGATCGAAAGGCTGGTAAGCTGTACTTGTCTCAAGGACACTAGCTTGAGAAAGTACTAGGCAGATTTAATATGGATAACTGTAAGGCCGTTTCCACACCCCTTGCTGCACATTTCAGATTGTCTGCTGAGTGTTGTCCACAAACTGAGGAGGATATAGATAGAATGTCTAATGTTCCTTATTCTAATGCTATTGGTAGTTTGATGTATGCTATGATATGCATTAGGCCAGATTTATCACATGCAGTGAGTGTGGTAAGTAGGTATATGCATAATCCTAGAAAGGATCATTGCGAAGCTGTGAAGTGGATCCTTCGCTATGTGAAGGGTACTGTTGATAAGGGGTTGGTATTTGATAGAAACAAAACTAGTACATGTGATGTTACAGGCTTTGTTGATTCTGACTATGCTGGTGATCTTGATAGAAGAAGGTCCATATCTGGGTATATCTTCACTATGTGTGCAGGTGTTATTTCTTGGAAAGCATCTTTACAGTCTATTGCAGCTCTATCTACTACAGAGGCTGAGTATATTGCTGCTACTGAAAGAGTGAAGGAAGCTACTTGGTTGAGGGGCCTTGTTATTGAGCTTGGCATTCCACAAGCTACCACTGTGGTGTTTTCTGATAGTCAAAGTGCTATCCACTTGACTAAGAATGATGCCTACCATTCAAAGATCAAGCACATCAATGTCAAGTATCACTATGTCAGAGATACGGTTGCTGCAGGAGAAATAGTCGTGAGAAAGGTTCACACTTCAGAGAACCCTGCAGACATGTTGACCAAGCCTCTACCTATAGCTAAGTTCGAGCATTGCTTGGACTTAGTTAGCATTCACAACATTTGAGCGCCCTTCGGGGCATTGCCCCTTAGGGGGCGTTACCCTTCGGGGTGCGATGACGGTGTCAGAGAGTTGGTAATTGGAGATTTCGGTCCAAGGTGGAGATTGTTGGATTCGTGGCCCAAAATCCAAGAAACGGGACGGTGGGACCATGCTACATAAACACGGACGTGTCATGATAAAGGAGCGCAAAGCCGAGAGAAGGCAGAATATTGGCACGGGGGAGCCGTGCCATGTGGCACGGTCGTGCAACCTGGGCACGGTGTGACCATGCCACGTGGCACGATCGTGCCACGTGTTGCTCTGCTGGGCGCGATGGTGGCCGCTAGGGTTTGTCACGACGTGCAGTTTCTCCTGGCGGCTAAGTTTCGTCTCTAAGGGTGAAACCCTGGTTTTAGACCCTATAAAAGGGAGTCATACCTAGGATCTAAAATCACTCCTGAATCCCTAAACACATTGAGAGGTAGAGAATTGTGAGAGAGATTACAAGAGAGGTTGTAATTCTGCTGTTGGATCAAATCACTTGTTGTGATTGTGATCGTTTTGTATTCTCCCTATTCATATAGTGGATTGATTGTGCTCATCGCCGTCCGTGGTTTTTTCCCGCATTGGGTTTCCACGTAAATCTTGTGTGTCGTTGTTTTGTTCCTGTTATCGTTCCTTTAATTCCTGAATATCTGTTTCATCCTATTGCTTCCGCTATTAGCTTGCTCTAATTTCCTAACAATTAGCTTTGTGATTTCCTAAACATGGAGTAGGCAAAGATGCTCTGTATATTATTATTGGCAAAACAATATAATTATCTTGGCTGCAACTTCCTACACATTGCTTAATATATTGGCAGAAGCCTGCCAAACTTTGCCATATTATAACAGTAGTACGCCAAAAGGAAATTCAGCATGTGGCTGAGAAAATAAATGTTTTTCTTGAGATCTTTTGCTAGCCAAGTAAGTAATTCTTTTACTTAATATCCTTTCTATATTTTGTGTCATCTCCAATACTTTACTTAATTGTGCTAGCACAAATATGAGAGAGTTTGATTTGAATGAACGTCCATATGATGAAACTAGTTTTAGACTTGCACCTAAGCCGTTCATCGGGCAGACCTTCTCTAGTGATGAAGAAGCATTTCAATTGTACAGAAGATATGCAAAGCAGCAAGGATTTTTGGTTCGAAAAGATCGAAGTGTTAAGAAAGATGGACAATTTGTACGTCGGGACTTCTATTGTCATCGTGCAAGAAAGCCTCAATTGAAAATATCTTACCCAACTAAGGATCCGCGAAATCCGGAATCATCCAAATGTGGTTGTAATGCCCACTTACGTATTACTTACTGCAAATGCTTTGATATATTTCCAGAAGAGTGGCATGACATAAAATATGTAACAACTCATACTCATGACTTGTTATCGCCTTCTGAAATGCGATTTCTGCCAGCAAAGCGATCCATTACTCCTAAAGATGAACGTTGCATTCTTTTATACAAAGATGCGGCTCTTAGCGTTTGGCAAATTGTTCGAGTCATTGAACTTGAAAACAATGGTCAACATGGGACACTTCCATTTCTTGATAGAGACATTTGCGATCTCTTTGTGAAGGTCAAGAAGAAGTTGGCTGCTAGTGACGTGAAGGACCTTCTAAACTATGACCCTGTTTGGTAATCAGCTGTTAGCTGTTTGTATTAGCTGTTAGCTATTTGAATTAACTGTTTGCATTACCTGTTTGAGTTAGCTGTTTCTAGAAAAGTGTTTGGTAAAATTAGCTGTTTTCAGAAAATATGTTTGGTAAAATTCCATTGATGTCCTTTCTCTAAAATACTTTTCAATTGAATAAGTTTTTATCTATTGCTAATCTTATTTTATTCTTAAAAAAATTAATATATGTCATATGTACAATTAGCTTCATCCTTGGAACTTTATTTTTTAATAATTTAAATAATTTATGTTCATTATTTATTTTCTTTTGTTTTCAATGTTTACTTACTTATATAATGCCTACATCTTGTAACCTTTGTTAATTTAAAGATGCTTATTTTTTTATGAATTGCAATTAATATGAACTTGCATCTATATTTTTTGTCATGAATTGAAATATGTATGGATTTCAAATAATTTAATCTTCATTAACCCAAAAGAAAATTAGGAATAAGGTTTATTAATGACAATAAGGAGGGTGGAGATAAAGGTGGGGAGGTCGAGTAAAAGAAATTGGAGGTAAAAGTTGTCTGAGATTTAGGCAAAGTACAAAACTAGGAATATAGTTTATTAATGGCATGCATGTAATTTTATTAAACTTTTGGGTAATATAGTAATTCACAAATAGCTATTCTCAAAAGGTTAATGAAAATAGCTGTTTGAAAAAGAGCTATTTGGGGTAAAACAGCTCTTTCAAACAGTTGTTGACCTAGCACCTGTTTAGCTGTTTGACTTAGTCAAAACGGCTAAAGTATCTCCAAACAGCTCTTTTTCCCCCAAACAGCTATGTTACCAAACACCTCCTATACAAAATTTGAACAAAAGGCAAGTTCGAAATTTCACAATGCATTTACAGTGGATGAAGAGAGAAGATTAGAACACTTATTTTGGTCACCGAGTCAATGCTTTGATTGGTATGAATCTTATGGAGATGTTGTATTATTTGATACCACGTACAAGGTGAATGCATATGATATGCCTTGTGGGATTTTTGTTGGTGTCAACATCCATGAGAATACAATTCTATTTGGTTGTGCACTTCTCCGTAATGAGATGACTTCCACTTTCGTGTGGCTTATGAAGATATGTTTCAAAAATATTGTTGATTCTTTTTAAAATATTGTCACTAAGTAGAAGACAGTAATATGTAATTATTTTTGATGTTTTAGAATTTTGCATACTTCTCCTGTAGTGACAAGATACAAAGCTTCGCCAAATATATTGCCAGATTGATATGCCCAATCTGTAAATGGTTTTGCTCCTATAGTTGTAATATAATATGATTACTATAAAATTGCAAATTTTATTGGTATCTCAATGTTAATTTGTTACTGTATTTTTGTTTTTGTTTAGAACCTTCAGTTGAATGCAATTATTTCTATTCTATTCATTTTTGTTCACTCTTCATGATAGACTTTTGTATCAATGATGGGAAAGGCACCAAAGACCATCATAACCGATCAAGACCCATGGTTGACGGATGTAATTGCGATAGAAATGCCAATTGCTAAACATATATTTTGTATTTGGCATATTACATTGAAGTTTAGTGGGTGGTTTTGCACCATTCTTCGTAGTGACTATCAAGACTGGTGTGCTGATTTTTTCAAGTTGTAAACCTTACATCATCTGAGGAGTTTGAGCATGAATGGCCGCTCGTGGTGGGGAAGTACGATTTGATTAACAATAAACATGTTCGAGATTTATACGATATAAGAAAATTTTGGGCACCAGCTTATGTTCAAGATTATTTTTTTGGAGGAATGACAACTACGCGCAGATCAGAAAGCATAAATGCATTAATCAAGAAATTTGTGTCATCTCATACATGGTTGAAAGACTTTGCCAAACAAGTAAGTGTACTTTCGTATTTGGTCTCCTTTTATTATGCACTTCCTAAAGGAATAGTTCTTATTTATTTGATTGATTTCTTTCAATTGTTGGTTCCTTTTTTTTTCAAGGTATTAAATAGTTAAGTTGTTACTGGGTTATTGTTTTTGCTTGATCAATATGACAATATCTAATATACCATTTTGCTTACATTCTCTTAATTACTAATTCATTAGGTGCAACTAGCAATTCAAGAGATGGAGCATTCAAACTCTCATGATATAATGATGACGAACCATAAAGTCAGAATATTGAATGGGAAGTCTCCCTTAGAAGAACAAGTTTCGAGAGTTCTTACTCCATTTGCATTTAAAAAATTTCAAGAAGAGTTTGGTCGAGCAAGTCTATACTCAATTTTCTATATAAGCGGCAATGAATTTGTCTTAAGATATTACACCGAGCAGGCAAAAAAGGGCATCATATTTTTTCGGACGGACAAATAGCCTTGAGGTGGAGAGGGAAAATGAGGTCCTTTGTCCTCCAAGGTCGACAACAAAAGGATGTCCAAGGAAGAAGCGAATTAGAGGAGGACGAGAACTTGCAAAATGTACAAAAAAATGTTCGTTGTGTAAGAAAATTGGCCATACCGCTCCTACATGTCCCATGAAGGAAAATATTTGGGAGGCCACTAGAGCGGTCCAAAAGAAGAAGGAAACTTTAGCAAGTGATTTGTGTTTAAACCCAATATTTTGTGTGAAGAATTAAGAACTACCAGGTGAATTGGAAGATGTTATTTTTACTAAAAATTAATGAAAGTGTTGAGTTATTTTTCAAATGGGCATTGCTGGACCCTCTTTGGTGTGCATGTTGTATCTTCTCATATGTTCAATTGTCAATTATATAATTAGTTTGCTTTCTATTTTTTTTAAAAAAATCCCTTTTCAATTTTTTTCTTGAGATCTTTTCTAAATTATTTAACTACAGAAAACTAGAAATTGCTTATTACATTACTTTTACAAAAACTAAAAAATGCTTATTAAGAATGTAACAAATGCCTATCAATAATATATCAAGATGCTAATCTACATATAATTAACTTGTTTTCACCATTTACAATCCAATTATGTAAACATTACAAGGGCCACATGTTGTATTTCCCTTTGGCATAATATGGCAGAGTTTGGACAGGCTTCTGCCAATATATTAAGCAATGTGTAGGAAGTTGCAACCAAGATAATTATATTGCTTTGCCTGTAATAATAGCAGATAGCCTCTTTACCTACTCCATGTTTAGGAAATCACAAAGCTAATAAATAAAGGCTGCCGACTTTATTAGTTAAAGTGTCGATTTTTATTAATTAAAGAGGTGCGTAGTGGAATAGTTAAAAGCATTAAGTGAACCTTAACCACTGCCTTAAGAACAGTGGATAACAAAACCGTTAAATCAAATCAAACAGTTAAACAGCAAAACTTTGAATGATGGGCATATGAAAAAGCAGCGGAAAAAGGCGGAAAACTTCAGCTTTTGGGATTCGGAATTGATGAACACGCGCATTGAATAAAAGATACCAATCAGCATGTCAACGAATTGAACCAAAAGGGCAGAACAAAAAAAGGAAGAAGAAGATCAATGGACACTTTCAATAAGCCGTACACAATAGCACCAAAAAAAAAACAGAGAGAGAGAAGGTCATCCTCATACATTACACAAAATCATTTTAAATACGAATCAACACTAACATGATATATTGTAACTAAATGGAAGATATCAATATCCGAATAGGTGGTTTTAAATATACAAATTAAAATAAACTAATCACAGTAAGTTGATGTACGTAGGGCATGTTCTTTTCGTTACGAAATATGGGTTGGTCAATGGGTAAAATTGGTTAAGATTGATAGAAGTAGACTGAAGCAGGTTGAAGTGAGTATTTTTCTTGTTAAAGTAGGTTGAAATTGGTTGAAGTTGGTTGAAGTTGGTTGAAGTGGGTTGATCTTTTTTGTATGATGGGTACACGTTGGTTAAAATAGTGGGAAGTGCGTTGAAGTGACTTGAAGTGAGTTGAAATTTGTATTTTTTATTGAAGTTCGTAAAGTTGGTTGAAATGGGTTGAAGTTGATTGATGTTGGTAAATTTAGATTTACCAACGAAAAGAACAGGGCCTTACGGTGCACTTTTTTTGTTAGTGCAAATATGATTTCTGTACATAGGGCATATTCTTTTTAATTACTGGTAAGTACATATAATCATCATTCATCACAGGTAAGCATAATTCAGCATCATTCAACATAATTTAGCACAATTCAGTATAATTCATAGCAATTCAGCACTTACAAAAGTATTTAATTGATTAGATTGTGATTAAATTCAAATCACCTAGTCTTTATCGATAATTATACTTATTTTACTAATAATATAAATAGGATTATTATCGTTATTGTGAAATTCCGTTAAAATTGGAAAAAAATTATACTTTATGTAACGAAATAAAATATTTCACACTTTTAGGTATAACATAAAAAATATTAATATTATTTTATTCATAAAGTGCATATTATTTGATGAATTATTATATTATATTATATAAACAGAATTTTTGTCATAAATTATGTAAAACTCTATGCTTATTTTAAAAATCTAATTAAAATTGAAAGAAAAGTTTTAAAAAATATTGTTAATTAAATGAATAATTTTACTACCAACATTTATATCCAATATATCCTCATATCTAATTTTTACCATATCTCTTGATTGTTTTAAAAAAATACCCAACAACACAGTTGGATATTTAATTAGACCCTTTCAAAGATGCATGTACGATATCATCTCCCTGTGTTTCAAGATTGTCAACCCCAAAGAGAGAGAATTTCAACTATCAATTTCTATTTTGCCAAGTACAATTGAGAAATCTATGAGATTTAGTGAATGAATGGTTCACCCAAACCTAGGAGCATGGCCTTGTATATATAGATTAAGATAGTATAGTAAAATTACATTTATATCCCTACATATCCTCTATTACGCCCCCTCAATCTGATCGGGAGGGCGCACGGATAGATTGTTTCTATGTAACATAAACTGTTGACATGACAGCCCTTTGGTGAAAATGTCAGCAGTTTGCAACTTAGTAGGAATATAACGAATGACAAAATCTCCATCAACAACCGGCTTCCGAACAAAGTGATAGTCCACAGCAATGTGCTTGCTACGATCATGTTGCACAGGGTTGGCGGACATGTAGGTAGCACTGAGGTTGTCACAGTAGAGGCGATCAGGTGTAGAGAGAGTGACACCAAGATCATACAATAGCTTACGAACCCAGATAGTCTCAGCAACAGTATAACCAAGGGCCCTGTACTCAGCCTCAGTGGAGGACTTGGAGACTGCAGGTTGCTTCTTGGAGCGCCAGGCAATAAGGTTGGGTCCAAGAAAAACAGCACATCCAGTAGTAGACCGACAGGAATCCTTGCAGTCAGCCCAATCAACATCAGAGTAGCCACCACCAGAGTAGGAGAAACGGTGGGGCGAAACCACAGATCATGTGCCAATGTACCCTGCAAGTAGCGAAATATACGCTTGACAGCGTGGAGATGAGTAGTGCGGGGAGCATGCATAAACTGAGAAACAACATGTAATACATGTGTAATATTAGGTCGAGTCATAGTTAGGTACTACAACGCTCCAACCATACTCCTGTATAGAGAGGGATCTGCAAGTAATTCACCATCTAAGAGGGAAAGGGTTGTTCGGGCAGCAGAAGGGGTTCTAACAAGTTTGCAAGTTAGAGGCTAAAATTTATGAAGAAGGTCAACAACATACTTCTGCTGAGTTAAAAATACGCCCGAAGGAGAACGAAACACCTGAATGCCCAAGAAGAAATGAAAACCACCAAGATGTTTCATGGCAAACTGGGCAGACAGAAAAGTAATAAACTTATAGAGAAGGGCTTCAGAATTGCCTGTCAAGATGTCATCAACATAAAGTAGAAGAACAAGAATGTGAGAGTCAATGCAAGCAATAAACATAGAGGGGTTAGTATGACTACACACAAAACCATGAGACAGCAAAAAACTACTGAAGCAATGAAACCAAGCACAAGGTGCTTGTTTCAAACCATATATAGCCTTTTTCAGTTTAGAGATATGCCTCAGAAAAGTAGAGTTAACAAACCCAGGAGGCTATTTCATGCAAACTTCTTCAGTAAGATTGCCATGTAAGAATGCATTCTTGATATCTAACTGTCGAATAGGCCAATTGAAAGAAATAGCTAGAGACAAAAGCAAACAAATAGTAACCGGTTTAACAACAGAACTGAATGTCTCATGGTAGTTAATGCTTGCCTGTTGATAAAAGTCTTGCGCCACTAACCGCGCTTTGTACCTCTCAACACTACCATCAGAACGATACTTTATTTTGTAAACCCATTTACAACCAACAATATTATGACCAGGTGAAGATGGCACCAACTCCCAAGTATCATTAGCTAGAAGGGCACAATATTGCTCTGTTATGGCATCAACCCAACGAGGAAACTTGGAGCCCAAGGCAAAGGAAGAGGGTTCAACTTCGATAATGGATGAGACAAGGGATAACATGGGTTTGGGCTTCATAATATCGGATTTGGAACGTGTCTGCCTGGGGTGACGATTAACCGACACAGGGGGCATACTAATGGCAGGTGAAGGGGTAGCCGCAGAGGGGGAGGGTAAGTCAATGCTGGACTGGTTGGGCGACAGTGAGTCTGGGCCGGCATGAGGGAAAGCTGGTAAACAGGGGATTGAACTAGGCAACGGTCGTGAGGGAAGAGGGTGCGGGGGAAGGGGACTGGACTGGCAAGCCACACTAGGATGGGCCGGGGGGATGACAGAAGGAGGCCCACCGCAGGCCGAAACCCAAGGCGACACGACCCAGACAGAGAGGGAGACAATGGGTTAGGCTGCGACCGGGAGGAGGGAGAGAAAGAATGAGCCGAGGAAGGGGGCCATTAACAAGGGAGCTCGAACACAAGCCATCCAAGGATGAGGTAGGGGGCATGTTGGGATCAATGTAAGGAGTCTGGGCGATCTCAACACTAGACGTGGGAGTTAATTTTAAAATTTCATCATGACTAACAGTAGTAGAATGACGTAATTATGGAGACTTAGCGATTAGAGAGGTAAAAGGGTAGTGCATTTCAAGAAAACGAACATGGCAACTAATGTAAACACGTCTTGAAAGTGGATCGAGACAACGGTATCCTTTATAGTTCACAGCATAACTTACGAATGCGCATTGAATACAGCGACTTTGAAATTTATTTGTAAAGGATGCCATAAAGTTGGGAAAACACAAGCAACCAAAGGGTTTAAGGAATGAATAGTCAGGCACTCGCTGATATAAAACTTCACACGGAGATTTATTTTGCAAGACAGGGGTAGGAAGCCTATTAATAATGTAGACAGCTGTATTAGCAGCGTCTAACTAAAAATAAGCGGGCATAGAAGCATCAATAAAAATGAGCGAGTCATTTCAAAAATGTGACGATGCTTAGGTTCAGCAACCCCATTTTATTGTTGAGTATCAGGACAAGATTTACGGAAGTAAATGCCATGTGTATTAAATAAGTTATGCATAGAAGAGTTATCAAACTCTCGTCCCCCATCACTCTGAAACATTTTAATTTTGCAATTAAATAGGTTTTGTACTAAAAGCTGGAACTTAGTAAACAACTCATAGACTTCGAATTTGCATCGCATAGGATAAATCCAAGTAAAACGAGAATAATCATCAATAAAAGATACATAATATTTATAACCATGATGAGATAAAACAGGAGATTGCCAAATATCTGAATGAATCAACTGTAGTGGAGAATTCATTCTATGTTCAGCAGATTGAAACGAAAGTCCATGAGATTTGGCTAAGCAACAAGATACACAATTATTGGAGAAAACTGTTTTAAACTGAAGCAAATTGTGTTTTCTTAAAACATCTAAAACGCTAGCTCCACAGTGACCCAAGCGTTGGTGCCAAAGATCGCCAGACTTGGTGAGGACAATATGAGCAGGAACAGACTTAGATGAAGTAGAAATAGGGACGGTGTAGACCGGATCCAAACTAGCCGCTTGCAACAGGACATCACCGGTGGTGTTGTCCTTGACAAGCAGACAGGAAGAGTCAAATACCATATGACAAGCATTATCCCTACATAATTGACGAACGGAAGGTAAGTTGTGTTGTAATTGAGGGACATGCAGGACGTTCTTAAGTGTTAAAGGCTTATGACAAGTGGGGAGTATAGAGGTGCCAGTATGGAGGACAGGGAGTAAGATATCATCACCAACCTTAACCATCTTATTACCGAAATAAGCAGACTTAGAAAGCAACTTATCATCATTAGGTGTCATGTGAGAAGCGGCGGCAGAGTCAGGGTACCAAACCTGTTCATCAACTGTGACAGGATTGAAAGTAACATATGCTGGGAGCACTGACTGACGTTTAGAAGAATAGTGATTTGGACAATGAATAGTAGTATGGCCAGGAGCATGGAAAATTTGATAGACAACATTAGGGTGAGATCTTAAGATCCCCTCAGATGAGTGATTGCCTGCAGTCCAACTATCAGTAACAGAAGAGGCAAGCGAATTAGTATCAAACGATGAAACAGCTGAACCACACAAAACAGTACCTGTCGATATATTCCTGGGAATGGACTGAGATGCCGAGGTGAATGACGAAGACTTGGTATTTTTGTTGTTATTGTTGTGGTTGTTGCGACCACGCCCCCTTACTCCGATTGTTGCGATTGTTGTTGTTATTACGGGAAGTAGAATTACCTTTGGCACCCCCTTACCCTTGAGACTCCCCAGTAGTGGCGCGCTTGATGGATAGCCAGAGTATGGTCTTTCTTGTAATTAAGGCATTGTTCATAGAACAAAAACTTAGATCACAGTTCAGCAAAAGTAGTGAGGCCAGGCAACATAGAAAACGTAGTAACAAATGAATCGTAATCCTCAGGTGGGCCAGCAGTAGTCAACCTTATCACCTCAAGATCAGAAATAGGTGATTGAATAGCAGCTAGGGAGTCAGCAATGGTCTTAATAGACCGCAGATCGGAATCCATGGATTGGTCTGATCCCAAACTAATATTAGTCAACATGTGTTTTAAATCAAGAGCCCGTGCTAGGCTAGCCCTATTAAAACGGGATTCAAGTCTTTGCCAAACTTGTAAAGAATGTGTTAAATCACGTACTGTAACGCCCTCAACCCTAGGTTAGGAGTGTTAACGCTGTACTTTATTTTTCTTTAAATTCTGAGACAAAACGGACAGAGTTTCCCCTGAAAACTGACCGTTTCCCAGGCTTAAAGCCTTATATTAAATTCCCTGCAATTAAACGCAATAATAAAACCAACTCAACGGCTACCCACAGGAGTTCACGGCTCTACAGGCCACCCGTCTTAAGCATATCAACCAGCGCAGCTCAATACTAAAACAATGGAACAATAAAAGTACAACTCCACGGACCACACGCCCGGAGTACTGGGGTTACATCCCAACTATAAACAACCTTAGCTAAACGATGATCGGCTCACATTGCCGCATGAAGCGACTCTAGATGATATGCAACACAGGCACACAAGGACTTCAGTTACATAACAATAAACCATACATCCCAATACAACTTGCAGCTCACATAAAGGGCATGTAACTTTATTCATAGGACAGTAATAATCCATCTCGGCTTACTTGGCCTGACCTTTACCTGATATTTCATAAACCTGGGAAGGAAACAACAATAATAGACGGGAATGAGCAACAATCGCTCAGTGGATAACCCCCTCTCCCATAACAATACTTTAAATGCAAGGATAACTTACAAAGTTGTTCGTAATTCCTTTCCTCAAAGAAACTCACTTACCTTGCAGTATATTTAAACCACAAAGCGAAGCAAGGGGAAATAGCAGTCACTCCTTCAGCTTAACTCTAAAATAGCCATGCTCAATAAACTGACCACAAAAAAAAACATTCTTATAAACTCTTAAATTCAATGAAAAGAAAGGGTTTTAACCCTTAAGCATCACTTGTTGGGATTTCTGTTATGAAAGGCTTATTTCATTTCAGATAATCTATAACGTAAAGAGTCATTACAATGCATTGAACGTTAACATTGCACATTGATCAATAAACAATGAACACTGAATATTAAACTTTGCACATTGAACAATAAATAATGAACATTGAACATTAGACATTGCACTTTGAACATTGGCCATGAAACATTAAATTCGTATGAACTATAAATTCGTAAAAATTGTGAACAACACCCAGTGGACGCTGATTATTACACATTGAACATTGAACCTTAAACATTGGACACTGAACATCACGCCGAACGTTTATTGATTTCTCTATCCCATATAGCAACCTGTCTACATGCATGAGTAGGTGTCTTTGATAAGATGTAGAACAATAATCATAAAATAGAACATATAACCATGTCATGTGAGTAGTGAACCAATAATATAGCAATATAACCTTTGAATTTCACTGGACTCTGCTATAAATCACATGTTTGTTTACTAAAAGTATGATGCTTTATAAATCATCATATGCACTGGAAGTCCCCTTGACCTGGTTTTTCTACCAGTTAATGGGCTTATAACATGTGACTATGACTCTACTGCTGGTTGGCCGAACTGTAAGACATATGCACCTTAAATTTTCTTCCTATTGACTGGACTATGGGACATTATACTTTGAAACTTATGCCTATTGGCTGAACTATGAAACTTTGAACTTTGGGTCATTAAATCACTGAACTTTGCATTCCCTGCCTTCTGGCAGAACAATGAATCACTGAACTTTGAATTTTTGCCTTCTGGCAGACAATGAACATTGAACTTGAATTTCTGTCTTTTGGCAGACAATGAATCGTTAAACTTGAATTTCTGCCTTTTCATTAAACTCGAATTGAACTTTGAACTTCTCATGTAAACTTCGATAAAAGGGTATTGGGTTGCCTACGTTGACCATAGTAATGGATATAACATAATCGAAAGCTCAATACTTAAGTCCTTTCTTAAAAGAATTCCTAAACCCATCGGCTGGTTACCTGCCTCATTCGGCTGAGCGGTCTGACTTAGGATTATTTATCACCAATGACTTATTAATTAAAGTAGGCACCCAATAGACATTTAGAGACGCTTGAAACCATGTAAATAAGCATTTACGAACTTTAGAGGGTCTCTAAACTTGAAATCAATGCTATCTCATGCATTCATCAATTCAGGGGAAAGGGATTTAACATAGCACGTATAGTCACATCATGAAATAATATTATCAACCGATTCCCCAACTATAACGCAACCTACACGATTGTAATCGATGCATTTATTCAATTTCCTCTATTAAAGCTTCCTGACTTATGAAGATTTCTATGTAATCATAGAATAATATCGTTAAGCATATAATCACCATAAACAGAGGAGGTATCGTTAATTCAAGCTCTATGCATATAAACAGTACACATCACTATAAAGATATAATCGTTATAAAAGCTCAAGCAGTGTACACTCATATAAACGTTTGTCGAATAATGATATCGTTTACCGTTTCTTCAAATACAGTCGTCAAACCCATAACGTTACCATTTCTATGCATTTACTGCAAACAGATACATATAATCGATAAACTTTTGTTCAGTACGAACAACCTAAATATTAGGCATCTTTCTCATTTATTGATAATCAATGTGCTTTTAATAAATTCTTTTTAAGTCAATAAACTTTCCATAAACCTGTAATAATCGATATATTTTCAATAAACTTCTCAATGATCAATATACTTTCCGTAAACTTACAATAATCGATATATTTTCATTAAACTTTTCAATAATCAATATACTTTCCATAGACTTACAATAATCGGTATATTTTCAATAAAATTTCAATAATCGATATATTTCAATAAACTTTTAATAATCGATAAACTTTTCTTGAATTATTAGTAATTAACTCGAACTCAGCCTAAACGAACTATAATCAATAAATTTCAATGAAATTAACGATAATCAATAAACTTTCACTAGAATTGACAATAATTAGAAGGAGGAGGAAACCCACCTCGAATCCAAGCTAAAGGACCCAACTCTTGGGCAAATTGGGCAGATTAGGGTTCGATACAAACCCTAGCCGAAACCCTAGCTTTGCTTGGTTCCCCCTGGTCGCCGGCCTCAAGCTCACCGGTCACCGGTCGGAACACTCGCCGGCCTAGCCGCGACCGGCGTCTAACTAGAGCCAGTCGCCCCCCGCCTCTGCTCCACCTTCCTCTCTCTCTGTTCGCTCGACCTCTCTCTCTCTTGGCAGGTTTGGGGTCGCGGTGTGGGGGGTGCTGGCCTCGCCGGTGCGACGGTGGCCAAATGCCGGCCCACTGCCGGCCGGCCTGCCCCCTCTCTCTGCCTCTCCCTCTCTTGCTGTGATGTGTGCCCAGCGGAGAACCCCCCTTCACTCGTGATTTTCTTCCAAAAAAAAACAGGGCTTCACCCCTTTTAAGAGATTTATATATATTTTTTTCCTTTTTTATAATTATCGCGTCATATCGATAATTAATACGAGCCTATCCACTTGTCACGTCCATAATTAATGCGAGCTCATCCACTTGTCGCATCATAATTTACCCCAAAGCTCGATTCAATAAATTACAGGACTAGTCCCAAGGCTTGCCAATCCAGTCATATTCGGGAATCTACTTAATGTAGTGCCCAATAATAATCCTTAATAGCAATAAAAATACTCTTTTTAATACAATCATCATTTAAACAGGAAAGTCGATAATATTTAAATTTATTTATAACGATATAAAATAGCAGAATTGGCTTAACAAAGGGGAATAAAAATCCCGGGTGTTACATCCTTCCCCCCTTAAAAAGAATTTCGTCCTCGAAATTCCGAGGTCTATGGTTAAGCCACCCACACATGTGCGTACACATGGTATGCTTTGCATAACTCTGAACATAAGCAGAAAATCTGCTTTACAATGAATTAAAATCGAGAAGTGCTGATAGAAGCCTATCTTTATCTTGCCAACTTTTCAAGCGTTTATTCAGGCGCCGATGGTAAAGCACATTGGAGAAAGGCGAATAGGTTGGCATAGAGACCATATTAAACTTGCTCTTGTAAGGAACACAAACTCTGAATCATTTAATCACTAATCATATTGAGCAAGGAACTCTATGCGCATGCATCGCCCTAACAGGGCGCCCATGGGTATGACATTAAGCCATAACCATCAAGAGTCGTACATGGAAATTTCATTCTAAAACATAATTTTAAATCACTTTTGGGCTTAGCACGGTTATCCTTAAGATTCCATTGACACTCTAGCATGATGAGGGTATCATACGGCATCACGTAGGACCACTTGCACATTAAAACATCTCATGGAATCAATAATTCAGTGCTTACAGCCCAAGAGCCATGTAATATAACACAATCCATCATGTATGTTTGGTAATAACATATAGGAACATTTCATACGCAACTAGCATTCCAGTTACTGACATTGACAACCATGTTTAGCAACTCAAGGAAGGATTACAACAAAGACTTTTACATGACCTTAAGTTTAATCATCATATTGAAGGTACACATAAGCGAGTACATACATATGTTTATCATATGTTAAGAGATGGTAGGAATAATAGCAAAATGGTACCATGTCCCGCCACCAACAAATTGGATGTAGGAGAAATCCACCCTCGATGGCCACTGGCTAGGGTATAGAAAGACTGACTGTATTGGCAGCATGCCTGATGGGAAGGCACTGTCCATGGTTTACATGTCTCACATAAATTGCATCATACAAACATACAACGATTTAGTCCCCTCATGTGAGAACACACAGTTGAACCCTCGCTAGGGTTGCTTCCACACACATCCATATACATGCTCTTAAGGATACGCATTCAAGTAGGGTCACAAGTACGTTAGTATGTGGTATGGCCAAAGCATTAAATATGCAAGGCAACCGAGTGCGACTGTAAATTCTTATGTCCACCATATCTTTTCACTAGGCATTATAGGCAACTGGCCACGCAATCAGTCATAAAAATATAGGCCTTAATTTTAATAGAAATGAGTAACTCCATTACAGTCAATGTTCACTGATGCATTTAGAACTAAGCATTTAAATGCTAAGGGCCATAATCTGGCACTTATGCTAGGGAGTAGGCATACAGCCAGGCATTCAGCCCCAATAGAATGACTAAATGTTATACACTGATTAGCGAATGATGACTCCATGAAGTAACACTCATTTGTTTAACTCAATAGCATACCAGTCAAATGCAAGTTAAACAAGCACCAAATGGTTTACTTCGTAAACCATCCATTTATAAAGCATACAAGGGATCATACATAGCATTCCATGTAACTATACAAGTTTCCAGGGTTCTCACATCGATCATATTGCTATAATTGTGCTTCAACGCACATAGGCTCGTAATAATGATGCAGAAAGGGCATCTATACAAGTATACTTGATTACAACCCTCTTGTGCAGTCTAAGTCACAAGCATGTCTTGGGGCGTGTCCGAAATCGTTAGGAATTAGCCATTAATCAACTAACTAGAAGTAGAAACAATGGCATCAATGGTCTTATAGACATACATTGAAGCTTTGCAATGCATTTGCCTCGTAAAGTAATTGTAGTGGTTCGAGGGCTCTTAGTACAGGATGGGAAGGTTCTACCTTCTCCTATGAGGTATTCCCACTTCTGCACTTGGTATTAGTGCATAGCCGTATTGAAAAGGATAAATCCTCGCCTCGAGTAGTAGCGAGGTGATACATGTGACATAACAATTCCAAAATCTGCCAGATTCTTTCCTTTAACTCCACTTTAGGTGTATCAGGGTTGATATGGCCAGTACACTATTAAGGCTATCATATAAATAGCATTGCATGCCACGACGAGCAGGACGCTGAGGTGGCCTAAGAATAAGAATAACAGTAGTTGCATGCTAGGATGCAAGAATGCCTCCCTATGTACATAACGATCCAGATTAAGGCCACATCTGAGTGTCAATAACACCCATACTGACATGCACGCATACGAGCACTTACTTAGTTGCCTTGACATGTACGTAACATCATAGGGTATTGCTCAAAAGGACTTTCAGTCAAGAGGAGCAATCATTAGTCACTTACAACTTGTCATTAACATATCAAGTAGTATATGCATCTTGGCATGTAAGCATCCAATACAATTAATCAGACCCAGAGACTCACGCTCATAAAACATTGCTTGAACATCATTGCAATACAAATGCACGTCTTTAGACGCAACAGTAAAATTTCACTATATAACAAGAAGGATCTTTGACTTTTAATGTTTCTAGGGTTCGATAGAAAAGTGATTTGGCTGCTTCTAGACCCTTTCCCTATTGACCGTTCAGCACGTCTGCTCGCTCCGTAGAGCCTAAGGAGCAAATCGTACCTTAGAGGCAAGAGTGAGCTTGGAACCCAAACATTTTCAACCGTTCGAGTCCAAATCGAGTATACTTTGAACCTCTGCTTTGAATCACTAAAGCATATATACCAGGCTATCAGTACCAGGCTAGCACCCAGCTCAATCACATGAACACAAATCATTCAATCAATGCTCTAACAAGCGACCTATTCTTTCAATGATCAGCTTACTTAAGTCAGGCATATCCAGCTAGACACAATGACTTTCATATCAAAGCTTTGCACATAAAGGCACATCAAATAGCACCTCATCATATAGCATTCTTAGACAACTATATGCAATGCAATACTTAGGTCGCGGCCTATGGTCGCAGGACCTTGCTCTGATGCCATCTGTAATGCCCCCAACCCTAGGTTAGGAGTGTTAACGCTGTACTTTATTTTTCTTTAAATTCTGGGATGAAACGGACAGAGTTTCCCCTGAAAACTGACCGTTTCCCAGGCTTAAAGGCTTACATTAAATTCCCTATAATTAAACGCAATAATAAAACCAACTCAACGGCTACCCGCCGGAGTTCACGGTTCTACAAGTCACCCGCCCGGAGCATATCAACCAGCGCAGCTCGATACTAAAATAATGGAACAATAGAAGTGCAACTCCACAGACCACACGCCCGGAGTACTGGGGTTACATCCCAACTATAAACAACCTTAGCTGAATGATGATCGGCTCACATTGCCGTACGGAGCGACTCTAGATGATATGCAACACAGTCACACAAGGACTTCAGTTACATAACAGTAAACCATACATCCCAATACAACTTGCAGCTCACATGAAGGGCATGTAACTTTATTCCTAGGACAGTAATAATCCATCTCGGCTTACTTGGCCCGACCTTTACCTGATATTTCATAAACCTGGGAAGGAAACAACAATAATAGATGGGAATGAGCAACAATCGCTTAGTGGATAACCCCCTCTCCCATAACAATACTTTAAATGCAAGGATAACTTACAAAGTTGTTCGTAATTCCTTTCCTCGAAGAAACTCACTTACCTTGCAGTATATTTAAACCACAAAGCGAAGCAAGGGGAAATAGCAGTCACTCCTTCAGCTTAACTCTAAAATAGCCATGCTCAATAAACTTACCACAAAAAAAACATTCTTATAAACTCTTAAATTCAATGAAAAGAAAGGGTTTTAACCCTTAAGCATCACTTGTTGGGATTTCTGTTATGAAAGGCTTATTTCATTTCATATAATCTATAACGTAAAGAGTCATTACAATGCATTGAACGTTAACATTGCACATTGATCAATAAACAATGAACACTGAATATTAAACTTTGCACATTGAACAATAAATAATGAACATTGAACATTAGACATTAGACATTGCACTTTGAACATTGGCCATGGAACATTAAATTCGTATGAACTATGAATTCGTAAAAACTGTGAACAACACCCAGTGGACGCTGATTATTACACATTGAACATTGAACCTTAAACATTGGACACTGAACATTACGCCGAACGTTTATTGATTTCTCTATCCCATATAGCAACCGTCTACATGCATGAGTATGTGTCTTTGATAAGATGTAGAACAATAATCATAAAATAGAACATATAACCATGTCATGTGAGTAGTGAACCAATAATATAGCAATATAACCTTTGAATTTCACTAGACCCTGCTATAAATCACATGTTTATTTACTAAAAGTATGATACTTTATAAATCATCATATGCACTAGAAGTCCCCTTGACCTGGTTTTTCTACAAGTTAATGGGCTTATAACATGTGACTGTGACTCTACTGCTGGTTGGCCGAACTGTAAAACATATGCACTTTAAATTTTCTTCCTATTGACTGGACTATGAGACATTATACTTTGAAACTTAAGCCTATTGGCTGAACTATGAAACTTTGAACTTTGGGTCATTAAATCACTGAACTTTGCATTCCCTGCCTGCTGGCAGAACAATGAATCACTGAACTCTGAATTTCCGCCTTTTGGCAGACAATGAACATTGAACTTGAATTTCTGTCTTTTGGCAAACAATGAATCGTTAAACTTGAATTTCTGCCTTTTCGCAGACAATGAATCGTTAAACTTGAATTTCTGCCTTTTGGCAGATAATGAATCATTAAACTCGAATTGAACTTTGAACTTCTTATGTAAACTTCGATAAAAGGGTATTGGGTTGCCTACGTTGACCATAGCAATGGATATAACATAATCGGATGCTCAATACTTAAGTCCTTTCTTAAAAGAATTCCTAAACCCATCGGCTGGTTACCTGCCTCATTCGGCTGAGCGGTCTGACTTAGGATTATTTATCACCAATGACTTATTAATTAAAGTAGGCACCCAATAGACATTTAGAGATGCTTGAAACCATGTAAATAAGCATTTACGAACTTTAGAGGGTCTCTAAACTTGAAATCAATGCTATCTCATGCATTCATCAATTCAGGGGAAAGGGATTTAACATAGCACGTATAGTCACATCATGAAATAATATTATCAACCGATTCCCCAACTATAACGCAACCTACACGATTGTAATCGATGCATTTATTCAATTTCCTCTATTAAAGCTTCCTGAATTATGAAGATTTCTATGTAATCATAGAATAATATCGTTAAGCATATAATCACCATAAACAGAGGAGGTATCGTTAATTCAAGCCTATGCATATAAACAGTACACATCACTATAAAGATATAATCGTTATAAAAGCTCAAGCAGTGTACACTCATATAAACGTTTGTCGAATAACGATATCGTTTACCGTTTCTTCAAATACAGTCGTCAAACCCATAACGTTACCATTTCTATGCATTTACTGCAAACAGATACATATAATCGATAAACTTTTGTTCAGTACGAACAACCTAAATATTAGGCATCTTTCTCATTTATTGATAATCAATGTGCTTTTAATAAATTCTTTTTAAGTCAATAAACTTTCCATAAACCCGTAATAATCGATATATTTTCAATAAACTTCTCAATGATCAATATACTTTCCGTAAACTTACAATAATCGATATATTTTCAATAAACTTTTCAATAATCAATATACTTTCCATAGACTTACAATAATCGGTATATTTTCAATAAAATTTCAATAATCGATATATTTCAATAAACTTTTAATAATCGATAAACTTTTCTTGAATTATTAGTAATTAACTCGAACTCAACCTAAACGAACTACAATCAATAAATTTCAATGAAATTAACGATAATCAATAAACTTTCACTAGAATTGACAATAATTAGAAGGAGGAGGAAACCAATCTCGAATCCAAGCTAAAGGACCCAACTCTTGGGCAAATTGGGCATATTAGGGTTCGATACAAACCCTAGCCGAAACCCTAGCTTTGCTTGGTTCCCCCTGGTCGCTGGCCTCAAGCTTGCCGGTCGCCGGTCGGAACACTCGCCGGCCTAGCCGCGACCGGTGTCTAACCAGATCCAGTCGCCCCCTGCCTCTGCTCCATCTTCCTCTCTCTCTGTTCGCTCGACCTTTCTCTCTCTTGCCAGGTTTGGGGTCGCGGTGTGGGGGGTGCTGGCCTCGCCGGCGCGACGGTGGCCTAACGCCGGCCCACCGCCGGCCTGCCCGCCCCCTCTCTCTGCCTCTCCCTGTCTTGCTGTGATGTGTGCCCAGCGAAGAACCCCCCTTCACTCGTGATTTTCTTCCCAAAAAAAACAGGGCTTCACCCCTTTTAAGAGATTTATATATATTTTTTTTCCTTTTTTTTGCTGTGGATAATTATCGCGTCATATCGATAATTAATACGAGCCTATGCACTTGTCACGTCCATAATTAATGCGAGCTCATCCACTTGTCGCATCATAATTTATTCCCCAAGGTTTGATTCAATAAATTATAGAACTAGTCCCAAGGCTTGCCAATCCAGTCATATTCGGGAATCTACTTAATGTAGTGCCCAATAATAATCCTTAATAGCAATAAAAATATTCTTTTTAATACAACAATCATTTAAACAGGAAAGTCGATAATATTTAAATTTATTTATAACGATATAAAATAGCAGAATTGGCTTAACAAAGGGGAATAAAAATCCCGGGTGTTACATCCTTCCCCCCTTAAAAAGAATTTCGTCCTCGAAATTCCGGGGTCTATGGTTAAGCCACCTACACATGTGCGTACACATGGTATGCTTTGCATAACTCTGAACATGAGCAGAAAATCTGCTTTACAATGAATTAAAATCGAGAAGTGCTGATAGAAGCCTATCTTTATCTTGCCAACTTTTCAAGCGTTTATTCAGGTGCCGATGGTAAAGCACATTGGAGAAAGGCGAATAGGTTGGCATAGAGACCATATTGAACTTGCCCTTGTAAGGAACACAAACTCTGAATCATTTAATCACTAATCATATCGAGCAAGGAACTCTATGCGCATGCATCGCCCTAACAGGGCGCCCATGGGTATGACATTAAGCCATAACCATCAAGAGTCGTACATGGAAATTTCATTCTAAAACATAATTTTAAATCACTTTTGGGCTTAGCACGGTTATCCTTAAGATTCCATTGACACTCTAGCATGATGAGGGTACCATACGGCATCACGTAGGACCACTTGCACATCAAAACATCTCATGGAATCAATAATTCAGTGCTTACAGCACAAGAGCCATGTAATATAACACAGTCCATCATGTATGTTTGGTAATAACATACAGGAACATTTCATACGCAACTAGCATTCCAGTTACTGACATTGACAACCATGTTTAGCAACTCAAGGAAGGATTACAACAAAGACTTTTACATGACCTTGAGTTCAATCATCATATTGAAGGTACTCATGAGCGAGTACATACATATGTTGAGAGATGCTAGGAATAATAGCAAAATGGTATCATGTCCCGCCACCAACAAATTGGATGTAGGAGAAATCCACCCTCGATGGCCACTGGCTAGGGTATAGGAAGACTGACTGTATTGGCAGCATGCCTGATGGGAAGGCACTGTCCATGGTTTACATGTCTCAAATAAATTGCATCATACAAACATACAACGATTTAGTCCCCTCATGTGAGAACACACTGTTGAACCCTCGCTAGGGTTGCTTCCACACACATCCATATACATGCTCTTAACGATACGCATTCAAGTAGGGTCACAAGTATGTTAGTATGTGGTATGGCCAAAGCATTAAATATGCAAGGCAACCGAGTACGACTGTAAATTCTTATGTCCACCATATCTTTCCACTAGGCAATATAGGCAACTGGCCACGCAATCAATCATAAAAATATAGGCCTTAATTTTAATAGAAATGAGTAACTCCATTACAGTCAATGTTCACTGATGCATTTAGAAGTAAGCATTTAAATGCTAAGGGCCATAGTCGGGCACTTATGCTAGGGAGTAGGCATTCAGCCCCAATAGAATGACTAAATGTTATACACTGATTAGCGAATGATGACTCCATGAAGTAACACTCATTTGTTTACCTCAATAGCATACCAGTCAAATGCAAGTTAAATAAGCACCAAATGGTTTACTTCGTAAACCATCCATTTATAAAGCATACAAGGGATCATACATAGCATTCCATGTAACTATACAAGTTTCCAGGGTTCTCACATCGGTCATATTGCTATAATTGTGCTTCAACACACATAGGCTCGTAATAATGTCGCAGAAAGGGCATCTATACAAGTATACTTGATTACAACCCTCTTGTGCAGTCTAAGTCACAAGCATGTCTTGGGGCGTGTCCGAAATTGTTAGGAATTAGCCATTAATCAACTAACCAGGAGTAGAAACAATGGCATCAATGGTCTTATAGACATACATTGAAGCTTTGCAATGCATTTGCCTCGTAAAGTAATTGTAGTGGTTCGAGGACTCTTAGTACAGGATGGGAAGGTTCTACCTTCTCCTATGAGGTATTCCCACTTCTGCACTTGGTATTAGTGCATAGCCGTATTGAAAAGGCATAAATCCTCGCCTCGAGTAGTAGCGAGGTGATACATGTGGCTTAACAATTCCAAAATCTACCAGATTCTTTCCTTTAACTCCACTTTAGGTGTATCAGGGTTGATACGGCCAGTACACTATTAAGGCTATCATATAAATAGCGTTGCATGCCATGAGGAGCAGGACGCTGAGGTGGCCTAAGAATAAGAATAACAGTAGTTGCATGCTAGGATGCAAGAATGCCTCCCTATGTACATAACGATCCAGATTAAGGCCACATCTAAGTGTCAATAACACCCATACTGATAGGCACGCATACGAGCACTTACTTAGTTCCCTTGATATGTACGTAACATCATAGGGTATTGCTTAAAAGGACTTTCAGTCAAGAGGAGCAATCATTAGTCACTTACAACTTGTCATTAACATATCAAGTAGTATATGCATCTTGGCATGTAAGCATCCAATACAATTAATCAGACCCAGAGACTCACGCTCATAAAACATGGCTTGAACATCATTACAATACAAATGCACGTCCTTAGACGCAACAGTAAAATTTCACTATATAACAAGAAAGATCTTTGACTCAATGTTTCTAGGGTTCAATAGAAAAGTGATTTGGCTGCTTCTCGACCCTTTCCCTATTGACCATTCAGCACGTCTGCTCGCTCCGTAGAGCCTGAGGAGCAAATCGCACCTTAGAGGCAAGAGTGAGCTTGGAACCCAAACATTTTCAGCCGTTCGAGTCCAAATCGAGTGTACTTTGAACCTCTGCTTTGAATCACTAAAGCATATATACCAGGCTATCAGTACCGGGCTAGCGCCCAGCTCAATCACATGAACACAAATCATTCAGTCAATGCTCTAACAAGCGACCCATTCTTTCAATGATCAGCTTACTTAAGTCAGGCATAGCCAGCTATACACAATGACTTTCATATCAAAGCTTTGCACATAAAGGCACATCAAATAGCACCTCATCATATAGCATTCTTAGACAACTATATGCAATGCAAGACTTAGGTTGCGGCCTATGGTCGCAGGACCTTGCTCTGATACCATCTGTAATGCCCCCAACCCTAGGTTAGCAGTGTTAACGCTGTACTTTATTTTTCTTTAAATTCTGGGACGAAATGGACGGAGTTTCCTCTGAAAACTGACCGTTTCCTAGGCTTAAAGCCTTACATTAAATTCCCTTCAATTAAACGCAATAATAAAACCAACTCAACGGCTACTCGCCGGAGTTCACGGCTCTACAAGCCACCCGCCCGGAGCATATCAACCAGCACAGCTCAATACTAAAACAATGGAACAATAAAAGTACAACTCCACGGGCCACACGCCCGGAGTACTGGGGTTACATTCGAACTATAAACAACCTTAGCTAAACGATGATGCGATTCTAGATGATATGCAACACAGGCGTACAAGGACTTCAGTTACATAACAATAAACCATACATCCCAATACAACTTGCAGCTCACATGAAGGGCATGTAGCTTCATTCCTAGGACAGTAATAATCCATCTCGGCTTACTTGACCCGACCTTTATCAGATATTTCATAAACCTGGGAAGGAAACAACAATAATAGATGGGAATGAGCAACAATCGCTCAGTGGATAACCCCCTCTCCCATAACAATACTTTAAATTCAAGGATAACTTACAAAGTTGCTCGTAATTCCTTTCCGTGAAGAAACTCACTTACCTTGCAGTATATTTAAACCACAAAGCAAAGCAAGGGGAAATAGGAGTCATTCCTTCAGCTTAACTCTAAAATAGCCATGCTCAATAAACTTACCACAAAAAAAAACATTCTTATAAACTCTTAAATTCAATGAAAAGAAAGGGTTTTAACCCTTAAGCATCACTTGTTGGGATTTCTGTTATGAAAGGCTTATTTCATTTCATATAATCTATAACGTAAAGAGTCATTACAACGCATTGAACGTTAACATTGCACATTGATCAATAAACAATGAACACTGAATATTAAACTTTGCACATTGAACAATAAATAATGAACATTGAACATTGGCCATGGAACATTAAATTCGTATGAACTATGAATTCGTAAAAACTGTGAAGAACACCCAGTGGACGCTGATTATTACACATTGAACATTGAACCTTAAACATTGAACACTGAACATCACGTCGAATGTTTATTGATTTCTCTATCCCATATAGCAACCGTCTACATGCATAAGTAGGTGTCTTTGATAAGATGTAGAACAATAATCATAAAATAGAACATATAACCATGTCATGTGAGTAGTGAACCAATAATATAGCAATATAACCTTTGAATTTCACTGGACTCTGCTATAAATCACATGTTTGTTTACTAAAAGTATGATGCTTTATAAATCATCATATGCACTGGAAGTTCCCTTGACCTGGTTTTTCTACCAGTTAATGGGCTTATAATATGTGACTGTGACTCTACTGCTGGTTGGCCGAACTGTAAGACATATGCACTTTAAATTTTCTTCCTATTGACTGGACTATGAGACATTATACTTTGAAACTTATGCCTATTGGCTGAACTATGAAACTTTGAACTTTGGGTCATTAAATCATTGAACTTTGCATTCCCTACCTTTTGGCAGAACAATGAATCACTGAACTTTGAATTTCTGCCTTCTGGCAGACAATGAATATTGAACTTGAATTTCTGCCTTTTGGCAAACAATGAATCATTAAACTTGAATTTCTGCCTTTTGGCAGACAATGAATCGTTAAACTTGAATTTCTGCCTTTTGGCAGACAATGAATCATTAAACTCGAATTGAACTTTGAACTTCTCATGTAAACTTCGATAAAAGGGTATTGGGTTGCCTACGTTGACCATAGCAATGGATATAACATAATCGGATGCTCAATACTTAAGTTTCTTAAAAGGATTCCTAAACCCATCGGCTGGTTACCCGCCTCATTCGGCTGAGCGGTCTGACTTAGGATTATTTATCACCAATGACTTATTAATTAAAGTAGGCACCCAATAGACATTTAGAGACACTTGAAACCATGTAAATAAGCATTTATGAACTTTAGAGGGTCTCTAAACTTGAAATCAATGATATCTCATGCATTCATCAATTCAGGGGAAAGGGATTTCGCATAGCATGTATAGTCACATCATGAAATAATATTATCAACCGATTCCCCAACTATAACGCAACCTACACGATTGTAATCGATGCATTTATTCAATTTCCTCTATTAAAGCTTCCTGAATTATGAAGATTTCTATGTAATCATAGAATAATATCATTAAGCATATAATCACCATAAACAGAGGAGGTATCGTTAATTCAAGCTCTATGCATATAAACAGTACTCATCGCTATAAACATATAATCGTTATTAAAGCTCAAGCAGTGTACACTCATATAAATGTTTGTCGAATAACGATATCATTTACCGTTTCTTCAAATACAGTCGTCAAACCCATAACGTTACCATTTCTATGCATTTACTACAAACAGATACATATAATCGAAAAACTTTTGTTCAGTACGAACAACCTAAATATTAGGCATCTGTCTTATTTATTGATAATCAATGTGCTTTTAATAAATTTTTTTTAAGCCAATAAACTTTCCATAAACCTGTAATAATCGATATATTTTCAGTAAACTTCTCAATGATCAATATACTTTCCGTAAACTTACAATAATCGATATATTTTCAATAAACTTTTCAATAATCAATATACTTTCCGTAGACTTACATAATCGGTATATTTTCAATAAAATTTCAATAATCGATATATTTCAATAGACTTTCAATAATCGATAAACTTTCCTTGAATTATTAGTAATTAACTCGAACTCAACCTAAACGAACTATAATCAATAAATTTCAATGAAATTAACGATAATCAATAAACTTTCACTAGAATTGACAATAATTAGAAGGAGGAGGAAACCCACCTCGAATCCAAGTAAAGGACCCAACTCTTGGGCTAATTGGGTAGATTAGGGTTCGATACAAACCCTAGCCGAAACCCTAGCTTTGCTTGGTTCCCCCTGGTCGCCGGCCTCAAGCTCGCCGGCCACCGATCGGAACACTCGCCGGCCTAGCCACGACCGGTGTCTAACCAGAGCCAGTCGCCCCCTGCCTCTGCTCCATCTTCCTCTCTCTCTGTTCGCTCGACCTCTCTCTCTCTTGGCAGGTTTGGGGTCGCGGTGTGGGGGGTGCTGGCCTCGCCGGCCCGACGGTGGCCAAACGCCGGCCCACCGCCGGCCGGCCAGCACTCTCTCTCTGCCTCTCCCTCTCTTGCTGTGATGTGTGCCCAGCGAAGAACCCCCCCTTCACTCGTGAATTTCTTCCCAAAAAAAAACAGGGCTTCACCCCTTTTAAGAGATTTATATATATATTTTTTTCCTTTTTTTATTGTGGATAATTATCGCGTCATATCGATAATTAGTATGAGTCTATCTCCTTGTCACATCCATAATTAATGCAAACTCATCCACTTGTTGCATCATAATTTATTCCCCAAGGCTCAATTCAATAAATTATAGGACTAGTCCCAAGGCTTGCCAATCCAGTCATATTCGGGAATCTACTTAATGTAGTGCCCAATAATAATCCTTAATAGCAATAAAAATATTCTTTTTAATACAATCATCATTTAAACAGGAAAGTCGATAATATTTAAATTTATTTATAATGATATAAAATAGCAGAATTGGCTTAACAAAGGGGAATAAAAATCCCGGGTGTTACATGTACTTCACTAAGTGTATCTTTAGATATTGGTGCAAATAGCCCGGCACGAATTAATTGATCAACCCTAACCAGTAAGTATACCCGGGATTAGGCTGTGACAAACCAGAAGGCAGAGAAAGCTAAGAAGGCAGTTGTGAGATGGAGCCATCGATCATGCCTTGAAGTTGATGCATGATAAGAAACCTGGTGAACTGAGTGCTCCAGGAGAGAAAGTCATCCACTCAGGTAAGAGTCGTGATGACATAGGTCGTTATATTGACCGTCCAAAGGGACGGTGGCAAGGGAGGTAGCCCAGCAAAACCGTCCATTGGGGATCCTAGGTGTGAAGACCAGAACGGGTCCAAAAAGGGGCCGGAGGCAAGGGGCTGAGATGGTGGCACTGGTGGAACAGCAGCAAAAGAGCAACCTTTAGCAAAGTGTGATGGAAGAGAGGGAGTCGATGTCCATGAAAAATAAGGGAAGGAGAGAGTAGTGGATGGGAAGGACGACAAGGTCGAGAAGGGTGAGAGAGTGGCGGTGTGAGACACCGTGGCAGTAGTGAGCTCTGATGCCGGCAACACCGGAGAGGAGACCGATGGTGGTATCGAGGAAGCAGAAGCAATAGGAGAGGAGGGGGTGGAACCGTCGGATGGAGTGGAGACCATTGTGCAAGAAGGGTTGAGCAGACCAATGGTGCAGTCGGCAACCACTAGGGGATAGCGGAACCCTAGACTGAAAAGAGAAGCGGTGTGTGTTACTTGGGGAAGAAGAAAGCCCAAGAAACTAAACCCTAAACAGCCGTGTGAGAGAGAGGAGTAAAAAAAAATTTAAAATTCTTTTGGCTCTGATGCCATGTGAGATTTAGTGAATGAATGACTCACCCAAACCTGAGAGTCTGGCCTTGTCTATATAGTCAAAAATAGTACAATAAAATTACATTTATATCCCTACATATCCTCTATTAAAATCATTTGGAGTGTTGAAGGTGAGGCGGAAGATATTAGAGGGGGATGCCTAAATTGAAATCTCATCATCAAGTTTACGTTGTTGTAGCAACTTGCACTTAAGAACCTTATTCAACTTCAAAAGAAAGGTATGATAATCACTCCAAGAATACCATGTGGTGTAGGAGTTATGATCCTCATACGTTGGATACATGTAATAAAGTGCCAATGAATGAATTCCAAGCTACACTTGCAGTCAACATTTGGAATTTTATGGCCAGATGGAAAACAAGTTATAAATTGCATTAGTTGTATTGTGTGTGTGTGTTTTTTTTAAGTATTTATATGAAGAATATACCAAATGGTACTTTCTAAATTTGTAATGTTGACTTGTAATTTACTAATAAATACAAAAAACAGGTGTAGTCTAGGCATTTTAATTATAATTATTTTCAAAATTGAATTAATTATGCAATCCATTGCTAACAACAACAATGACAATAGCAACAATAACTCCTTGTATGGGTCCTGCTTGTACAAGATCTTAGAGGATTCAGTTGTAATCAGCCTTACCTTTACAGGTATTACTACCTGTAAAGAGACCAATTTCAATAGACTCACCAAAAAATGCAAAAATATTTGGATTTTTATAAAAAAATCTTTTGATACAAAACGAATGCTAAATCAACAATAAAAACTAATAGGCAGTAATAGTAAATACAAAAAAGACATATGCGTGGTATCACAAATAACAATAAGATATATGATAACCAATGTGACCAAAAGGAAAATTACTAGCATATACAAGTGTTGGAAATGCAATATAAGTAAAAACATTCAAAACCATGCTTCAACTGTTCATGTTCCCTCTGGATATAGGGAAAAGCAAGTAACATGGCTACCTAAATTCTGCAATCTTAATTCTAGACCTCTACAGCCTGCTATCTTGAGCTGTGTCATTCGTTATTCCTAAAATCATAAAATCATTTCTAATAACTTCATTCCAGCTCTTCCTAAGTCTACTTCGACCCCTTCTACACTCAGAAGAACAATCCTCTGACGTCTCCTCCCTGGTGCACCCATACTCCTCCTCCTAATGTGACTAAATGATCTAAGTCTAGCATCTATCATCGTATCCTCTATGGATGCCACTCCAACTTTATTCTTAATCACTTCATTTTTAATCCTATCGATCTAATCTTGTGTGCCCATACATCCAATGAAGCATCCTCAAATCTGCAACCCTTATCCTTTGGACTTGATACTTCTTGATAGGCTAACACTCCGCTCCCTGCATTAATGTCTGTCTAACAACCATATAGTAAACTCTCCCTTCAATCATAGTGGGATCCTCTTGTCGCGCAACTATCATTGGTTAATGTCCTCGTCAATATTCCCCTTTTTTTGAATGATCGAGCCTAGATACTTGAACTTCTCGACCCGTGGTATAGCCACACCACCAATGATCACCTCATGATCAATACTACCTTCTCTGTCACTGAATCAACGTTGTAAGTATTCAGTCTTTCACATATTCAACCTAGAGCCTTTAGCCTCGAGCGGATCTCTCCGCCACTACAACTTCTTGTTAACCCCCTCACTAGTCTCATCAATAAGAACTTAAGGATACAAAAAAGTATTGTGTTAATAATAGCAAATATAAACTGAATGTATATTCGAGAATTATTTATATATTACACATATCATTTTAAAAAATATTTTAAAATTTAATTTGTAATGCCGCCCATTGTGTATGTATAGTGGACACGAGCAAAGTTGTGAGCAGCATATACAACACATATTCAGGCCAATAACCATAGCATATAAAATACGAATCATTCGGAAATGTTCATATTCTACCATAAAATAAATAAAGACGTATTTACCAGTGCTCATTTATTATGTATTCAACAGTTACACAACTATATAAACATATTTATGCTTAATTACAATTAATCCCCAATTATATGAACTCATTCAGTATGTTTAAGCATAACTCAACGTGTCTCAATATAATTCAACATATTTTAACAATAAATCATGATAAATACTTTTCATAAATACCAACAACGCTGATAATAAGTAACACGTGAGAAAATCTTGGATCCTACTTAATGGACCTGATCAGCTGAATGAACTTCAATTCCCAAATCAGCGTTCCAGTAATAGACAACGCCAAATTAAAATCAAATCCTCTCCTTCTCTGAAAGCCGCTCTTCTATTTGATTTTCTATGAACCTTCTATTGTTTACTCTTTTTTTTTTTTTTTTTTTGGGCTTTCCCTCCAGGATAAGTCTTACATTATATTTTTTTTTTTTAAAAAAAAGGCAAAGTTTTAACAAATTTGAGGCCGTTTCTTGCAAACTTCTTGATTTAACGTTGGGGTTCAGTGGCGGCCTAGCGAAATAAGAACATATGTATGTCATGGTGACCACAATTGATTTAACGTTGGGGTTCAGTGGTGGCATGTTCTTTACATAGGCGAATTAGGGTGGGTAAAAAGATGAAGTAGGTTAAAGTAGGTTGAAATATCTATATATAAAATGCAAAAATGGGTAAACTTCTCAGTGTTGAGGAAATAAGGAATGCTGCTACAGGAGTGAATTTAGAAGATTCGAAAAATCACCACCCCTGATTTACTTTACTAAATAAATCTTCACCGTGAAATTAACATAATTTAAATAATTTTTTTAAAAAAAGTACACCTCCGCTCATCACTCCCTTTCTCTCTCTCCTTAACTGACTTCCACTCTTACTTCAAGAATTATGGTAACTACCTTCCCATGTTTCACACCCTGTTAAACACCCCCAGCCCCACCAGCAGTTTTCACTCAAATATGCAGTTTTCACTCACCATTGCTTGAAGAATCATGGTAACTTCCTTCCCACGTTTCACACCCTGTTAAACACTCCCCCAATCCCCCAGTCCCACCACCAGTTTTCACTCAAATTTTAAATTCTTTTCCCAAAAAACCTTTGATTTGATGGTGCAGAAGAGAGGTTTGATATCCACCAGGTGTTTGTCAAAAGGTGATCTGCATTGGATTAGATTGTTTTCTTGGTTTGGTTTTGTTTAAAGTTTTTGGTGGTTTGCCAATTGCTAATTACATATTAAAGAAGAGGCAAATTGTATTTGAAGGTGGTTTGCCATTGCTGAAACAAAGATGACTCAATTGCACTCCTGCACCCGCAAAATCAATTCCAACACCCATTTCTCAACATTCTACGCAACAACCTTTTGAAATTCAGCAAATCAAGGATTTGAAATGGTGATGGGAAAAAGTCGCCTGAACTCGGAAGGGGCAATGTCGGGTGCCGCCACAATCTGGACCGGGTTGCCAGGTTGACCTGTAAGAGTGATGATGTGAGTTAGAGAGGATGACTCGGAAGCCATTGAAGAGGTAGACGAGGAAGAGCAGCAGAAGCAGAAGAAGGGGGCAGTTGTTCTTCTTCTTTGAAGAGAGAGGGGAGAGACTGATGAGGCAGATGAAGAGTGTGGGAGGTTCTTCGGGAAAATGAGGAGAGAGATTGTCAGGGAAGAATGGAGATGTGTCAATCTGAAAGCCAAGGTTTGCCTTTGGGCTTTGTTTGCTTGCCTTCTAACTCTGTTGTCTTTGTTATGTAGAAATGATAAAACAATATTTGATGTTCAATTCATTGATAATATTTTTGTGATTCTGTTTAATTTGAATGATTGACATGCTTCGTGCAAAAGTACGAGTCCAAACTGTGTTTATCTACCATGCTTTTTGCCATTACTATCTCTCTCTTTTTCCTTTTTTTTAAGTGGTGGTGCAAGGTGAATGCAGGTGACAGGTTATGAGAGATTGTGATGGTTTTCTGAAATTTTTTTTTTCCAATCTCTATATATATATAATATATATATATATATATATATATATATATATATAGAGAGAGAGAGAGAGAGAGAGAGAGAGAGAGAGAGAGAGAGAGAGAGGGAGTAGATGTATATTGGAATACAAGTATATATGCATGTATATATACAACATTATATATAAGTGTATATACACACATATAGAGAGAGACAGAGAGTTCTTAAGAAAAAAATATAGATCTTATACAAGGCTCTACAATCTGTTTTAGATAGTGGGACTTTAAGATATTGATACCCAGTAATTCTCTCTTCCTACCTCTGTACTAATGAAAATAGTGCTCTGTAAGCATGTACACATGATTTTGCAATATAATTTTGTTATCTTCACAATTATATAATTACTTAATGCTTTTCTTAACTTTTGACGAAGAATGATATGTGAAGAGAGTAGAGTTATAATAAAGTACAACCATAATTGTTTCTCAACTCTCTTTTAATAACTTAAGATTCAAGTCTCACAAATAAAGCTAATATTAAACTTCTCTATATTAAAATTAAAAAGTGTTATTTGATCCACAAAAAAAATTAATAATGGTACAGTCAAGTCCAGATACTATATATACTTGCCAATAAATTTGAATTGATTCTAAAGCATGATCATCTAGATTGAAATGATTTATCACAAATACTGAAGGAGAATCGATCACATTAGATTTTCTTGATGCTATTATCAAAATAGAATTATGACATATTACAATTACATTTACTTCATTTAAATCTTATAATTATAATTAATATTTAAATGTTTAAAAAAATGACCCAAATCTAATTTATTTAACACACGAGATTAAAAAAATTATTTTTTTAAAGCAAACAAATCTAATAATCAAACTCTCTTCATTAAATCCTTATGTGACACATACACATACATAGTGATAAGAAAACAGCCCACTCCCACTCTCATGGCACTTAATTATGTTGTAGGACCTAGACAGCGTTCTAATGTCAAGGTTTTATGGTCTAGAAATTATAGAATGTGTATTTGTTGGGTTTGTCGCTGGCAAACTTTGTTGAATTCAACCTTCCCATGGAAATTGACATTTTTTTCAATTTGATGACTGTAATTGATTTAATTGTTTAAAAAAAAACCTACAAAATTATGTTGAATATTTAGTTTGAATTTGATATATTATAATTAAATTTACTTCACTTAAATTGTATAATTATAAGTGATTTTTAAATGTTTCCAATAAAATAACTCAAATCTAATTTATTTAACACGTGAGATACTAATAAATAATTTTCATTTTCTTTTGAATCATACAAATCTAATAATCAAACTCTCTTCAATAAAACCTTATGTGACACCTTATCTTTATATTATAATTGCAACATTGTGTAGGGGGCTGATTGATGACAAAATAGAAAATCCTTAATTTTATTCCACCCTAGCAAAAACATATCCTACTTAGAGTTTTAAAGTTTTCGTATTTCAAAATTTTAGAGTATTGGATAGATCCATATATATATATATATATATATATATATATATATATATATATATATATATATATATATATATATATAGATATTTATATATATATATATATATATATATATATATATATATATATATATATGTATATACAACTGTTAAATTTAAAATAAGTTCATTTAAACCGTAAAATTATAATTTATTTATAAATGTTTCAAATAAAATGACCCAAATCTAATTTATTTAACAAACAAGAAATTTTTTTTCAAAGCATACAAATCTAACAACCAAATTCTCTTCACTAAATCCTTATGTGATCTATCTTTGTGTTTGTCTCTCTATATTCCTCTGTGTGTATTCAAAGTTCGCTTCAGAAGAATATCTTGAATTGTGATGTCTGCAAAAATGACCCTGAATTTTGAGGATGAATTTTAAACCAGCCAAATAATCGATAAAGTTGACAACCAAAAGCTGAGATAAAAGCAGATCAATGCACTATAGCGGCTGAAATTTCCTCGAAATAGATACTGAAATACACACATACATACATACATATACATATACATATACATATATATATATGTGTGTGTGTGTGTGTGTGTAACCTATACATATATATATATGTACACACACATAATGTCTACTTGAACATGCTCCGTGCAAAAGCACGGGCCCAAACTAGTAGGTTGAAGTAGATTGAGGCTGGTATTTTATAATTGACCCACGAAAAGAACAGGGCCATATATATATATATATATATATATATATATATATATATATATTGTTGGGTTTTATGGCCCAAAATCTCGGGTTTAGGCACGGGGTGACCATGCTGCATGGGCACAGGCGTGCCGCGACACAGAAGACCGAAGAACAGAGCAGACAGAGAAGTGACACGGTGTGCCCGTGCCAAGTGGCACGGTCGTGCCACATGGCACGGCACGACCGTGCCGACCTGGCACGACCGTGCCACGGGAAATTTTCTGCCTCCTTAAAGTGGCGGCTAGGGTTGTGCTTTGGTGACGGTTTTTGGAAGGCGGCAGCTAGGGTTTTCAAGGGGAAACCCTACCTCACAGACCCTATATAAAGGGGGTCTAGGGCCTTGTTTCAAAACACTCCAGTATAAAAAACACATTGAGAGAGTGAGGTTATTTGTGAGAGAATACAATTGAGAGTATTGTAATTCTGCTCTTAATCACTGAAGTGATTGTGGTTTACTACTCTGCTCATAGTGAAATTTGTCGGTGTGCTATCGCCGTCCGTGGTTTTTCCCACATTGGGTTTCCACGTAAAATTCCCTGTGTCCTTTATTCTTGTTTCTTTCATTGTTGTGTTGTGTTCTTGGTTGAATTCTGTTGCATTGTCACATCCTATTATCCCCTTTATCTCCCCAACAAGTGGTATCAGAGCCGATGGTGCGTTCGGCTAGGCGACAAAGGTGTGGCATGGTGAACCCCATGGACGAGCTTGGTGAAGTGACACGCAGGTGTTGATCGAGCGGTAATACGTGTGTTGCAGCGTGGCTCGGTGGTGTGGATAAGCTCTTGATGGTGGTGGCTTGACACCTTGGTAAAGGCTTCCGCTCAAGGGGGAGTTTGTGCGTTGATGTGGTGTGGAAGAGACTCATGTGTGAGGGAGAGATTGTTGGGAATATCACACATGAGTAAAGAAGTCCCACATCGGGAGTTTGAAAAGAAGGGTCATGGTATATAAGTCAAGTGGGCTACTCCTCCTATTGCCAATTGGTTTTAGCATGGAACCTCACTTGAACTTGTTGCCATGGACCTTGGTTGAAGTGAGCTCCCTCCTTGGATCTCCCCAACAAGTGGTATCAGAGAACGGTTATAGGATGTCTTCAATCATGAAGGTGGACATACAGAAATTCGACGGGGAGATTAGCTTTAATCTCTGGAAGGTACAGATGAGGGCAGTCCTCATCCAACACGGGCTGTGGAAGGTCCTGCAAGGGCCTCACGTCAAACCTGCAGGCACAACGGATGAAAAGTGGGCTGAGGATCAGCAGAAAAGGCGTGGGAAGTTGACAAATGAGGAATGGGAGGAACTGGAGCTGAAGGCAGTTTCAGCCATACAACTATGTCTGGCACCTCACGTGCTCGCGAGGTTCTTGATAAGGTAACTGCTGTTGACCTTTGGGCTAGGCTAGAAGAACTATATATGACAAAGAGTCTAGCCAATAAGATCAGGCTAAAAGAAAGGTTGTACACCTGTCGTATGGCTGAAGGTACGCCTGTCCAGAAACATCTGAATGATTTCAATTCAATTCTAGTTGATTTGGAAAGTCTGGATGTAAAAATTGATGATGAGGATAAAGCCATCTTGCTTGTTGTCTCACTACCCCCTTCATATAAACACTTTAAAGAAATCATGCTGTATAGTAACACGGATACTATATCGTTTGAAGATGTCAAGGCTAACCTTCTTTCAAAAGAAAAGTTTGACCATGACATTCATGCTGACCAGGGTGAAGGGCTGGCTGTTAGGGGTAGGACAACTGAGAAGAAGGGAAACGGTAATAGAAAGAGCCGTTCTAAATCAAGAAATCCTCATGCTAATAAAACCTGCCACTTTTGCAAAAAATTGGGTCACATAAAGGCTAATTGTTGGAAGCTAAAGAACAAGAATGAGGAAACGGGTAAAACTGCTACTGTTGACTGTGTGGTAGAGTCTGAGTCAGAAGGGGATGTTCTGCTTGCTACTTCTTTAGCTACCACCTCTGGGAAAGGGGTGGATAACAATTGGGTCTTGGATTCTGGTTGCACATTCCACATGTGTCCTCATAGGGACTGGTTCGTTACTTATGAGTCTGTGGATTCTGGGGTGGTACTTATGGGCAATGATAGTGTATGCAAGGTTGCAGGGATAGGTACAGTTCAGATCAGAACCCATGATGGCACTATTAGAACATTGTCTAAAGTGCGTCATATTCCTGATATGACTCATTGCTTGATTTCCTTGGGAACTCTTGAGTCTAATGGTTGCAGAATCGTCATGGAGAATGGAGCTCTAAAGGGGGCTAAAGGAGCCATGGTGATGATGAAGGGACTGAGGCAGGGCAGTCTCTACATCCTGCAGGGAGCCACAGTTACAGGAGCAGCTGTGGTAGGTACAGCAGATGAGACGAAGTTATGGCACATGAGGTTGGGCCATATGAGTGAGAAAGGGATGACCATTCTGGGTAAGAAAGGTTGTCTTGGTAACGCTAGTACGGGTAAGTTGGATTTTTGTGATCACTGCGTATTTGGGAAACAGAAAAGGGTAAGTTTTTCAAAGGCTAGTCACCGTACTCAGGGGGTCCTGGACTACATCCATTCTGATTTGTGGGGTCCCTCTAAGGTACCTTCGATGGGAGGTAAGTGTTACATGTTAACATTTGTTGATGATTTCTCACGAAAAATTTGGGTGTATTTCTTGAGACAGAAAAACGAGACATTCTCAATGTTCAAGAAATTCAAGGCTCTGGGTGAGAACCAGACTGGCAAAAGGATCAAGAAACTCAGGACTGATAATGGCCTGGAGTTTGTTGAATCTGAGTTTGAAGAGTTCTGCACAACAAACGGCATAGCCAGGCATAAAACCTTGGTCGGGAAACCACAACAGAATGGGGTCGCAGAACGAATTAACAGGACATTGTTAGAGAAAGCCCGGTGTTTGCTTTCAACTGCTGGGCTTTGGGATCGCAAAGCGTTTTGGGCTGAGGCCATTTCTACGGCTTGCTACCTGGTGAATCGATCACCACACTCCTCCATCGAGTTTCAGATTCCAGAAGAAGTATGGTCAGGTAATCTTGTTGACTACTCTAATCTCAGGGTATTTGGGTGTCCTGTGTATGCTCATGTAAATGAGGGAAAACTAGCACCTAGAGCAGTTAAATGTATGTTTTTAGGGTATGCTAGTGAATCTAAGGGGTATCGTATGTGGTGTCCTGATTCTAAGAAAGTAATACAAAGTAGGGATGTTACTTTCAATGAGTCTGATATATTATCTTCTGGAAAGAATGCCGCTGTTCCTTCTACTGGTGCAGGAACTCAGCAAGACACCAACATGGAGGTGGAGCTGGAGACTGCTACAGCTCAAGGTGGAGCTATGAGGGAAGTCCAAGTCACTGAGCCTGGGGCTCTCAGCACTAATCAACCTCAGGAGGAGGTTGAGCACTCTATAGCACGTGATCGTCCTCGCAGGGAGATCAGGAGACCGGCCCGGTACAACGATGATGAAGGGCTTATAGCATTTGCACTTTCCGTTGCAGAGGAAGTGTCTGAAGGAACTGAGCCTTCAAATTATACTGAAGCCATCACCTGCCCAAGTTCACCCGACTGGATTCAGGCTATGCAAGAAGAAATGGAAAGTCTGCAGAAAAACGGGACTTAGGAGTTATGTAACCTGCCTAAAGGCCGACGGGCCTTAACTGCCAAATGGATATACAAGAAGAAGGAGGGCATTCCTGGGGTAGAGGATGCAAGGTGGAAAGCAAGGTTGGTTGTTCGTGGTTGCAACCAACGGAAAGGTATAGACTACAATGAGGTTTTCTCTCCTGTAGTCAGACACACCTCTATCCGATTATTGTTATCTATTGTGACATTGTTTAACTTGGAGTTGGAGCAGCTTGATGTAAAAACAGCCTTCCTGCATGGTGAGCTGGAAGAGGAGATATATATGAAGAAACCTGAAGGGTTTGCTGTTCCTGATAAGGAACACATGGTATGTAAGTTGAAAAAGTCCTTGTATGGACTCAAGCAGGCTCCTAGGCAGTGGTATAAACGTTTTGACACGCTTATGATTGATAATGGTTACATACGTAGTAGATATGATAATTGTGTATACTTTAGATAATATGGTGATGGGTCCTTTATATATCTACTACTGTATGTTGATGACATGCTAATTGCATCTAAAGATAAAAACCTGATTAGCATGCTAAAATCTCAACTCAGTAAGGAATTCGAAATGAAAGACTTAGGTGCAGCTAAAAGGATACTGGGCATGGAGATTCACAGGGATCGAAAGGAGGGAAAATTATACTTGTCTCAAGAAAAATATCTTGAGAAAGTATTAAGCAAGTTCAAAATGAGAGACTGCAAGGCAGTGTCTACCCCTCTTGCTGCACATTTTAAACTGTCTGCGGAATGCTGTCCGCAAACGGAAGAGGACATCGGTAGAATGTCCAATGTACCATACTCTAGTGCTGTAGGGAGTTTGATGTATGCCATGGTCTGTACCAGACCAGACTTATCACATGCTGTGAGTGTGGTAAGCAGATATATGCATAATCCTGGAAAGGACCACTGGGAGGGTGTAAAATGGATCCTACGGTATGTAAAGGGAACTGTGAGAAAAGGGCTGGTATTGATAGAAACAAGGCTGCTACATCTGATGTAGTAGGGTATGTTGATTCTGATTATGCTGGTGATTTGGATAGGAGGAGGTCCATATCTGGGTACATCTTTACTATGTGTGGGGGCGCTATCTCTTAGAAAGCGTCTTTACAATCTATTGCAGCTCTGTCCACAATAGAAGCTGAGTATATTGCTGCCACTGAAGGGGTGAAGGAAGCTACCTGGCTAAGGGGACTGGTAATGGAGCTTGGAATGCCACAATCTGCTACTGTGGTATATTCTGACAGTCAGAGTGCCATACATCTGACAAAGAATGATGCCTACCACTCGAAAACCAAGCATATCAGCGTCAAATATCATTATGTACGAGACACAGTTGCTACAGGAGAAATAATGATGAAGAAAGTTCACACCTTAGAGAATCCTGCTGACATGCTTACAAAGCCACTACCTACAGCTAAGTTCGAGCATTGCTTGGACTTAGTGGGAGTTCACAGTCATTGAGAAGCCCTGCGGGGCATAGCCCCATAGGGGGCATCACCCCTTGGGGTGTGACGACGACGACGGAAAGTTGAACATTGAAGATTTTGGTCCAAGGTGGAGATTGTTGGGTTTTATGGCCCAAAATCTCGGGTTTAGGCACGGGGTGACCATGCTGCATGGGCACGGGCGTGCCGCGACACAGAAGACCAAAGAACAGAGCAGACAGAGAAGTGACACGGTGTGCCCGTGCCAGGGGAAATTTTCTGCCGCCTTAAAGTGACGGTTAGGGTTGCGCTTTGGTGACGGTTTTTGGAAGGCGGCAGCAAGGGTTTTTCAGGGGGAAACCCTACCTCACAGACCCTATATAAAGGGGGTCTAGGGCCTTGTTTCAAAACACTCCAGTATAGAAAACACATTGGGAGAGTGAGGTTATTTGTGAGAGAATACAATCGAGAGTATTGTAATTCTGCTCTTAATCACTGAAGTGATTATGGTGTACAACTCTGCTCATAGTGAAATTTGTCGGTGTGCTGTCGCCGTCCGTGGTTTTTTCCCACATTGGGTTTCCACGTAAAATTCCTTGTGTCCTTTATTCTTGTTTCTTTCATTGTTGCGTTGTGTTCTTGGTTGAATTCTGTTGCATTGTCACATCCTATTATCCCCTTTATTTCCTAACATATATATATATATATATATATATATATATATATATATATATATATATATATATTATAGATATATATATATATATATATATATATATATATATATATATATATATATATATATATATATTCAAAGTAAATACTTTATTTCAATCAGATTAACAGAAACACAAGATTTATATTTACAACGTTAGACCCAAAGAATGAAAGTAACCCACCTTATAGGAAGAGTTGCTGCTACCATTCATAGGAAGTAAAGCACTATTTTCTTAAATTCTCAGCCCGATTCCGATCTCTATCAGATAGATATCTTCTTGAGCACCACTTGAACCCTGCAAACAATTTCTCATTTGATCGATCACTTGATAAATCTATCGTTGCTACTTAGTATGTCCCCCAAAAATCTCAGCAGATCTTTCGACTAGATAAAACATATAAATGTCGCAAGAATAGGGAAAGCCGCACGCTTTCTGGTTGTGGAACCCCTGTACGTGGTCTAGTTCAGCATGTATCCAGTTATGATGTGGGAATCTCAATGTCATCCGATAGTCAAGAACTAACTTAATTAAAAGTTTAAACTGATGCTTGAAGCGTGAATGTTGCTGAAAACACAATGAGAGTTACTGAGATTCGGACTCGATATCTGTCACTTAGAAAGACTCTAATACCATGTTCAAGAACCAACGTAAGCAAAAGCTTAAGCTAATAGTTGAATATCCAAGAATATGTTTATACTTTAACAGGTAAACACAGGTAAACTATTACATAGTACTAGGAACATATACTCTCATTGTGATATATATATTTTTTTTCAACATGTATTTGTAATATGAGTAGCAATTAATATAAATTTTGCTAGCATAACTCTCATGAGTATATGCTCTCGAAAGTATGATATAATTTTTGACAAACATGCATGTACAAAACAATGTATTTGCTAAAAACACAATCGAAGAAAAGGCGAGGGACATTATTAACCCGAGTTCCACAAAGACTGCATTTCATATCAGGCATGCTCACATTCGTTCTCTTGTACGGACCTTCCACTGAGCCACCAACTTTCCATTTCCCAGCCTCATATGCATCCTCAACCACATCCTTCAGCTTAAGGATATCACCAAAAGGGAAAATAAATCTCTATGAACCACTAGAAATTTGTCTTTCTTGGGAAATTAATGTAGCGCACATAATTATTAAATTTCCGATACGAATCTTATGACCTTATGATCCTATGAATCTTTCTTGGGAAAAATTTTAAGTAATTAGGATCTGACGATCTTAATTTAGTTCAAAAAGGTATGGTTGGATCATAATATAACTCTATGTTAGGCGCTAATTTGTCGTATTTTACGTGCCTCTTTCACATAATCTTAGCTCGTATAATAACGTAATCTTTAGGATTTTTACTCGTTTTATTTACTTTTGTAGGTAATAATTTCAACGGAGTAAGTCCCGCGAAAAGAGTGAAGAAGGAACAAAAGACGAAGACAAGACATCGGGCGACAAAGGCTAACCGTCAACTATGTGACGGCCAGCAACCGGCCAAGCCAGCATCCAAGCAGAGGCTGCCGACGGCCAGGCTATCGGCCTGGCGACAGCCGTCGTCGGCCACCTGCTGCGCGACTATTTTGCCTTTTTTCCCTTTTTCGTATTTAACGGCCTTGTTTTGGGACTTTAGGGCTCTCGCTCTCTATCTAGGCGATTCCTAGTTTAGGTTTTTAGGTTAGTTTAGTAAATAAAACATCCAATTTGGGAGATTAGAATAGGGGTTTTTTAGATTTGTAATTTTGGTGGATTTAGATTCAAGCCTTGGATTTCAAGTTCATCAAATCAAGCCTGTGTTTTCTTCTCATCTCTCTCTCTCTCTCTCTTTTTCATATGGTATTCTTGTTTACATTTTGTTAGTTTAATGCTAGCGTTTGATTTTATTTAGTTAAATGTTTAGTTTTTTTATTGTTAATCAATGTTAATTTGCTTGATTGGGTTAGATTAGTTTCTTTTCCTCTCCCCTTTTGTTCATGTTTATATTCTTGTTTGCTAGATTAGGTTTTATTTGGGGCTTTTATGTTTTGTGATAATTAGTTGCGATTTTGGTTGGCTTGGATTGTGATTAGCCATTTGATGGCTAATTAGACTTGTATTGGCCTAACCACACCCGAATTATGCTTAGAACTTAGAGTTTTCCCTCACGCCCGCAAAGCATTCGATGAAATACTTGAGAGAGCTTTCATTGTTATTTTTGGGCGATTGACTTATGCCAAGTGGTGAGGTCAATTAGCTAGTGTGGGAGAGGGGAAAGCCGAGTTCAGGACATGAAAATAGTCTCAATTCTAGCTAGGTCCGAGGGTTGCTAGTTTTAAGGTCTAATTTGGCTAACCCCATGAAAATAGGTGGTTAGGCTAATTAGGCTAGCTTATGATCCTTGAGAGAGGGCTTGAGTGATCTTTGATGATGCAGCCGACCATCTCTTGTTTTTAGTTGAGGTTGGGTAGGTCAGGACTCATCTTGTCTATTTAGTCAATCGATTAGTTAAATCATAGTCTCAAGCCACCTCTTTTGCTTTCATGAGTTTAGTTTAGCTTAGATTTCATTTCCTTCCTTTCATTTAGCCTAAAATGAACACTTAAGCTAATATCGGTACTCGAAACCCAACTCCTAGTGGACGACACCCCGAGTACTCAACGGTACAACCTTGCACTTGGGGTTTATAAATTTAAAACTCGAATTCTTCCTATCAAGCTTTTGGCACCGTTGCTGGGTAGTTGGCGCTTTTCAATATCAGGGTTTACTTGAGCATTTGAGGCTAGGTCTTTAGAAAATCCAAAAAAATTTAAAAAATCAAAATTAAAAAAAATCAAAATAGCTATTTTCCATTTACCTCAATTTGAGCATGAACATTTCTGACAATACTTGTCTAGATTGAATGACTATCGTGCTCAATTTGTGCATTTCACGTATGAAAAATGGAAAATATGCAATGTTGTACTTGAGGGGATAACACGAGAGACCCGAGCCACCCTTGAGTCCGTGTGTTATTGTGGTATATGCTTTTTAGGCGTTGATGATATGTGGGACTTGTTTAAGTCCTTGGCTTGGTATCGATGGCACCATGAGATTGTTAGTGAATCTTTTGTATGCCCTTCCCCTATTTCCTACGATTTCCACGCTTATTGTCCTCTTGTGTGCTCTTGTTGTCACTCTTTGGACCATGATGTGAATTCTTATCCTTATTATGATGTTTCCGATGAATGTTATGCTAGACTTGATGCCATATTAGGGACAATGAATGAGTAACATGAGCATTTTGTTAGTAGGATGAGGGAGTGTGATTTATTACATGAGACCGACCCTGGTCTACCTTGCCCTAGACTTGAGGGTAGTTTCTATGATGATTGTGAGTCTTCCCTTTCCCTAGAGTCTAATGTTGTTGATGATGCACGTTTAACTGACCTAGGAGAAGCGTTTGACCCTTCCTTGACCTCCTAGTCATTTGTTACTCCATCCTTTTCTAGCACACCTCTGGACACTAGTGTTAGTGACTCGATCTTACTTGCTTCTCCCCTTCCTTTAGCTCAGTGCATGGCGTTAGAGATGGGAGAGACTTCTTGGGGTGATGCTAGTTCTATAGAGGATGTTTCACTTTCTTAGTCAGGAGGGCTTACATTGATTGAGCCAGATCTTGAGGAGGCTCCTTTTGAGGAGTTTAGCGATGATGTTGAGATGGTACTGCTACTCCTAGCATAGGACTTCTCAACTCCATTTGTATCGAGCCACTTGACTCTACGCCTATTTCATCCCCTTTCCTCTCCATCACCCCCTCTCATTTGCATGCATTTCATGAGTCCTTAGATGATATTAGAGGGTCTCCTCCCTTGTTTGATCCATATTGTACACACCTAGAGGACTCGCCTAGGAAGTCATGTGGACTACTTTTTTTTATTATACTTTTGACTTTTTTATGGCATTTGATAAGTTTAAGAGGGCACTAACTTTATTTGCTATATTTTTACTAGTGTTCTCTTACTTACACCATTTTAAGATGCATGCAAAGACACATGACAAGCTTCTGAGAGCGTTGACTGCATCTGAGTTGATTGCTCGTGTCTTGAGAGACAAGGAGTGGCTGATGCTCCTTGCGCCCTTGCGGCATAGTTCAGGTACAATCAGTACCCGACTTGGTATAATCGTTCTCACTCTTCTCCCTTCTTTTTATTTTCTTTCTTTTTCTTTTTGTTTAGTTATAGATATTAGGTTGTGTTAATTGTAGATATTAGATTGTGTTTTTGTTGGTGATCCACTTTGAGGTGAAATTTGGGATGTTATTGAGCCATTGATGGCTATGATCTCCATTTTTTGTGTTTTTGTGGATACTTGTGATTGATGGTGTTGTTGGATTGGTATATATTTGTTTTTGGTGGTGTTAGGTTTGTATATATGTGTGGTTTCATTGTCGATTGGGTGAGATTGTGTTTTTGGGGGAGTGTGCTGGCTTATGTGTATGTGCGTAGGTTTAGTGTTCTTGTGTGATTTCATTTTCCTTGTTTTTGTGTGTTTTTGTAGAGGTAGTGACTCCTTGGCTCCCAATGAGGACATTGTGAGATTTAAGCGTAGGGGTGGGAAGTCATATACCCTTTTGTACATTTTTTTGTGAAAATGTTTCAATTTTTCAGTTTTTGTATAGTTTTTCTTTTTGGCTTTGGAGGACTTTTGTGCCATTATGATTGGTTTTTGACCTTTGATAGCTTGGTTGTTAGCTTGTATATAGGTTGAATATGCATGATAGAACACTTGCCTACAATGTGATCTCCGGCCTTTCATAATAGCACATTTTCATATGTGTGGTTTTATACCTACCTTGTACACTTAATCATTGACTTTTTGGGTGGTTAACTGACTTCCAGTTTTGGCTTCATTATGAGAAAAAAAAAAAAAAAGACAAAAACAAAAAGTGTAAAAATGAGCTTAACTCCAGTACCTCTATTTGGGCTTGAATAAGTGCCTTGTACATCTAAATAAAATCCCTAAATAGGGAAGAAGTCCGAATATGTGCTAAGCTGTTCCTCCGGGAGTTTAAGGCTTGATAAGCCAAGAACCATCCACCTGGGCTAAGGAGCAGAAGGAGAAAAGCGAGAAAAAATGAAGAAAAGAAAAAAAAAGGAGCAAAAATAAAGGAAGTCATAAGCCAAGTGGAGATGACCTTTTACCCGATTTTAGCCTAACGTTGGGAGTCAATACACCTTGTACCGAGCACCAAGGTATACAAATTGTATCATTGTATTGTGTGGGTGAAAAATGAGAGTTAGGGTGCACTTACAGCCTATGTGTATCTTGAACGTATGTTTTGCTTGTATATGGCTTGGTAGCTAGGTTGTTAAGGTGAAAAAATCGATCTAGACGTGCACACATTTTTTCCCCTTTGCCGTGCATATATGCTTTATTCTGAAAAATCCAAAAATACTTCAAAAATTTTGTGGGTACATCTTCTGCAAATGCCCACGAGACCTCACTCATCCACTTGGGGGAACCAAGGGGTTTAAAGGCCTTGTTGCATGCGCTAAATACAATCGTGATTTCTACGACAGTAGGTTAGGATCCTAAGTTAGATTTTCTTTTGTTTTGCTCGAGGACGAGCAAAAGATAGGTGTGGGGGTATTTGTTAGGTGCTAATTTATCGTATTCTACGTGCCTCTTTCACCTAATCTTAACTCGTATAATAACGTAATCTTTAGGATTTTTACTTGTTTCATTTACTTTTGTAGGTAATAAGTTCAACGGAGCAAGTCTTGTGAAAAGAGCGAAGAAGGAACAAAAAAAGAACACAAGACATCGGGCGACGACGGCCAACCGTCGACTGCGCGACGGCCAGCAACTGGCCAAGCCAGCAGCCAAGCAGAGGCTGTCGACGGCCAGGCTGTTAGCTTGGTGACAGGCCATTGGCTAGGCAACAAACGTCGCCAGCCACCTGCTGCGTAACTATTTTGCCTTTTTTCCCGGTTTCGTATTTAAGGGCCTTGTTTTGGGACTTTATGGCTCTCGCTCTCTATCTAGGTGATTCTTAGGTTAGGTTTTTAGGTTAGTTTAGTAAATAAAACACCCAATTTGGGAGATTAGAATAGGGGTTTTAGATTTGTAATTTTGGTGGATTTAGATTCAAGCTTTGGATTTTAAGTTCATCAAATCAAGCATGTGTTTTCTTCTCATTTCTCTCTCTCTCTTTTTCATATGGCATTCTTGTTTACGTTTTGTTAGTTTAATGCTAGCGTTTGATTTTGTTCAGTTAAATGTTTAGTTTTTATTGTTAATAAATGTTAATTTGCTTGATTAGGTTAGATTAGTTTCGTTTTCTCTCCCCTTTTGCTCATGTTTATATTCTTGTTTGCTAGATTAGGTTTTATTTGGGGCTTTTATGTTTTGTGATAATCAGTTGCGATTTTGGTTGGCTTAGATTGTGGTTAGCCATTTGATGGCTAATTAGACTCGTATTGGGCCTAACCACATGTTGCATCGATATTTGACCTCATTTTACCCATCATTTGACCCACTTTTCTCATGATTTTCATGTCGAATCTTAAGGAGAAAGGGTCAAATTTGCCCCTTTCGGTTCATAATGCACTTATTTGGTTGGTTTGCTTGTTTTCTAGGAGTTTTGCCAAAGAGGCGAGAAACTCACCAATTTCAACAAGGAATGAGGCATTTGGGATGCATTTCAAGGTGGAATAGAGGTCCGACAAGCCCCAGGAGCAAAAGGAAGCAAAGAAGAACAGTGCACGGCCAACCTGCAAGAAGGCACGGTCGTGCACCGGTGGCCGAGGCCACGCACGGCCAACACGGCCAGGCGCACGGCCGTGCGTCTGACCGTACATGGTGGCACACGACCTGCCGTGCGTCAGGGCCTACTTTCGCGATAAAAAGGTCTTTTCGGCTAGTTTTCTAGGGAGTCACACAAGGGTTCGCTTGGGGCTTCTCTCTGGCGATTTCTAGAGTAGTTTAGGTTAGGTTTTAGCAAATAAAACCTCAATAGGAGGATTAGTTTAGTATTGAAGATTGTAATCTTAGATTCAACCTTTGGATTTCAGGTTCCTTCTATCAATTCAAGACTAGGTTTTCTTTCCTTTTCTCTCTCTATTTCATATCTTGTTCTTGTTTTGATTTTGTTAGTTTAATTCTTGTATTTGTTTTGTTTAGTTTCTATGTTTAGTTTTCATGGTTAATTCATGTTTGTTTAGTTGTTTAGATTTGATTTATTTTATTCTTTTTGTTCTCTTGTTCATGTTCATGTTCTTGTTTGTTAGTTTAGGTTTTTATGTGTTTATGATGTTTAGTTGGTAGATTGTGTTAGCTTGGATTGTGATTAGCCTCTTGATGGCTAATTAGTCTTGTATTTGGCCTAATCATGCTCAATCTATGCCTAGAACTTAGAGTTTTCTCTCACGCCCGCCAAATGTTCGATGAAATGCTTGAGAGAGCTTTCATCGATATTTTTGGACGATTGACTTATACTGAGAGGTGAGGTCAATTAGCTAGTGTGGGAAAGGGAATAGCTGAGTTCGGGACATAAAAATAGTATCCGAATTGACTTAGGTTCGGGGGTTGCTAATCTCGTAGTTTAGTTGAACTAATCCCAAGAAAATAGGAGGTTAGAACAATTACACTAGCTCATGACCCTTGAGAGAGGGCTTAGGTGGTTTTAATGATGCGACCGATCATCTCTCGTTCATGATGTAGTTTGGGTAGGTTGGGACTCGTCTCAATTAGTTGGCTCGTCCATTGGTCAAATCATAACTCCAACTCGCTCTTTTTATGTTTGTTAACGTAGTTTAGTTTACCCTATTTTCCTTTGATTTTGTCCAGCTTGAGACGCTTTGGCTAGCCCTGGTAGTTGGAAACACAATTTTCTATGGACGACACCCCAAGTACTCAATGATACACTTTGCACTTGGGGTATATAAATATTAAAATTCTGTTTTTCCCTAACACCACACCTGAATTATAATTAGAACTTAGAGGTTTCCCTCACGCTGTCAAGCGTTCGGTGAAATGCTTGAAAGAGCTTTTATTATTATTTTTGGGCGATTGCCATATGCCAAGTGGTGAGGTCAATTAGCTAGTGTGGGAGATGGGATAGCCGTGTTCGGGACATAAAAATAGTCCCGATTCTAGCTTGGTCGGAGGGTTGCTAGTTTTGTGGTCTGATTTGGCTAACCCCATGAAAATAGGTGGTTAGACTAATTAGACTAGCTCATGACCCTTGAGAGAGGGCTTGGGTGATCTTTGATAACGCAACCGACCATCTCTTGTTTTTAGTTGAAGTTGGGTAGGTTAGGACTCCTCTTGTCTATTTAGTTAATCGATTGGTTAAATCACAGTCTCAAGCCACCTCTTTTGCTTCCATTAGTTTAGTTTAGCTTAGATTTCATTTCCTTCCTTTCATTTGGCCTAGATTGAACACTTAAGCTAAACTCCGTACCTGAAACCCAACTCCCAGTGGACGACACCCGGAGTACTCAACGGTACAACCTGGCACTTGGAGTGTATACATTTAAAACTGGTATTCTTCCTATCACTCGAAGATCTGATTCATAATCCTAAATAAATTTCATCAAGTGCTCATAGCTAATATTCTAACAATATGTATTTTGTATCAAAATTGCCCACAAAATTTAGTTAATTGGAATTTTTACATCTCTATGGCTGTTTGTTAGGATTTTTATTCTTACAAAAATAATTTTCACTATTTCAAACAAAGATTAAAATCTAAGAATCCTCGATCAAATTTTGCGATTTCGATTCTAAGGAGATCTGAATCGATTCTAACTAGATCCCGATTCTAAAAATGCTTGCATCGCGCAGCTGATTATACAAATGGGGGATTGACATATTAAAGCTTCCAATACCCATTTGTTGTACAAAAGTTACCAAATTCTTTAGAATTTTTCTAATCACAAAATCCCACGTATAAAATTAAATCATTTAATCAATATTGAATAAAGAAGAAAGGCCAATTTGATATTGGATAAAGACCACAGACAAGTAAACGGCAACCTTTCTTTCCGAAAATCTATTAGTTGAAGGGTTTTTTTTTTTTGGGGGATAAGACTAGTTGAAGGGGTCTACACATAGTCTTTTCTCTTTTTTCCTAATTCTTTTTGGGTTGGGGGGGTTGTGCTAGGGGCCTAGTCTGGGGGAGGTGATTCCTGCCAATCTTTATCTTTATAATACAAACGGAAAAATGTGTAAGGTGTTGAACATTGAGGAAATGAAGAATACTGTAACAGGAGTGAATTTAGGATGTTGGAAGAATCACCACCCTTGATTTACTTTGCTAAATAAATCCCTACCGTAAAATTAACATGATTTAAATTTTTTTTGAAAAAAATCACCTCCCTCTCGTCACTCCCTTTCACTCTCTCCTTAACTGACTCTAATTATCACAATCTAGATCCCCCACAATCACCACTGCAATCTCTCTCTCCTTAATTGACTCCTATTATCATAATCTAGATCCCCCCACAACCACCACTACTGTGCTTACTGCTTTTGCCGCTTCTTCTCTTTCTCGCTTTTCTTCTTCTTCTTCTTCTTCTTCTTCGTCAGCTTCATCTTTGTCCTCATCTCCGATCTCAAAATCGCTGGACTTCAATTTTCTCTCTCCTAAGTCGTCAATTTTGAGCTCTGGATTGGGGCTTGTCAAATGTTTCAGGCCCCCCTCCTTCTGCTGTTGTAATGGGTGCTCCTAACTCATCTTCAAAGGTTTGTTTCTCTGTCTATCTCTCCGTCTCTGTCTTCGATTGTTGAGATGTTGTGCTGATTGATTGCGAATTGATGATTGGCAGGAAGATTTGGCGTTGTCGAAGTTAATGGTGAGTTTGAATTTTTCAATTTGTTACTTTTACTTCCATTTAAAGCTGTGGAATTGATCAATTTAAACTATCTATTTTCTGCTCGATATTTGGGTTTTGCCTTTTTTTTCCAGTTTATTGCTATTGAATGAGAAATGTATTGTGGTGTTAATGGGAGTGAGAATTTTGATGATCCTTTATTTTAAGGTTGCAGAAATTTTTGCTATGCTACAAGGAAAAAAAATATACAATTTAATTTTTTTGGCCAATGCCATGGTTTAGAGCAACTATGCGAATTAACAAGTTATTTTAAGGCAATAAAAATATAAAATAAGGGAAGTTCTGCTTGATTGCAGTCCTGGGAAATAGTTGATGGGGCATTTGGAAACTCTGACATATTAGTCTATGAGATCTGGTTCTGTGTGGCATGCATTTCATGTTCTGCGGGTGACCCTGCCGATATTGGAGGAGCTTTATCAGTGATCACATTTACTATCTGGGATGGAATGTGTAGTCTAGTTATTTTGTATTATTTTTCTTCTAATTTTTGAATGAAACAAGGATGGTGGTCCCTTTTCGGTGATAGTTCCGTGTTATAAAACAACTGCCATTCTGCTATGTGATTCCATTATTTAATTTTTTTACCTCCATTTGTTGGTCTTGCATCTATTGGACTTTTTCATGTGATTCTTATTTTGATAGTTTCTGTACTTTTAGGAAGACTGCCTCCTGAGACTGCAGAGCTGCATTGATGTTACTTTTGATAGTTCAAACGCTGAACACCAGGTATCTCTTCCTCCACCTCTTGGGTGTCCTTAGACATTGGATTTTGGTATGGAATTCTAGTCTTCTAGAGGGGGTAAGTTATTATTGCTTTCCATAATTTAATCTTCTTGAGCCTTGCAAAACCTGCATGTAAATAAATAGCAACACTAATATCCCTGTTCCTGACTCCATTTCATCTGATGCTGAAATTTTAAGGAAGCTTTGAGGGCTTTGTGGAATGCTGCCTTCCTTGGTGAAAAACTTCACGATTTGATATCTGAACAGTGGAAGGAAACGGGGTGGCAGGGGAAAGATCCATCCACAGACTTTAGGTATCTCAGTGCTCTTATGTTTGAGGAATTGAAGATATTCCTTTGTTGTTTTTCTGGTTTTAACTTTACATTTGCTCAACATTTAACCCCCCCTTCGGGGGCCGTTGTTGATGAATGATGGCCATATCTTTCCACTTAATATCCAGTCCTTAGGTTTTAACAAGTCATGCACAATGCCTTTCTTTTTCATTCTGCATGTATTTGGTAGGCCAACTAACCTGCGAGGTTGAATTGTTATCCAGAAATCCTTCTAGGATCTTTTGCGGAAGCAGGAAGGTGATCGAGCTTTGTGGGAATACCCATTTGCTGTAGCTGGTGTGAATATCACATTCATGCTAATCCAGATGCTAGATCTGGAAGCAGGCATGCCTACTCAAATCTACAATGTAATGGATGCTCCTAACTCATCTTCGAAGGTTTGTTTCTCTTTCTATCTCTCCGTCTCTGTTTTCAATTGTTGAGATATTGTGTTGATTGCTTGCGAATTGATGATTGGCAGGAAGAATTTCTCAGCTCTAAAACTGTGCCAATGTGTAGAAAGTTGAGCCTGAGCCCATTTAGACATTTCCAGACACTGCCTCAGAATTTTTAGATTGGGGGGGAAAAACCACAAAAGAGAGTTCAAATGGTAATCAGAGGCAGAGCATCTGGAATTTGACATTTATAAAAGGAGAGAGAAAGTCAGACGGGGAGAGAGAATGACATTCTTAAGGTCAGTGGCCACAACCACCACCGCCATTGCAGCCACTGCTGTGCCTGCTGCTTTTGCCGCTTCTTCTCTTTCTCGCTCTTCTTCTTCTTCTTCAACTTCATCTTCATCCTCATCTCCGATAGTGGGACTTTAAGATATTGTATAAGTGTATACACACACATAGAGAGAGAGTTCTTAAGAAAAAATATATATATGTATATATTATATAGTCTCTGCAATCTATTTTGGATAGTGGGACTTTAAGACGTTGATACCCAGTAATTCTCTCTTCCTGCCTCTGTACTAATGAAAATAGTGCTTTGTAGACATGTAGACATGATTTTGCAATATAATTTTGTTATCTTCAGATTTATATAGTTGCTTAATGCTTTTCTTAACTTTTGACAAAGAATGATACGTGAAGATGATGGAGACCATCATGAACGGCCCGAAGACCATCAAGCCCAGCCCAAGGAAGACCCAATCAAGCTTCAAGAAGTCAAAGATGTGGCAAAACTCTGTAGAAAAGTTTTATTCCTTCCAGAAGAATTAGTGCCCGATTCGTCCCTGCGGAAGGTAATTGTTGTGGCAACTTTTGGACAAGCTCGAGTAGACCCACAACTTGAGGGCTCATATGCTTTGGAAGCTTAAGATTTCAGCTTTAAAATAAGCCCAAGTTTGTTTAATTTGGACGTCATTTGATTGGGCAAAATATCACTCAAAGATACGTTATTCTGATCCAGTCTAGTCTGAGATAGGTGCATTGTTTGGGCCATAACTTTTACACCGCTTATCCAAATTGAGCAAATGAGCCCATTCTGGAAAATAGACTTCCAGGGCTTTCTATCAAGCCCAAGAACGCGTGATTTGGCCGAGTATTCTGGAAGATATACTCTGTTGAAGTTGAAGCAGCTGCAAGGATTAATTCTGGGAATATGAAGAGTCTTCGGTTACATGTGATTGTGTGGCTGATATTGTGCACGTTTTAGATGCTTCTAGATGGGAATAATCAGCTGTAGAAATCCTAGAATATTCCTTGTAACCTCCCCCACCCCTTTTATGATGAGTCTTTTCATTTTACTTAGACTTTTCATTAGCTAGTTTTAATTGTTAGGAGTTATTAAGTCTTTTGGCTGTCTTTTGCTGAGCTTATAAAAAGGGAGGGGCGTGTGATGCTTGTCATTCAGCTTGTACTCCAATTCCAAAAGCAATACAAGTACTTTGAGTGTGTTTCTCAAAAGTGCATCTAAAATTCCTAGTTCTATATCTTGAATTGTGGCAAATTCAAGTGGTGTTCTAGGTTCTCTATCTTCTCCATTGGAGTGATTCCTCGGTTAAGACAAGAGAATTAGCCCAAGATCAAGCCATTGAGTGGCTCCGTGAAGGATTATCTCAATTGCAAGATCTTGTTCTATCCTTTTTTTTGTGTGTTGAAGATCTTCTTCCATTCCATCCATCTTTCATTTCTCTTTTCACTTTGGTTTGTTTTTGAGTTTGAGTTTGATTTGGTGATTTGGATCACTTACCACCCACACATACATCAATTGGTATCAGAGCTAAGGTTATCAAGTGATCAAATTACCTCCAAACACATCGCAAAACACCAAAACCCAAAAACACAAAACAAACACACAAACCGGCAAACCGTACAAATCCTGAAACTCACCAACCAGAAAGTTGGCACGGTGTACCCGTGCGCCTAGGCACGACCGTGCCATCTCCATTTTTCAGCTTTTCCCAAGCAGCACTCAAGCACGGCTCCCCAGTGCCCTACTGCACACCCGTGCCACCTTCCCCAGCAGCATTTTCTTCCCCCAAAGCACTTCAATATGTCTACTAAGTCTACTAGAAGCGATCAAGCAAGAGTAGAGGAGTTGGAAGCCCAGGTTACATATCTCCGGACACAACTTGGCCAACTCTTAGAGGAGAAAAGAAGGTGGGTTCATAGCCCCACACCCTCTCACCCACATGAACCAGTGGTCGAATCTGAAGAGGAAGTCCTTCACTCCCATGCCAATTCAAGTGATGAGGAAGCCCCAAGGAGACGAAAGCAAGGAGGCAATATTGGTGGTGTCCGAATTGACATCCCCGAATTTGAAGGTCAACTTGACCCGGATTTGTTCCTCGATTGGTTGCATACCATTCAGCGAATCTTTGAGTACGAGGACATCCCGGAGGATAAGAAGGTAAAACTTGTAGCCCTTAAACTCAGAAAATATGCTTCAATTTGGTGGGCTAATCTTGGAGCTAAAAGAGCAAGGAATGGAAAAGGAAAAATCAGAACTTGGGCCAAAATGAAAGAAAAGCTTAAGGCCAAGTTTCTTCCCTCTCACTATGTGCAAGACAATTATCTCAAGCTCCATCGACTCAAGCAAGGATCCAAGAGTGTGGAAGAATACACTCGGGAGTTTGAACAACTCCTACTCAAATGCGATTTGAAGAGAAGACGACTCACAAACCTTGGTAAGATACTTGACCGGTCTTGATGAGTCCATTGCTCATGTAATTGAGTTGCAACCCTATTCATCCCTAGATGACTTGAGTTCTCTAGCCTATAAGGTAGAGCAACAAAAGAAATCTAAGGGAAAGAGCATCTTGTCCAAACCTCTTTCTCGTCCCCACTCCACACAAAGATCTCCCTACTACCCTCCTAGACCTCAAAACCCTCCACAAGCTAAAAACACTACTCCAACCCCTCCTAAGCCCTCCACACAAGAGCCCAAATCCAAGGACAAGGTTCGATGTTTTCGTTGCCAAGGAATGGGACACTATGCCTCAGAGTGTCCAAACAAGAGGATTGTTTCCTTAGCAGAATATCAAGAAGCATGTGAAGAACATGCATATGAAGAAGAAGAAGGAGAACATTTTGAAGAAGGAAGCTTGGAAGAAGTTGAAGAAGGTCCTGATGAAGGAGAATTGCTAGTCATCCGCCGGGCATTGAGTGGATTTGCCACTCAAGAAGACATGGAGCAAAGAGAAGCTATATTCCACACAAGGTGTACCGTGGGTAACAAGGTATGCTCCCTCATTATTGATGGTGGAAGTTGTGCCAATGTTGCTTCCAAGACTATGGTTGATAAGCTCAAGCTGCAAGTCTCTCCTCGCCCCAATCCCTACACCATTCAATGGTTGAACCAAGGTAAGGGTTTGCAAATCACTCACCGATGTCTTGTTTCTTTTTCAATTGGGAAAAATTATAAGGATGAGTTATGGTGTGACATTGTCCCTATGGATGCTTGTCATATTTTGTTGGGTAGACCGTGGCTATTTGATAGAAGTGTCATCCATGATGGCCGGATGAACACTTATTTTTTCCAAAAAGACCACAAAAAGATTACCCTTACTCCACTCAAAATTCCCTCCGCCACTAGACCCAAAGACAATCCTCACTTGGATGTCTTTCTCACCACTCTCCTCAAATCCGAGCACCATGAATTTGAGTCTTTCAAAGACTTGATTCTTCTACAAGAGGAACCTAAGCCACCATCTCCCACACATCCACTACTCACCCCTCTCCTTCAAACCTACCATCATGTCTTTCCACAAGAGATTCCACATGGCCTTCCCCCTCCTAGATCCATCCAACACAAGATAGACCTCATTCCCGGTTCCGTTCTTCCCAACAAGCCGGCCTACCGGATGTCTCCTAGTGAAACTCAAGAAATCCAAAGACAAGTAGATGACCTCTTGTCCAAGGGTTTAATTCGGGAGAGTTTGAGTCCATGTGCCGTGCCCGCCCTCCTTGTTCCTAAAAAGGACGGTAGCATGCGCATGTGTGTGGATAGCCGGGCTATTAACAAAATCACTATTAAGTATCGGTATCATATTCCAAGATTGGAAGATCTACTTGATGAACTCCATGGAGCCGCTATCTTTTCCAAGATTGATTTACGAAGTGACTAATATCAAATCCGGATCTTTGAAGGTGATGAATGGAAAACCGCCTTTAAGACTAAAGGAGGTTTGTATGAGTGGCTTGTGATGCCATTTGGGCTTACTAATGCCCCTAGCACTTTCATGAGGCTTATGAACCAAGTTCTAAAGCTCCTCATTGGCATTTGTGTTGTTGTCTACTTTGATAATATTTTGGTCTATAGCAAGACCGAAGAAGAGCATGCCCAACACTTGCAACAAGTTTTAGAGATCCTTTCTCAAGAGCAACTCTATGGCAATATGGAGAAATGTTATTTCTTCACCCCTCAAGTGGTATTCTTGGATTTCATTGTGTCCGCCCAAGGTCTTCAAGTTGATGATAGCAAGATCAAGGCTATCCAAGAATGGCCTACTCCTACATCTATCACTCAAGTAAGGAGTTTCCATGGCCTAGCATCATTCTACCGGAGATTCATCCGAAATTTCAGCACCATTGTGGCTCCTATGACCGAGGTAATTAAAGGCAAAGAATTTTCTTGGAACGAGCAAGCACAACAAGCCTTTGAAGAGATCAAGAAGAAACTCACTAGTGCTCCCGTCCTGGCCTTGCCCGATTTTGCCAAAGTTTTTGAAGTTGAATGTGATGCATCCGGGGTAGGAATTGGAGCTGTCCTATCTCAAGAGAAGAGACCCATTGCCTTCTTTAGTGAGAAGCTCAACGATGCCAAGAAGAAGTACTCCACCTACGACAAGGAGTTTTATGCTATCATTAGAGCATTGGAACATTGGCGTCATTATCTTGTTAGAGGAGAATTCATTCTCCATTCTGATCATGAGGCTCTCAAGTACATTCAAGGATAACACAAACTCAGCCCTAGACATGCTAAATGGGTAGAGTATCTTCAGTCCTTCCATTTCACCATCCAACATAAGGCGGGGACTCTCAACAAAGGAGTCGATGCCCTCTCTCGTAGGTACTTGTTACTCTTCACTTTGAGTACTAAAGTACTTGGTTTTGAGATTGTGAAAGACTTGTACTCCAAAGATGATGATTTCAAGGATATTTTTGAGAAGTGTTCTAAGCACCCCCATGGGTTGTTTCACTTAGAAGATGGGTTCCTATTTAAAGGCTCACGCCTTTGCATTCCTCAATGCGGATTTAGAGAGCTCCTTATCCAAGAGCTGCATGGAGGAGCCCTAGCCGGCCATTTCGGTGTAGAGAAGACAAGAGCAATGTTGAAGGAACACTACTATTGGCCAAAGCTATCAAGAGATGTAGAGCATTTCATCAAAAGATGTTCTACTTGTCAAATGGCTAAGAGCCATGCGTTGCCCCAAGGCTTGTATTCCCCTCTTCCTATTCCTCAAGCCCCTTGGGAAGATATTAGTTTGGACTTCATTACGGGTTTGCCTAGAACCCAAAGGAACAAGGATTCCATTATGGTAGTTGTGGACCGATTTTTCAAGATGGCGCATTTCATCCCTTGCCACACTACTAATGATGCTACTCAAGTGGCTAACTTGTACTTCAAGGAAATTGTGAGACTACATGGCATTCCTAACAGTATGGTATCCGATCGTGACCCTAAGTTCCTTAGTCACTTTTGGCTCACTTTGTGGCGTAAATTGGGTACTCAACTCAAATTTAGCATAACATGTCATCCCCAAACCGATGGACAAACTGAAGTCACTAATAGGACTTTGGGTACTTTACTACGAGTCCTTGTGAAGAAGCATTTGAAGAATTGGGATGAGTTGTTGCCCCATGCCGAGTTTGCATTCAATCGAGTGCCTAGCAAGTCCACCCAACTCTCTCCTTTTCAAGTTGTCTATGGCTATAATCCCAGGAGTCCGTTGGATCTTATTCCTATTCCCACTCCTACAAAACTTAGTTGGGAAGCCGAGAAACGAGCCAAGGAAATTCAAGAACTTCATGCTCGCGCTCGTGACAACATAGCCAAGGCTAATGAAAGAGCCATGCAAAGCGCCAACAAGCACCGGAAAGAGGTACATTTTCAGCCTGGAGACTTGGTTTGGATTCACCTGCGAAAAGAACGTTTTCCTGCTAAGAGAAAATCTAAGTTGATGCCTCGATCCGATGGGCCCTTTGAGATCCTTGAGAAGGTTGGGCCTAATGCTTACAAGGTTGATCTTCCTGGAGATATGGAGTTTCAGCTACATTCAATGTCTCCGATCTTAGCCCCTATTTTGATGATGAGCCCCTTCCTAGTTTGAGGGCAAACTTTCACTCACCCGGGGGGAATGATGGAGACCATCATGAACGGCCCAAAGACCATCAAGCCCAGCCCAAGGAAGACCCAATCAAGCTTCAAGAAGTCAAAGATGTGGCAAAACTCTGTAGAAAAGTTTTATTCCTTCCGGAAGAATTAGTGCCCGATTCATCCCTGCGGAAGGTAATTGTTGTGGCAACTTTTGGACAAGCTCGAGTAGACCCACAACTTGAGGGCTCATATACTTTGGAAGCTTAAGATTTTAGCTTTAAAATAAGCCCAAGTTTGTTTAATTTGGACGTCATTTGATTGGGCAAAATATCACTCAAAGATACGTTATTCTGATCCAGTCTAGTCTGAAATAGGTGCATTGTTTGGGCCATAACTTTTACCCTGCTTATCCAAATTAAGCAAATGAGCCTATTCTGAAAAATAGACTTCCAGGGATTTCTATCAAGCCCAAGAACGTGTGATTTGGCCGAGTATTCTGGAAGATATACTCTGTTGAAGTTGAAGCAGCTGCAAGGATTAATTCTGGGAATATGAAGAGTCTTCGGTTACATGTGATTGTGTGGCTGATATTGTGCACATTTTAGATGCTTCTAGATGGGAATAATCAGCTGTAGAAATCCTAGAATATTCCTTGTAACCTCCCCCACCCCTTTTATGATGAGTCTTTTCATTTTACTTAGACTTTTCATTAGCTAGTTTTAATTGTTAGGAGTTATTGAGTCTTTTGGTTGTCTTTTGCTGAGCTTATAAAAGGGGAGGGGCGTGTGATGCTTGTCATTCAGCTTGTACTCCAATTCCAAAAGCAATACAAGTACTTTGAGTGTGTTTCTCAAAAGTGCATCTAAAATTCCTAGTTCTATATCTTGAATTGTGGCAAATTCAAGTGGTGTTCTAAGTTCTCTATCTTCTCCATTGGAGTGATTCCTCGGTTAAGACAAGAGAATTAGCCCAAGATCAAGCCATTGAGTGGCTCCGTGAAGGATTATCTCAATTGCAAGATCTTGTTCTATCCTTTTTTTTGTGTGTTGAAGATCTTCTTCCATTCCATCCATCTTTCATTTCTCTTTTCACTTTGGTTTGTTTTTGAGTTTGAGTTTGATTTGGTGATTTGGATCACTTACCACCCACACATACATCAGAAGAGATTAGCGCTATAATAACGTACAACAATAATTGTTCCTCGCCTCACAAGTTCATGTCTCCGTGGTAGGATTTGATAACTTGATCAACAATGCTTTAAACATAAGTGTGAGAATACAAATTACTTCCATGATCCACAATTTCATAAAAGATTTTTATTAGTTAGTTTTGTTATGTAGAAATGATAAAACGATTTTTGATGCTCAATTCATTGATAATATTTTTGTGATTATGTTTAATTTGGTTTGCACTTTTTTTGTTTGAATTAAGTGCTTTTTTTAATATGATTTTCTTATTCTATGCAAATATTAAATTTATCACAAGTCGTAATAAATTTCTAATATGGCATATAGCTAATGTTGTATCACTACAGTTGCATAAATTCCAGTATAATCACAAAATCTAAACTACACTTTCAAGTGGTGATTTTTGTATATTACATCATTTGAAATTCAACCACAATTCTAATTTGTAAAAATATTTTGAATGATTGACATGCTCCGTGCAAAAGCACGGGCCCAGACTAGTTCCTTAAAATCAATCTGACAATATTAATTATACTTCCAAAATCCTAGATGACATGTATAATTCATTATTAGCACCAACAACCGTTACCAATTTACCATGCATGTGTGCAAAAACTAGAGAGGAAGCATCGCGGCCTTTCCCTGATTCATCATTGGCGCATCGCGTGAAATTAAATATGAAATTTACCATAATATGCCATGATGAACCTCGACTTACAAACCGATATTCATTTCCAAAGCCGGCAACCCACCATTAGGGCTCCATTTGAATCTTAAAAAATTTGGTTGGACGAAAAAAATATAGAAAAGTTACTTTTTTTTTTGTGTTTGGTTTAGAGAAAATCACAAAGAAAATAAATATGGAGGAAAGTTAGGTAGAAAAAAAAGTTAGAACAAGTGATAAAATTCTCCTCGTAAAATTGTGAGGAAAGTTTGAGAAAAAATTCCCAACCTCCTCCAAGCTCACTTTGCTTAGATGACATCAACATGATTCAAGTACGTAGTCTATCAACATTCAAATTTTTCATCTAAATTCTTGTATTTTTTTTCCTTAATTCAAACAAGAGGGGAAAAAAATCATCTTCTCCGTACTTTTTTTCCTTCAACTTTTCTTTCTACTAAATTTTCTAAGGATAAAACGGAGCCTAAAAAAACAAAATATAAGCAAAATTCATTAAAATCAATACTTATTTGCAATCATTTACAAAACAATGTGTACATAAAGGTGGCAATGGATCTTAAATGTAATTCATATTTATTAAATTGTTTCATTTAAACAGATACATATACATCTTCTTTGAACTCAGAAAGTCTTAAAAAGAGTTCGATTTTAAAAAGATCAAGATTTGTGTCTTTATGGCTCGTGAGACCCATTTAACGAGGTTATGTGTTTTAGCCTAAATACTAGCAAGGTTGTGTTAAACAAGTAAAGTGATTTTTGGCAAATAAAATAAAAAAAAGTTAAAAATATATTGAAAGAAAGTGATAAAAAGTAGAAATAACATTCATGAATTAGATACTTGCTTTATCCTATCTTTAGGTAAGAATTTTGAATAAATAATCCCGTTTTTCGTTATTTAAAAAAACCATTCAAAAAGAAAGCGACGTAGAGAGAAAATTATTGTTTCTCTTGTTAGTTTTCTTTACGCTGGTTACTCTTCTTGTATCTAGAGAGCTGTTATAATATCTTTTTCTTAAATTGATCCTCTTATTCTTGTCATTATCAATTCTTATTTTCTCAACTTTATTTTAGCAGTGTAAGATACAATTTTTATAATATTCGGAATCTAACAGGTTGTGTGCTTATGTAAGACCCATGGACGCAAGATTCCAAAGGATGGAGTGGATTTAACTGGATATACTCTAATTGTACCCAGTGGATTCAGGCTCAATTATTTAGATTTAGATAGATTCAATCTGGATCCAACACATTATCATTGCTATTTATACATGATATATGTCATGCATCAAAGAAGTGCCTATTAGCTATTCTCTTATTTAAACTCAGAAACCGCTATCTGCCAACAAGCTAGGGGGATTTTGGATCCTCATTGTTAAATTTTGTATAAAAGACCTTAAATATATAAATGAACAATGCTTATCACAAGTCTAAATATTTCAATCTAAGATTAGCTAGTCATGAATGAAGTAATTTACAAGCTTATATATAAACACACCTAAACCATCTATTTTACCAAAGTGGGACAACACTCACTCATATATTCTTTACACGGCCCCTCACATGTGGATTATTGACAAAGCCCAACATGTTGCATAATTCGATATAGGAGACAGTGACAAATCGAATCAGACACATCCTAGCTTTGATACCTTTTGCATTGGAACCTCATAAACTTGTATGCATTGCCCACTTATTGAAGACCCGCACTTTATAAAATTTTGGTTGAGTTGATTCAATCTTGAAGATAGCATCAAAACTTATATGAATGAGATGCATTAGGCTTGAATCTCAACATTCCCCATATTCTATGATGAGTGATTATATATATATTATCGCAAGACACACTTAAGTATTTTGCTTAATTGTAAATTAACATGTTTTGTAATTTATTTTCAATGATTACACTTAATTACAAATTGCTAAACTTCAATATAAGTTGGCTACGCCGACGAAGTATTAAATGTCAACCTAATCGGATCAACCTCATTCATGAGGGTATATGATATACGTATTTTAGAAACGTAATAAATTATGGATAAAAAGATAATTTTACATGACTTAGTTGTAACGTGCTTCCACTATTCGATTATAACATTTTTTCAATTTTAAAAAATTATAGCTTGATTTTTAGATAAAAAGTGTCTTGTAGTAAAACACTTAAAAAGTATCTTGTAATAAGACATTTATTATTTTACTTTAATCATTATCCAAGCTAAAAGAGAGTATTTGAAACAAGTACACTTCAAACTTAAAAGATTTGTGTGGGGCACCATATTGTGCTAAAACATAAAATATAAAACCGTTTATATACATTCGAACTCTCAGTTTAAACTGTTATTTAATTGGTTCTTAATACTCATCATCGATGTTGGGCTTTGGAGCACTCATAATGGTCGACCTAAACCAAGTCACACTGACTTGATCTGTCTGGGCGCCAGCTGGTGACGGCCTTCTTCAAAATGGGCCGATTGGGTTTGTTGATATCCTTCCTGCTTTTGGGTTTGTTGATGGCCTTCCTGCCTTAGGAAAGCATTGACCATGCAACAATGATATTTTTATTTTTTTTTTTTTGGCCGTTCTGTTCTAATGACGAAATGATGTAATAAGTTGTTAGTCTAACGCGTAGTACAAACGTCCTCTTTGATTCGTAGCAGTAGCAGTACATGTACTTGGCCCCTGTTCTTTTTATTTTAAATCTCAATTTACAAATCTCAATTAATTTTAATCTATGTCAATTCACTTCATCAACTTCAATAAAAAAGTATTCATTTTAATATATTTCAATCAATTTTAACCTACTTCAACTAACTTTAGCCTACTTCAACTAACTTCAACCCACTTCCCACTATTTTAAGTTTTTAACCGACTTCTATTCATCAGACCAAAAAAAAAATTCACTCACTTCAACCTACTTCAACCAATTTCAACCAAAAAAAAACTTAATTCAACCCAATTCTACTCTCAACTAATTTCACCCATTTACCAACCTATATTTTTTAACGAAAAGAACAGGCCCTTGATAGAAATGAGCCTTGATTTGACATGAACAAATTAAATACAACCAAATTATTTATGAAATAAACAAGAGTGTAATGTTTAGTTGAGTATAATATAATATAATCAATTTTATAATAAAATATGATCACACATTTTCAATAGTCACAGTTACAATATAGTTATTATTTAGAATACTCTCTGACAACCAAATAAAATTATAAAAGCACAATTACAAACTTATTTTATATCATAAAATTATTTACATCCAACTAAATATTATCTAATAATATATCACTTCGAAGTGTATGGCTTAATTCTGACCTTCAGGCATGAATTTGGCCTTTTGGGGGTATTCGGATTACAAGCAGCCAACCCAAAATATCAATAATGAATAATTATTTAGAAGACAATTTCTAAGTCCACTTTGTATTTCTATTAATGTAAGTCTGCTTGCTGCTCTGACTTTCTTCATTCCTCAGGAACGCATGAAATGTGCCTTTTTGCTACCGCTACTGTTCTTTCATTCTTTGATCACTTCTGCCTGCTTATAACAACAACAGCGACAGTATATGTATTCCTACAACTTGAAGGAACAAAGCCAGGGGACCTCCACCCCTAACATTTCATGTACTTCAAAACTTGAGAGAGAAAGTAGCGAGAGAAAGTAGAGAGAGAGAGAGAGATGGACAATATGCCAGGAATGACACCGCCGCCGCCGCCAACCCAAATGATGAACCACACAATGCAAATGGATCATCAAACGGGGATGGGTCACGATGACCCGCAAAGCATGATGGGCTTTTCCCACATGACATTCTTCTGGGGTAAGAACTCCGAGATCCTCTTCTCGGGTTGGCCCGGTACCCGTACGGGCATGTACGTCTTGGCCTTGGTTTTTGTCTTCCTCTTGTCCTTTATCCTCGAGGGGCTTTCTTGTCGTCTAAGGAACCCGAAAACCAACGGGCTGGCCCGGACCCTTCTGCATGGGATCCGCGTGGGGCTGGCCTATTTGGTCATGTTGGCTCTTATGTCCTTCAACGGCGGAGTACTGATCGTAGCCATTGTGGGCCATGTTTTGGGCTACTTTGTGTTTGATAGTGGGCTTGTTTTCAAGTCTCCACAAGGCCCATGCCATAATGTTCTTCCCTGTTGATCCATGGTGGCTAGGGTTGGTATTTCATGTTTAACTTGTCATGATTGCGTGCTGAATTTATTCTATTTCTGAATGATTGTTGATGTTTAAACTAGTAAATTCAATTATGAAGGTTGATGGTCATATTTTCGCTTCTATGTATGTATACACTTGTAATTATCATATTTCGATGTGATATTCTGCCTTTATATTTAAGATTTAAGATGAGATAACAAATTTTTTTTATGGAGGTTTGTTCAGCTTTAATATTTTAATTTAGATCGCTAATTTCATTATCACTTTGTCTAAAATTCACCTTGAATCTTTCTAATGACCTCTCTTGCAATTAGTCACTTTGCTCACACAAATAAGACTACATACATTTAAAATTTTCTAGCGCCTATTGATGTAGAACCCACTGCGAATTTTGTTGTCATGGTTGTTTGTTCTTGTCAATGACTTCTTTAGCTCGAAAAAAAACTAATTTGTTTATGATTTGTTAAAACACTAGCGTAATGCATGTTAAACAAATGAATTTACTTGTTTTTGTGTCCGAGGAATATAATATTATTCGAGCAAATGAGTAATATATATAAACCAATGAGGTTCAATATGAGGGTTTTTTTTTTTGGATGATTAAATGTATACACACAACTTAGAGAAAGTTAAACTTTAGAAAAAATCATGTTAATCTCTCTTATAAAAAAATTCTACCACTAAATTATGACCAAAAACACTTATTTTATATTAGCGGAGGGAGAAAAAAAAAGTTCGCATGAGTGCTAATTCATATGAAGGGGTGTTTGGTTGTTAGCTTTTTAATTGGCTTTTTGATACAAAAATTTAGGGGTTTTTGACTGTTTTAACATAATCAAAAAAGCCAACTTAGTGCTTGATAAACAACTTTTTGTAATAACTATTTTAATCCAAAAAGTTAAGATAAGTATCTTTTGTAAATAACTATTTGTATAGATGATAAGATTGCCCAAGACTTTATTAAAATTACAAGGCATGTCACTTGTACAATCAAAAATACTGATTTCTCTATTCACACAATCCCATCTTCAACCTCACTTCCTTCTCTCCTCCTGCCCCCCATAGGCTATAGTTGTAATCAATAGTGTTTGCTTGGCATTGAAACATAAAGGATACATATAAATTGAAAAGAAAAAAGATACTTGGAAAGATTAAAATAAACAATATATATATATATATATATATATATATATATATATATATATAGAATATATATATATATATATATATATATCAATTCACAATCTTAAAAAAATTCTCAAATAAATAAAAAAAAATGAGGTTGTAAGACGTGGGCATCACATGAATCGATATAAATTGAAAACAATTAACATAAATAATGAATAAAAATGATGTATAATCAGTAAGGAAATAAGGTTCCAAGGATTGAAATAATTTTTACATATGACATACATTTAATTCTTTTTGAAAAGAAAATAAATAGCTAATAAATAAAAAAAAAATCATGTTCAACTAGAAAGTAACGTAGAAAAAGAGCATAATGAAATTCTAACAAACAACTTTTTCAGAAATAATTAATTTTACCAAATATTTTTTTATAGAAATAAATAATTTAAATAGTTAATGTAAATAATTAATTTAAATAATTAATAATTAATAAATAATAAAAATATTTAATAATTAATAGTTAACCGTTAACAATCAAAAAATTGATGTTGCGTGGGCGAACTGATTATATATGTCAAGTGGCACTCGTAAATCGCAATCGTGCAACACCTCAACGGAAGCGAGATGCTTATTTTCAGAGTCAGTTCATGAGCCCCAACCCCACATATTTATTGTCAATATGTGATATACCGTTGTACAGTGCACACACCCCAAAGTCTCCAACGACGGCGTTGGAATCTCGGCTTGGGAAAAGTATCCTCACCAAGTCATTGCGCATGTACTACTTCCACATGAATGTGTACTACAACTGATTTTTCAACTTCCCATAGTCATAGATAGCATGAATTCTGAGTGGAAAACAGAATTGTCAAAATAATTTCAGTTCTTATTCCCATTTAAGAAAAATTTAATTTGCGTGACCTGGTAAAAAGACCTAATTTTAAAAAAAAATTGATTTGTCTTATAACTTTTTAGAGCCGTACAATTAATTGTATTTGATTATCTTATATGAACACTTAAATTGTTTTGAATCAACAATTTAAATTTTAACGTTCATATATTAAGCCCAACTCAATACTCAAATATAGATTGCCTTAATTCAACTAGATTTACTCAAAAACTAATTCGATAAAGCCAGAACCTAATGATATGAAGTATTTGGTGAATTTTAAAGGTGTATTATCAAATAAAAATTCTTCTACCCAATATTGAAATTTGTAAAAATTTGAATTAATGCAATGCCAATTTAACTTAAAACTTGAGTAATCCAAATTTTAAATGAGCTGACTCTAGATTTCGTCAACCCAAGTGATTGCTGTGTCACTATCAAATTTATTTAACGCGTAAAAATTGAGAAAATTCTCCAACAAAAAAGAAAAAAGGAGGTTCATATCCCTATCGTATATTGCTGGAGATTACAGAACCACACAAATCCTGCCCGTTTAAATACGCCTCAACAATGTTACAACCTCCAATTAAAATCACTTCTCCTTCTCCGCCGGTTCTCAGTTCTCACTCCTCCCACCTACACACCCACACACTGCACACACACACACACAGAGATGGATCATGGGCATGACCAGAGCATGGGAGGGATGCCCATGATGACTCCAGCCCCATCGTCGTCGTCATCATCATCATCATCGATGGATGGCCATGACATGAACAACACCATGATGCCCCATCATCATATGAAGATGGTGATGCACATGACCTTCTACTGGGGCAACAACGCCGAGATCCTCTTCTCCGGATGGCCCGGGGCCGGCCACGGCGGCATGTACGCTCTCTCTCTCCTCGTCGTCTTCCTACTCGCCGCCTTCGTCGAGTGGATCTCACGCTCCAAATTCATCAAGCCTGGCAGTAACGACGTCGTTTCGGGACTCTTACTCACTCTGCTCCACGCCTTGAGAATGGGAATCGCGTACCTCCTTATGCTCGCCGTTATGTCATTCAACGGCGGCGTTTTCATCGCCGCCGTTGCTGGCCACGCGCTCGGGTTCTTGGTGTTTGGTACAAAGGTGGTGTTCGGGTCGGGTCAGAACCGGTCCGACGACCCGAGTCTCCCTCCGTATCGGAAGCACAACAACCCGGATCTTCCTCCGTTGAGTTGTTGATACAATCAGAACGTGTGATTTTGTTTCCTTTTTTGTTTTATTTTTTTTTTTGGGGGAGGGGGGAGATTATTGATGAAAGCCACGAAGGAAAAAAATAAAACCGCTGCCAAGATCTATTTTATTTTCCCTTTAAAAGAAGAGTTTCTCTAGAGTGTTATGAATGTAAATTTTATTTTCATTCTAAGCCTTGCTTCCTTTTTGTTTTTGGTGTTACCCATCACTCACAATGGGTGTTTGCTCTGGTACATATTCTCCCTTGTTATGGAGTTGTAATATCATTTTTCTTAACTAGATGGATATGTATTCTTGAATAGTTTGGGCCATACATATGAAGCAAAGTTGTACCTACTGGAAATTAATTGTTTTCATTAATTGTAAAATTGTGAAAGAAAGAATGGATGAAGAGACAATCAATATATTTGTTCTTTCATATTAACGCGATGTTCTTAAGAATTTTTAATAAAATATCTGACTGACGACATTTATATTAATTTCACTTTGTGACGAATCCTAAAATGATTGAAGTGATATAATCTCATAGAACAAACTCTGGGGGTTTTCCTGGAAGGGTAGTATATTAGTTTCTTGTCACTTTCGAAGGTAATCAAGATTTGCATAGTAGGAAAGGATCGGCGCCAATTGATTCTTACGTGAGTGGCTGTAACTATAAGCATCTAAATTCCAAGATAGCGTTAGCATTTTGTGGGCAAATCAAGTGCAATTTGTGCAACTGCTAGCTGATGCTGCGTACATGATCTGATGTGCAATTTTATGCCCCTTGCCATACGCTTGCGTGTGCGATTGGATGATTTTTTTTTTTTTTTCCCGTTAGGAAAGACGAAAATATAGAGAGATCTTGTCATAAAAATTTGATTTTAAGTGAAATTTACTTTCATTTAAAATTTTCGTTGTATATCAGAGTATAAAATTCTATGTTATAGGAAATTTTTCTCTATCGTTGATGAAATAAATGGCGACTAAATTTTTCTCTGTGAAAAACTATACATGTATATGTCAAAACTAGCTCATATTTAATTACCCGACCTGTGCAATATTAATGACACGTATTCAAATTCAACTTCCTCAGATATGACTGATTCATTTTGTACAAAAACCTAAACCAAATTGGATGCATGCAGACATCAAATTGACAACTAGAACATAGACCAAATTACCTATTTTCCAAGTACTTATTGTCCAAGATTGGAAAAACTACTGTGCCACTTAAGGCTTGCTCTTTTGGATTGGAAAAATAGAGTTGGATGTTAGAAGGACGTGGAAGGAACTGGACCGAATTGAAGGATGTTGGAAGGAGTTAAAAGAAGTTGAAAGGAGTTAGAACGAGCTTTAAATTGTATATTTTGATAGATTTCTTTTGAAGTATTTTGTAATATACTCATTGTATCACATTAATAAGTGACAACATTTGTGCATTCAAAAATGTTATGTAGATAAGTTCTTTTTTATTTTTTGTGTTTGTCTGTGAGTTTGTGGTTGCATGTAAATCAAAATTTAAATTTTTATTAATCCATATATAAAATGTGGGAATAACTCAAATATATGAAGACATGTTCTTAGACTATTAGTCTAAAATAATATAATATTAGATATAGTCTAAACACACTACCAGGCTATTAAATTATGAGGTTAAAATATAAGCCCGGAGAAGAAATAAACATAAGTAAATGTAGAGAATTTTTCTTTAAAAAATCATCAAATTATAAAAGATAAATAAAAGTAGAACCTAAATTGCTATGCATGGAACTTCTGCGCCTTTAGTTATTTTTATTTTAATAAATATTATGGGGTAATGTTTAATTAATTTATTTTAAATAATCATATCATATTTTTCTTCATTGTGTATCTTTCTTAATTTTAATTATCATAAAAATCATCACTAATAATCATATCATATATACTATTATAATAGCAATCTTTCCTAAACCCTAGAATGGTGTAATAAGAGTGATTTGAGAGATTTGGTGTAATCTTAACCATAAAAATTATTTATGCATTAAATCCAAGCCGTCGATTTTAAAGTTAAGATATCTCTTTATTTTATTTAAAAAATCTCTCATAATTTCGGATATACATGATAAAAGATAGATGATAATCCAATTATTTAGGAAAATAATTAGGCACTTATATTTATTCATTAAATCGAAACCATAGATTTTAGCTTAAAAACCCACCTTATCTAAGTAAAATACCCATTTACAATTCTTATTTTTTTAAAAAAATCACTCATAGTTTCGGTTATATTTGGTAAAGGATATATGATAATTCTATTATCTAAAAAAATCAAAGCAGTTAAAAAAAGTGATAATATTTGAGAAAACCTACAATGCTAACTACAACGGTAGTGATTTGCAGGATTTGATGTAATTTCAGCCATAAAAATTAAGCAATTATATTTATTCATTAAATCTAAACCATAGACTTTAGTTTAAGAAAACCACCTTATGTAAGTAAAATACTCATTTACAATTTTTATTTTTTAAAAAATCACTCATAATTTCGGTTATATTTGATAAAGGATACATGATAATTCTATTATCTTAAAAAAATCCAAGCAGTTAAAAAAAAAGTAATAATCTTTGAAAAAAACCTTAAATGCTAGCTACAACGAGAATAATTTGCAGATAAAAATTAATCATCTATTAAATCTAAGCCTTCAATTTTGTATCTTATCTGTCTATCTATCTATACTATATTAATAACAATATTTGAAAAACCCTAAAATACTAACATGAGAGTGATTTGTGGGACTTGGTGTAATCTTAGTTGTAAATAGGACCAACTCATTAAATCTAAACCTTGATGCTAAAGTTTTAAAAAAAAATAGTTTGTAATTGCCGTCTATCTTCAAGTAAAATACTGCTTTATTTTTATTTATTTTTGAAAACAAAACTTAGAGGAGTTAACTACCTACTTCCCATATTTTCGATTATACGTAATACATGAATGTCGGGACTTTAGATACTTTCGACTGTTGATTCTGTGTACGTCTGTTTCTCCCATCAAAGCGCACACTCTCTCTCTCTCTCTCTCTCTCTCTAAGAAATTGATTTCTTCAATTTATTTTGAAAATTGCTTCTCTATATATACTACTAGAAAACTGTTCTTTTGTGATCGAAAAAGCAGTCACAAATTGAGTAAAATCGGTCACAAATGGAATTTGTGACCGATCTTGTGACTGAATACAGCGGTCACAAAACTCTTGGTCGGAAATTGAATTTGTGACCGATTCAGTCCCAAATTGAGACGCCATTTGCGACCGATTGTGTGGTCACTATTTGTGACCGAATTTGTGACTACTTTTTTTTTTGACACTGTTTTTCATATGGCTTTTGCGGTGAGAATTTAAGACGGACTTGCGACTAACTTTGCGACCGAATTGGTATTGTGAACGATTTTGTGACTGAAGTGAATCATATAATTTGCGACCGTGATTGTGACTGCCGTTTTTGTGACTAATTTTGTGACTAATTTTGTTGAAAATTTGTCAATCTTGTGACCGTATTTGTATCCGACTTTGGTACGATCCAAAACGATTTGTGACCGATTTTTCTGTAAAATTTTGAAACATGCATTTGTAATGTAGTTGCTCCCCTGAATTTACAAAATTGTGATACATAATTACATATGTATAACAATCAAAGTTCATGATTCCAAAATAACCAAATATGGTTCCAACACAAGTATCTTAGCACCAAATTTCATAGTTTCACAACCAAATAAGGTTCCAACCCAAGCAACTTAGTACCAAACAATCAAACTTAAATTACAAAGTTCATCATCAAAGTAATCCAAAACACAAAGTAAAGCATATGACACCATCAAACATTGTTTACATAACAATCATACATCATCCTCTTACTCATCGCCATCATCATCTTCATTCTCTTGTTCATCATCATCACCATCACCATCATCATCTTCCTCTTCCTCTTCACCACTATCTTCACAACTACGACTATTGTTTCCCTTCCCAACATCAACATTACCGGTTACGGGAATTGCAACATTCATTCGCTGCAATAAAGTGCGAGATTAATAACAATAATATAACATATCAAATAAACACTCATGCATATATCCATGTACCAAAGTGCAAGATTATAATTGATAGCAGGATTATAATTGATAGACTAATTAAGTGTTACCTAATTTTTTTCCCTGACAAGAATTATACAGTATGATTAATTGTAGGCATTTTCTAAGTGACGGATGATTCATGGATGCTTATTATGGCATGTAAAAACTAGCTATCATGGCAAGATTAATAATAGATCATCCATTACTCATTTGTTTAACAAAGAAGAGCCCACCAATTTGATATCTTGTTCATTAAGCTTTGAGTACTTCATAGGAAAATAAACGATAATAAATTCCTATGCTCCTTTGAAATTAGCACCCCAGGCCTTTCAAGTCCTTATCAAAGTGCAAATTGCCTCTTTTATTCTTTTTTTTTTTTCAAAAAAAATTTGCAGTACTTCTAATGCTTCCATCTTTATCTCAGATACCCATTCACTCACATTCAATATGCAATTGCTTAATTTCTTAAGAAGTTATCGTGCATCTGTAGATGCTTAGATCTCTAATTTAGGATTGGATACAGAATCATTAGAAAAGACAAACAAGGCTTATGTGAGACTTGTTTCAACTTTTAATGGCCAAACAGCTAGGGAGAATCAATAAAGGTAAGAAAAAGGAATAAGAACTGAGCTTATATGTTGCACAATAATGAGTAATTTTCTCTTAAGTTCACTCTAACTGGCTCTAAAGAAAACCAATTTTGTTAGCTAATAAATGATAACATTTTAATTTTTAAGTTGATTTTGGATTCCCCACCTTCTACTTTTTGCAAATAGATCCTTATGAAATATACATAGGATTTAAATACACCCACTTAAATTTCTAAATCCACAACTAACCCAGCATATAAACACAAACCTTTAAAGCCACGAGTTATCTTGGAATTTTGGCCAATAAAAACAATATTTAGGCAGAGTAATGATGATTGGTGTTTTTATTCATAATTTTTATTTTTGTGGGTGGGAATAGTGGGCGGAGAATTGAGCTAAAATAAGGGTAAAAATATTAAAGTCAATTGTATCAAGACTTGTTCACAGATAAGAAAAGAAATATGAGTATAGCTTTCCAAGAACACTCCATTATGCCAATTCGTGGCCTGACTTACAACTCCAACAATCCAGTAACTCACTCACAATCTAACAAATAATATAGTTTGTGAGTTAATACTTCGGGATTACACAATCTAAGGATGTGTTTGGTAGGGGGTAAAATCATTTTCTCGGAAAATGATTTTCCTATTTTACGTTGTTTGGTAAAAGACGGAGGGGAAAATCATTTTCAGGGGAAAATGATTTTACCCCCTAAGAAGAAAAATGTTTTTCCGTGAAAATGGCCGTAAAATCATTTTCCTAGGACTCGAAAACAACCCTGCTTCTGTAACTTCTGTTCGATTTCAGGAAAGTTTCAGCAACGTTCGAAAGCCTTACTCCCTCTCTTGAATTTGGAAGTTTTGGCCCTTGTCATTGTTAGAAGCCGGTTAAAGCACTTTCGTCGCTGTATTCGAGTCTCAATCCAAGCACTCTTGCCACTATATTCAATTTCAATTTTCTAGGTAAGTTTTTAAATCTAGGGTTTCAATTTCTCTGAATTCGGCTGAAAATTTCTTGAATTTGGAAGTTTTGGCTCTCACCATTAATAGCTTTTCTTTGTTGACGGTATTGAAAATTATCAATTTTTCTGTCCATTGCGTTATATATATGGTTATTCAACCGAAATTTTCTATTTATCTCTGTGTGATATGTTAAATTTTGCTTGAATTTGGAAGTTCGGCTGGTTTGGGTGTACCTTTGAGGTGGTTGATTTGAGGGAGGCAATGGTTTGTGGAAGGATTGTTAAAGAGCCTGAAAAATTATCCTTTTGCTACCGGAGCATATTCATGTCTGCTATTTTTTGAAAGAGGTGTTGATTGCTGCTATGTTTGCTGGAAATTTTGCTGTTTGCGGGAAATTTTGCTTGAATTTGAAATTCATGTCTGCTGTGTGTTGTATAATTGGATAAGTGATACCCTTATTTGCCATATCTAGCAAGGCTTTATGAAGCAAGAGAGGGTTTAATCCCTTCAATTTTTTCTGAGTGTTAAAAGTACATTATTTGCCAATATGCTGACTGGGTTGACATGCATTGTTAAAGTTGCTTTAACCTTAGTTAGGTGGTTGAAGGTCTAAACGTTATGTAGTTCAATAATTCTGTTTACAGATTGTGTCTCAACATGTAATAATTCTGTTGACATACATTATCTGGCAATAAACCTGCTTCTTGTTGTTGTCTTTAGAAATACATGCCAAGCTTGCATTATGCTCAGTTGCTATTTGCTTAGAAAAAGACACTTAGGAAGCTTGTTGCTATTTATGCAACTTTTTTAAAAGCTTGTATTATGCTTAGTTTCCTTATTACAGAATGGACAAAGGGAAAATGCAAGAGGTTAGCGAGGATAAGAAAACTCAATTCCGTTGGTCTAAGCTAATGTCGAAGGAACTACTCAAGTTTTTAGCCGATGAGGTTAAAAAGAGGAATCGACCGAACAACACTTTCAAGTTTAGTTCCTTTGTTGCAGTAACGGATACAATGTCAAAGAAATTCAATGCCAAATGTCAACCGGATCATGTTGACAATCATCTAAGAACCGTGAAAATTGCTTAGGCCATCATAGCCAAACTTCAAAACCAATCTGGTTGTGGGTGGGATGAAAATATGAGGATGATTCGCATATCTCTCGATGTGTACAACACCTATGTTGAGGTATGGCTGCCTGTTTTCTGATTTTTAATGTGCCTATTTTCTGTTATATTATGCATGAAATGGGCTTCACCTTTGTGACTTATGGTTCTGTCATGAACTGAGCATGCTGCAATGAACTTGTTTGTAGCAACTTGTGTATTTTTCAGAAGGTTATTTTGCTTATTATGGGCTTATATGTTGCAGTGAATCCATTGCAATATGTCGTAGTTCTTCTCGTTCTTCAGTTACTTCATTCTTGGGGCTTTGGGTTGGGCTTAATTTTGCTGTGACTTGCTTAAAAAAAAAAAAAAAGATCTTTAACCTTCATGAAGTGGGGGACCAGGAAAAGCTTAAATTTATGGTACACTCTGATAAAACATTACAACATTTGTGGACTAATGGTCGAGAAATACCATTCTAAATTACAATGGCAGGGAAAGGATAAAAGATCAGAAGAGGCTATTGAAGACAAACTATAACCACTTCCCTTTAGAGTGGGGATCTCACTGCAACTTAAGGTACCGGAGCAGCCTGTTAAGTACACAAAAAAGAGAAGTTAAACCTCACAAAAAAGAACCTAAGAGCTTATGTTTACTGTCTTTTTTCTTTTTGCCTGACATATCTCTATCACATAATTCATTTCAGGATGGCATACGTTCTGTGTTAGGTATCAGCACCATAATAGAGTTTATTCCTTTATCTTTGATAAATGTATTCTATCGTAAACTTGTCCTAACTAAGTATACATAGTTCCACCACTCTCTTGCTGACCCAAAGGGGTGGTGAAAACCACCCCCCCAAAAAAAAGAAAGAGCAAAAGGTGAACAAAAGATAGAAGTGAAACAATGTTCACAGCATTTGTCAGTATTGCAATTTCTCTCCTTTGTAACGATATGCGCCTGAGCTAGCAAGGGCTTTGAACTACTGGTTTGTTTGGCACTTAAAGGTTGGACACTTTGAGTTGATGAGTAATGAATATGCAAATGTTGGGTCATGTTCTTCCTAGAAACTGAGAATAAGTTATTGTTCTATCCTGGATTTTTTTTTTTTTTAAGACAGTATGCTATATTCAGATTATTGTTTGAAGTAGGACAAGGGCTGCTTGTGTGGGACATTATTGTTTAAAGTAGGACAAGGGTTGGTGGACATTATTGTTTGACGTAGGACAGTCTGCTATGTTCAGATTTGCTTGCTCAGTGTCAGTTGCTTGTTTTGATTAGTTGTTGTTTCTTTTAACAGCCGAATCCAACTCATGAGAAGTATCTTAACAAGAAAATTGATATGTATGATGAAATGGCTACTGTGATTGGAAAGGATATCGCTCGAGGAAGTGATGCCCAGTCATTTGATGATGTTGAGATACAATCACTTGGAGCTGTGAATCTGGAAGAAAAAGGCGACGGTGACGATGAGTTCGTGAAAGAAAATGATAAACAATCGACTTCAAGTGTGCCATTAGAATCAAGAAAAAGTTGAAAGAGAACCCGTGGCGACGATTTGGAACGTCAAAATATCTCCACCCAAATGGCAGAAGTCGCTATGGCTCTACAAAAGATATCTAAATCCAAGCTCGACGTCGACCTTCTTTATCAAGAAGTGATGAAATCGAAGGGTTTGAAGAGGACTTCTTGGATAGCATTTTCGATCACCTCGTAGAGCGTGAAAACCTTACAAAGGGCTTTCTAGCGAAGACCGACAAATTGAGAAGGATTTGGCTTGAAAAATCCAAGGAGAACAATTGAATGAAGTGACATTTCTCTCTCTCTTTTTTTTTTTTTTGGTCTCTCCTTTTCTAGCTAAGGAGAGCAAACAGTTGAGAATTATGACTTTGTGACTATTTGATGACTTTGTAAGTACTGCTTGATGACTAAATTGACCGTTTATTTATTAGCTTAGCCTATTAGTATCAAACACTTGAGAATTATGGTATTGGAAAATGATTTTTCATTCTACCAAATAGCAGAAAATGATTTTTCGAGAAAATGATTTTTCATTCTACCAAACAGTAGAAAATGTAGGTGAAAAATTATTTTCCTTGTGAAATCATTTTCCATGGAAAATGATTTTCTGGGAAAATAATTTTTCCCCCTACCAAACACACCCTAAAACATACTATATTTTCCAAGTTAATACTCCTAATCCCATGACATTTATTATAAGCATTCAATAATTCTATTTCTGTATTAATTGACAACCTAGCTGAATCCATTCGCCATTAAACAAAGTGAAGATCAGACTGACATGCACCAGTCCACAAATTTCTTCAATTGAAAATTCACAGAAAAAAGGAAATGATAGCTAAACAAAAGCATTATCCAAGTCCATCACAACATCAACAAATAACACTAGAACAACACTCCTAGTATACATTTTAGGCCAAATTCAAGCTTCGACCATGAACAAGCTACTCACGCAAGCAAGAAAGCAGGCAGAACAGAAATATTCTAAATGACATTTGGCTCTAAAATACTTATACTAGCCTTATTCAGGAAACTATTATGTGGTTTGGACCTCTCCCATCAAAATAGCAAAACAGCAAAAATCATCAAGACCACAATCTCTCTTCTATGCTCAGCTACCGAGGAGCCCCTTAAAGAAAGAGGCCTCCACATCCCACCTTGGAGACAAATGCTGATGTTGGAGTAGAAGAATGCGATTTGAGGAGGAGGAAAATTAAGAATATATCAAGAAAATCATATTAGTTAGATCAACTTAGCTTTTGCTGCTAATTTGCAATGCTTTTGAATGTTTAGAACTGTGTATAATCTCTCTCTCCCCCTCTCTCTCAATGAAATGGTGTTAGTGTCTGAAATCTGAATGCTTATTGTACAGTCCCATGACGTATACAGGTTGTGTGACTTCTGTTTCTATGTGTCAACGTATGTGGCTTGTTCTCCTTGTTAATTCGAGTTCAGCATCTGGTCCCATTATCATAATTAATTAATCTCTCAAGCTCAAGACCAATTTTCCAACACAGGCATCAATTGTTGCTTGCCTAAATAGAGACGAGAAGAGTGCCCATTAAACTTTTTTGGACTTGTTGCATATTAGCATCATTCTCTGGAAAAGCCACCTCTATGTTTGATTGAATAAAAAACAGAGGAGGACTGGCTTAGCCCAATGAACTAGACTGTAGAATAACCCAAAATACAACATGAATCTATACAACTCAACCCAGAAAAATATCTATGCAAATCAACCCAGAAACAATAACAACATGAATTAAACAAACCAATCACAATTTAAACCTAAAAAGACAGCATGAATTACACCGAAAAAATCCTGTTTGCGCAAGAATGGGAAGCTTCAAGAATTCACAGATCATATTGGGGCGCCGGGAGATATCACAACTCAGCCCAGAACAGCACAGATTGATAACGATTGCCGAAGGGTGCGCCGGAGAGAGTCGTGAAGTGGTCGGTTTCAGCGCCACAGCGGAGTGCATGAGGGAGGAAATGCGACTACCGAAGGGTGCACCGGAGAGAGGCAGGAGGTGGTCTGGTTCAGCGCAAGAGAGGTGGGAGAAAGGGAAGAACTGGTCGCGAGAGAGGCATGAGAAAGGGAAGTGGCCTCTGGTCCGGTGCGTGAGGGAGGAAGAGTGTGCGTGTGAGGAAGGCTGCGGGGAGGTAGGGAGCAAATTTAGGCAATTTTCTGACCAAAATCAATTTTTTTACGGTAACAAAATCAATGTGGCTTTTTTTTTTCTGATGGAAATTTAGTCTCAGTTTTAAAAATAAAGGGAAAATTGTTTTCAAATTTTGGAATTTTTAAAAATGTGACCAATTTTATAGTGGTGTGAAAATTGGTCACAAAATGTGACTGAATTTTACACTGCTTAACTTTTAGTCAGAAATTTCACACTATCCTCTATTTGTCATAAAATTGATCACAATTTATGACTCCTCCTTGCAGGTCACAAAAAAGCGGTCACAAATTCCAGAATTTCTTGTAGTCGATCTTCCTTAATTTTCGTTGATAGTTACCCTTTAACTATTTATTAGATGAATTTTTCAAAATCTTTTAGCTAATTTGTTCCGGGATTTATGTGATACATAGGTGCAAGGAAAATATGAAAACAAAAGCAATACTCATGAAGTAATGGAGCTGTGCAAAAACTAGAAGAACATATGAAAATCTCCTTTTTCTTTTGCTTTCAGTTCCTGGGATGAATCTACCAACATTATATGATGGTGTGATTGCTTCCACTTCAGTTCATTTATTAATTTAAGTTTTGTGCCTCCTGGATTTTTGTTACCATTAGCGATTCTTTTCTGATTGTATCTTATCAAGGTTTTGAATTTTTTTTAACCTCTTTTTATTTTTTAAGGTGTAAAAATGACAAATAGGATAGTCAAGATAATGGAATTTTGGAGGGGGTGGTTGATTTGTGAAGTCAGAGATTTTGAAAGGAAGAATGATAATACGGTGTATTGATTTAGAAGGGGGCAATCTATTTCAGAAAATTTAATTTTAGTTAAAGGTTATTTGACCCCAAGGGTGGTATTGATGGATTCATTCTGAGTTCATTTTGTCTTTTCTTTTTGGCGACTAATTGTGGAACATGTTTAACATAATAAGCACTGAATAAGGGATTTTGGGAGTTAATATTTGTTGAAGGACTTAAAGCATTGTACTACTATCTGATAGGAACCTCAAGTACAAATAAGTGTCCTTTGAGGACTTGGTTGAATATTTCAATCAACTGGGAAAAGACAAAAAAGACAAATAAAGGAATATATATAATCTATTTTTGAAAAATGACGCCTTCACCTTAGCATAAATTGCTATTTCTTTTAAAATAATATTGTGAAAAAAACTAAAATAATGAATTTTAAAGGCACATACAGTGGTATTTGATGAAAGAGAATGAATTTTATACTATGATTCTTACTATTGCCGATAAATTTTCAAGAGATATTGCATTTGATACCGCTATATTTTTAAAAAAATTCATTTCACACACAACATAAAAATAAATGTGTTATGAACAAAGTTCATCGTGATCCCCCCCGGGCAAAAAGTTTGTAATTTCAATAAGACAAAAATATGGAGGTTGGTGTATGGCAATATTGTTAATATTTAATTCTTAAATAAAGAATAGCAATAGAATATGATATAGCTCCACCAATAAGAGCATAATTGAACAAAGTATTTGAAGTGGCTGTTTAATCAAAGCAATTTACAAAGCCTAAATTCCACCATTGATGAAGAACTTTAAGTTTGCTAATTATTTAATCCATTACTAAAAATTAGTAGTGAAGAATTAATTCTAAGTACTTTTGTTGCACTAATTAGAGACTTTTCAAAAAGGTCATGAGAGAAGGCAATAAGATGTGTGCATTTTTCTAGGTGGATTAATTTCTTTCTCAATTATTTCATACACTTCAGTTAAAAATATAGTATATTTACTGCATATTGTAACTCCTACTTTATTATTGTTTTCTTTTATATGTCCTTATAGAACATTAATTCTTCTTTATGTCTTATTATGCTTCTTTTTTCTACCATAAGTTCTTTATATGCTCTAATGCTAATTTTAGGTCTTTATTGGACAGTAATTAAAGACATTAGGCACTTTTAAAGTTCTTAACTCAGAATTTTGGAAGAGTGGGATTTGACTGAGAAGGGGGAAGGGGGCAATTTTATTTTTTAATTTGGATATAGTTTTTTGTTTGTTTAGATTTTGTTTTGCAATAAGTGGTTTGTGATTTTTGTTCATGCCTTTTGTTTTTATTTTAAGCTTATATTTAGATATCAAGCTTTCTCTTGATAAATGGTTTATAATTGATATTGCTATTGTTCCTCAGTGTTTGACTCTTTGCAAAACTAAAAGGATTTTCTGTAATGAGCATGCATGTAATCACATGGATTGTAACTTTCAAGAGGATACAGTAATGTGTTGTCAATTTATTTGACTTAATTCAAAATGTTGTTGTACAATTGGGATAATTACTTTGATTAATTGATTACTGTTTTCCTTGATTATTTTTATATGCCTTTGGAATTCGATTTGGGGAATGTAATGTAATTGTGCAACATGAAAAATGAACAACCATGGAATTCACTGTTATTTTTGGGTCAGAGTTGAAGGTCTTGCAACACTATTATTTTTTGAAGATATTACAAAGGGGATTCTAATTAACAAGAATGGGAAGCAAAACAACTTATTAGAAGAAACAAATGGGTTGTTCTCCAACCTTATACGAGAATTTAGGTATAATTCTCTATTTTAGAGCTAGGTGAGGATCTTTAATATACCTTATAGTTTTGGATTTATATTTTTTTATGGGTCATCATAGGGAGTATCAGATGTTAGACATGTTATGGTGTAAAATTTATAATCCATAAAGGTTGATGTGTGATACATAAAAGTAGGAGTTAAATGAAGAAATGACTTTGTTGTGAAAGATATTTGAATATCTAATCATTCTGGAAGATGGTATCGTCTAATGTAAAGGAAGGGGTATTTTTTGCATATAACTTAGCGAAAGTATTTTATACGTGAGTGAGAAATGATTTAAATTGTCTCATGTTATACGCTGATTATTTCATGAATCAAGACCTACTTTTAATGAGTTAATTTTCCCCGATGTAATCCACTTTACAACTGAACTTAATGAGATTTGAGACTTTTAGACGTATGGGAGAAGGATTTGATTCACCAATTAAAGTTCCCATTGATTGAAAAACTAATTTTGCTAGACAATGTTTTCTCTTAATATTTATAAAATATTTATGAGACAAAGGATTTTATAAAATGAATACTTTATAGCTTTTAAATTACAATTTAATTTAAAAGATAGCCCGTGTATCGCACGGGTCTATACTTGTGTGTGTGTGTGTGTGTGTGTGTGTGTGTGTGTACATACAAGGAACTAATGTTGAAATATTGGTTGAAAAAGTAAATAATTTTCTCATCATATAATTATATAATTTTATAATTGGTAGAAGTTGGATGGAGTTAGAAAGAGGTGGTAAAGTTGATAAGATTAGAAAAAGTTGGTAGGAATTGGAAAGAATTAGAACTTTAGAGTTTCAACCCAAAAGAACGAGCCCTTAATACCAAAATTATTGAGGTTTGTGACTTAAAAATCTTGCCACGGTAAGGACAATGGGTGGTTAACAATCAATATTAACTTAAATTGCATGTCTAAGGGCGTGTTCAGCAACAGCGTTTTGGATAGCGTCTGGCGTTTCAAGTAGCGTTTAGTGTTCTGTAACATAGTATTTTGACTAGCATTTCTAGTAGCGTTTAGCATTTTAAGCAACGTTTCTGAAAAGATAATAGGCCCTGTTTGGCAAAATTAGTTATTTAGGTAGCGAATATCAGTTCAGGTAGCAGATATCAGTTCAGGTAGCGGATAGCTGTTTAGATAACGTATATCGTTTCTAATTTAGCTGTTAGCGGATAACTGTTTAGATTAGCGGTTAAAACTAATATGTTCGCCTGTTCGGTAAATTTAGTTATTATGCTAGTTGATTAATGTACGTTGATATAAAAGGATATATATAATTTTCAAAGATAAAATTTTTAAAGGTTATTTTTTGGCTTAAAAATATGAAACGCTACTTTTAAATGTCAAATATTAATACTATTAGCTTTTCAAAAACGCTGTTTAAAACGCTAACGCTACTTGAAGTACTAGTCAAAATACTAGTTTATCGAACACTAAAAATTAACTAAGTAGTATATTAACCTGATCAAAACACTAAACGCTACTCAAAACGCTGTTGCCGAACACAGCCTAGTATTAACGTTTTGCATTGAAAAGTAGTGTTTTATATTTTTTTGCCAAAAAATATTCTCTGAAAATTTTATCTTTAGAAAGTATCTATATCTTTTTATGTCAATTTATATTAATCAGCTAGCCCAACAGTTAAATTTACCGAACACATTTATTTCAACTGCTCATACAAACATCTATTTGCTAACAGCTAAATTAGAAACACTATCTGCTACCTAAATACCTATTCGCTACCTGAACCGTTATCTGTTACCTGAACTGCTAATTTTACCGAATATGGCCTAAAACGGATTAGAAATGCATAATGATCGTACAAACAGTGCTTATAAAATGGACCTCGGTCCATCATGCATGGTGGTGAGCCTACGCCTGTGAGGCCAGGAGGCCCAGCACCATGCCCATGTTTCCGTTTTTCCCTTTTTTTTTTCAATCTTTTTCTGTTTTAGGTGCGCTTTGGGGGCAATAGGAGTATGAGAAATTTACCTTGTAAAATTGTGTTGTTGCTTCCTTGGCAAGTCATTTCTTTCCAGCATTTTAAATTATGAAAAACTTTAACACAAGTTTTATCCAAATTCAACTGTTTTGTCCTAATTTTCTAATGAACATAACTTTGACTTAAGAAGTACATACCTTTGTAACAATAGTACGTGCCTTTGCAACAAAAGATAAAAAATAAAACAATTAAGGCTATACAAGAAAAATTATCTTAATGTTTATTTATAAGACTTAGGCCCGGTTCTATTTCGCTTTTTTTAGGATTTAGCTAAGAGCTTACATCTCCTTATGACTTCTTACATCTCCTTACAGCTCCTTATATCTTCTTACATTTCCTTACATCTCCTTAAATCTCCTTACATCTCATAGATTTTCTATAACATTCATTTATTTTAGTTACAAAAATATGTATATTTTTTTAATGATACTGCCAATATACAAAATTTATAAATATCTTATGAACACAACATTTATATAAACATAAAGACATAATATAACGACGTAAATTATATTTGAGTTTTATGTTTTTTTTTTTTTTTTAAAGATTTTGAAAGATAATTTTCAAGTTTTGGTTGTTATATGACAAAACAATTTTTGCATGTTAACCATAATGTTTTAATGGTTTATTTATAAAATTTCATGGGAAAAATGTTGACCATACACTTATTTATATTTATAATTATTTACTTAAAATAGGAATTTATTTGAAGAATTGTATTCAATTTTGTCAAAAAAATTTATTTTTTTGGTTATACTTTGCTTATTCGATCAAACTAATATTCATATAAAAAATCACCTCAAGTGGACGAAATTTTATTCACCAAATTTATGGGGATTAATATATTTTATTGTTGTGTGATTAACTTAATTAATTGTTTATTTTCAATTAGTATATTATTTTAATATTATTATTTTTCATCCAAAACGTTCATTGTAAACAAATTATACTATACAACTCTTCCATAATTCAACAACTCCTTACATCTATCCTTACAGTTTCTTACACCTTCTTACAGCTTCTTACATCTCCTTACATCTCCTTACAACTCATTATATCTTCTTACAGCTCCTTACAGCTCCTTATAGCTCCTTACATCTCCTTACATCTATCTATCTATCTAAAACGCAAAATAGAACAAGTCCTTAAAAATACTTATTTAGAAACTAATAGATACTCATTAAATATAAAATAGTAAGTGATAACACTATGTTCCTCTAAAAGTAATGAAATGTAAAGTAGAGAAAGAACAATACGAAAATACCAAGAAAATACCCTATAGGTGCAAATAAAAAATATATAAAAAGCCCTTCCTTCAATAAAATCAAGCCCCATCCTTATTAATAATATATAGTTCTATAACATTCTTAGGTAAAGTACTGTAAAATACATAAAAATACAAAAACCTTCACTTGTATCCCATATAAACGCTCATTTTAGAATTTATAACTGTTCAAACATCATACAAGAAGCCTTTTGTCCTCAAATTTTGGCTTTATCCTTATCAAAAATTGACATCTAACAATATCTACTGGTAAATTACTCTGAAATACATAAAAATACCAAATTGTTCATTTATACTCCAAATTAGACCTGATCAATTTGAAGGTTGGGGGCAGGATGAAAAAGGTCGGGTCATGTGGTTCGGTGGGTTAGGTTTTCTCGACTATAAGCTTACCAGACCCCTATATAGGTTGACATACCCTTGAACCTGACCGTCAAACATTCATTATATAAAAATGATATTTTTACTAGGTTTTATTTTCACCATAAATTTCAACAATAAGCATCCTTTAAACAAATGAAACACAAAGCCTTTTGTTTTGATTTTAATTTTTTTTAAAAGTGCGAGTCAGCGGGTCGAATTAGAGGGTCAAAACTTCTACCAAGTTCGACCCTCAGCATGGTCAGGGACCCTCAATTTGAGGGTTGAGGCAGGTCGAAAATAAAAAATTCGACCCTGATTCTCATGTTTTAGGGTCAGTACTCTCAATTTAAGGGTTGCGGAGGGTCGAAAACAAAAAAGCTGACCCTGACTCTCATGTTTTAGGGCCAGGTCCGATCGGGATCAAGTCTACTCTATATAAATGTTCATTTGTATTAGAGTATAAACTTATTCATGAGTTTTCAACCATCAGTTTAAACTTTTGATTGAGATAGTTCTTGAATATGGCATCAGAGCCTTTATGAGCGAGAGGTCTCAGGTTCGAATCTCAACAACTCCCATATTAATTTATTGCATAAGGTAAGGCAGACCTTTACAGCATCCACGCTTCAAGTCCAACTGATGGTTGAAAACTCAAGAACAGATTTATACTCTAACAATTTGTGAACTATATAAATGCTCATTTGCACACTATATAAATGCTCATTTGAACCGACTCTCATACACTATCCACATTACAATACGAACCTAGAACTATGATATAATTTTGTGGTGTATATATGCAAGTTGCTTATTACACAACAATCGTAATAAAGAGCATATACAATTTATTATAATACTAGTAAAGACCCGTGCATTACCCCATGATCAACTACTTGAACAAATACATGGGATTAATGAATAGCATTGAATAATTGTCTATTAACACAGTTTTAAACATAAAAAGCAATAATCCACAGTGATAAATTAGACATGTTCTCAAATAGTATCTCATGATTGTCTATTATTATTATTATTATTATTATTATTATTATTATTATTAAAGTTTAACTACTTAATTACTGCATTAACTGTATAAAGGGTATAAAAGATCCCATTCATTGACTTTTATTATATATATGTTCTCAAATAGTATCCTATAATTACAATTTATTATAATATAGGTGGTTTGGGAGCAATTGTTTCGCAAAATAAGGGATCTCATATGGCTCTTCCCCCCCCCCCCAAAAAAAAATCTCCTCAGTCCATTGTCTGCGCTACTAAAACTGATCAGAACTTTTTAATACTAAAATCTAATATTCTACCATATAAAATTGTGTACACCACCTGTTTAGATGACAAGGATATTAGGAAACAACTACCATGTAGACTTGGTTTAAGAGACAACTACCATGTAATACATTGCATAGATTTGTTGATAAAGTAGAGCTAAGGTAGGAAACAAAGAGCTCCACGGCTAGGGCAACTTACGGCATAGGCAGCATGTCATTGATATATATATACATGTATAATGGACACAGAAGAGAGATGGGAAAATAAATCAAAACCATTGCTTCCAAACACTATCCTTGTTACAAAATTCTTCATGGTATCAGAGCACAGTTTCCAAAGAGATTCATATTAATAAACCATGGGAGGAGACAAGAAAAACTTCATAATTGAGACGCATTCACCATATTTCCTGCACCCATCAGAAGGGCCAGGAATGCTAATCAGTGCAGTAATTTTCAATGGAAAAAACTACGACTTGTGGCAAAGAGCAATTCAAAACGCACTCAGGGCAAAGAACAAATTAGGGTTCATAGAAGGAACCCTTAAAAGCCCTGAGAAAGAACCAGATAAAGATTTTTTCGAGGCAGATGCATGGGATTTGGTCAACTCCATGCTATGCTCATGGCTTCTTAATGTTATTGATCCTAAGCTGCAACTCAATGTAGCTTATATAGACACGGCTTACAAAATATGGGAGGATTTAAAGAAACGATACTCAGTTGCAAATCTACCAAAAATTCACCAACTTAAAGCTACAATTGCAAATTGCAAACAAAGAAATCTTGATGTTGGAGAATTCTATAATAAGTTAAGCTCTTTGTGGAATGAGCTAGACAATTATGTCAAGTTGCCCGTATGCACCTGTAAAGGATGCGATTGTGAAGCCAGGAAGCAACTTGTTAGCATATATGAAGAAGATAAAGTCCATCAGTTCCTTATGGGACTGAATGATGATCGATTTTCATCCATGCGTAGTCAATTGTTGGCTCAAGAATCACTACCTCCTCTTGATAAAATCTTCAACATAATAATGCAAGAAGAGAATCACCGAACGGTGATGACCCAGCGTGACAACACTGCCCAGAACGAAGCTGCGTTTGCCGTCAACATAAATCGTTCATCGTCTCAGCGACCTACTTGCAACCATTGTGGCAAGGTGGGGCACGAAGAGCAGCAGTGCTATGAAATAGTAGGTTACCCAGTCGGATGGGTACATCAGGGCGGCAGACGTGGCCGAGGAAGAGGACGAGGAACGCGTGACGGACACAGCAGCTCAGGTCGAGGGTGTGGTCAGACAGGAGCATACGCAGCTCGCACCATAACAGACGCTGGAACAGCAGCTGTAGAGGAATGCATCCCAGCTGAGAAGACAGGGACACAACACGCAGTGTCGGGACTCAGTGCTGAGCAAATTCAGAGGTTATTGAGTCTTATCGAAACCCCAAAATCAGGTTGTGACAAGCTGTCAGGTAAAGGTGATTGGTTGCTTGATAGTGGGGCAACTAATCACATGACAGGTGACTTTAGTAAATTGAACATGGTTCATGATATTTCTCCAATCCTGGTAAAAATGCCTAATGGGCAATGTAGTGTTGCCAGAAAACAAGGAACGGTAAAATTAAACACAAACATAACCCTTTATACTGTGTTATTTGTTCCTGGATTAACTTACAATTTGATATCAATTGCACAACTGATCAATGATTTGTTATGCACTATGACATTCACTCCTAAATTATGTGTGATACAGGACCATACTTTGAGGATGCCGATTGGAGTGGGTGAGCAACGAAGAGGGGTCTATTTGTTCAAGGAAGCTTCACCAAAAGGCGCTACAGCTCATCAAGTCGTGACAAGTAAAATTTGGCATCAACGATTAGGTCACCCGTCAAAAGAAATTATGTCTTTATTTTCTAAGAAAGTAGATTTTGAGAATAAAAATGATCATATCCCCTGTGATGTGTGTTATAAAGCAAAGCAAACTCGGTTACCATTTCCTTCCAGTGATGGTAAAGCTAAGAGATGTTTTGATTTGATTCACTGTGATATATGGGGTGCATATAGTGTCAAGTCGTTGTGTGGGGCACACTATTTTTTGACCATCGTCGATGATGCCAGTAGGGGAACTTGGGTATATTTGATGAAAGAAAAAAGTGAGGCCTCCAAACTGATTGTGAATTTCTGTGTGATGGTAAAAACTCAGTTTAACTTCAATGTCAAAGTCATAAGAAGTGACAATGGCAAAGAGTTTACCTCAAACTCTATGAAACAGTTCTACCATGACCATGGAATTATACATGAGACAAGTTGTGTTGATACACCTCAGCAGAATGGCAGAGTTGAGAGGAAACATCGTCATATTTTGAATGTGGCCAGAGCCCTACGTTTCCAGGCTAATCTTCCTTTACAATTTTGGGGGGAATGTGTTTTAGCAGTAGCTTACTTGATCAACAGAACACCTACATCTCTTTTGGAAGGGAGGACACCTTATGAAGTACTTTTTAATGCTCAACCTTCCTATGACTTTGTGAGAGTTTTTGGATGCCTATGCTATGCCCATAAATATCAACGACAAAAGGATAAATTTGCAAATCGAAGTCAAAAATGTATATTTGTGGGCTATCCGTTTGGAAAGAAAGGTTGGAAAGTTTATGATATTGAATCAGGGGAATTATTCGTAAGTAGAGATATTGTATTCTATGAAAATGTTTTTCCCTATGTTGAAAACAACATAGGAAAACATGAAAGTAAAAATGTGCCGTGCTGTGATCTCGGGAGTTCAATGCTCGAAGATACAAGGACTCAAAAAGATGTGGGTTCTGATTGCGAGCCCAATCAACATGGGTACAGAAACTCATACAATGAGCATGGGCCTGAGGGTTCTTTCGTTCCAAACAACCCAGCAGCAGCTGAAGACCATCCTCCAACCGGGCCTTGTGCCGAAATGCCCATCTGTGACTTGGAACTGAGCCAAGAAGTAACTGGGCCCAACAACAGTTCGCCACCTTCCAGGACCCAGGAAGACAGGGGGAGTGTTGGACCAGAAAGACCAGAAAATTTGGGCCGCAGCAGACGTGATCGAAAGGCACCAAGCCACCTAGAAGACTATCTATGCTATTGTGCAAAAACAAAGGACCCCCCTTCAGCGCATCCACTTCAAAAGGTCTCCTCAGGTAAGCCTTATCCCATAGCAAATTTTGTCACTTGTGAAAATTTCTCTAGTGCCCATCAAGCATATCTTGCTGCTATTACCAAAATTGTGGAGCCTAGGCATTATTCTAAAGCTGTTAAAGATGCAAACTGGCGGGAAGCAATGGCTAAAGAGATTGAAGCACTTGAAACAAATCAAACCTGGAAACTCACCGAGTTACCACCAGGTAAGAAACCCATAAATTGTAAATGGGTTTACAGATTTAAATATAATTCGGATGGCTCTATTCAGCGATACAAGGCCAGACTTGTTATTAGAGGAGATCAACAGATAGAAGGGTTTGATTTTAATGAAACCTTTGCGCCAGTAGCCAAAATGGTCAGTGTTCGATGTTTTCTATCAGTTGCAGTAGCCCGAGGATGGGAACTACACCAACTAGATGTCAACAATGCCTTCCTACATGGCGATCTGCATGAAGAAGTATACATGAAACTACCTCCTGGTTTTCATTCCGTAGAACGAAATCAAGTATGCAAGTTGCAAAAGTCCCTCTATGGACTCAAACAGGCACCTCGACAGTGGTTTGCGAAACTTTCATCAACCTTATTACATTATGGATTTGTTCAATCTTATGCAGATTATTCCTTATTCACTTATAACAAAGGGGACCTTTATATGGATTTGTTGATATATGTTGATGATTTGATACTTACTGGCAACAATTCATAAGTGTGTGGCAGGTTCAAAGCACACTTGCACAGTTGCTTCAAGATCAAGGATTTAGGACCGCTGAAATATTTTCTGGGCATTGAAGTTGCTCGGGGACCAAAAGGTTTATTACTTTGTCAACGTAAGTATGCCTTGAAGATTATTGATGAATGTGGACTTCTCGGAGCTAAACCTACAGAGTTTCCAATAGAAACAAATCACTAGCTAGCCCTTGCTAAGGGGCATGCATTAGCTGATGTGACGTCCTATAGACGTCTCATTGGACGACTAATTTATTTGACGATTACACGACCAGAATTATGTTATGCAGTTCACATTCTGTCTCAGTTTATGCAAGAACCAAAGGAACAACACATGGATGCCGCTAAACGAGTTTTGCGATATCTCAAAGGAGCACCAGGGCAAGGACTGCTACTGCGGCGTGATTCTGATTTACAGGTATATGCCTACTGCGATGCAGATTGGGGTGCTTGTCCTATCACTCGACGTTCTCTCAGTGGTTATTATGTTGCTATAGGAGGATCCCCCGTATCCTGAAAAACCAAGAAACAAAGCACAGTTTCCAGATCCTTCGCAGAAGCTGAATATCGTGCTATGGCTAATGCAACAAGTGAGCTTATATGGATTAAATCGCTTCTTGCATCATTATGGATATTTCTTGACAAGCCTATGAAGCTCTACTGTGACAATCAAGCAGCCTTGCATATCGCAAAGAATCCAGTCTTTCATGAACGAACAAAACATATTGAAATTGATTGTCACTTCGTTCGTGAACGTTTGATATCAGGGGATCTTCAGGCTGATTTTGTATCTTCCAAGCTTCAAGTAGCCGACATTTTCACCAAGCCACTTGGGAAGCAACAGTTTCAGTTTCTTAAGGGCAAGTTGGGCATCGTCAACCCCCATGCACCACCTTGAGGGGGAGTATTAGGAAACAACTACCATGTAGACTTGGTTTAGGAGACAACTACCATGTAATAGATTGCATAGATTTGTCCCTTGTTTTCTGGCAACACTAGCTGTTTTGTTGCAGATCTGGTACTTTGAGGACTGGCACGGGATGGTTGGTTTTCGGCCATTTTAGCCTTTCTATTGGTGGTCTTTTTTCTTCTTTTAATAGTATTTATATCTTTTTGATAGTAATTATCTGAAACTGTGAGAGTTATGGTCTCTCTTAGATTGTGAGAGTTTATTTTATGGTTGTTTCAATTGTCTTTGTATGGTCATTTCACTTGTTTTTAAAGGGATGATGACGCACTGCTATATTGCAAAGCGACAGTGCATGTAGAAGTAATTTTCTGGGGATGTAGATTGTATTTTTCCATTATCGAGTTTGTATTTGTTTGTATTATATATATTTGTAGATGTCGTATGAGTATCAATTAATGAAATTCGTCCATTTTCTTGAAAGAAAAGAGACGAAAACAAAAGAAAAAAAATCGAGTTGCACATAATTATAATATTTTTACTTTTTCTACTAATATTAGCTAAAATCCCCTATTAGCTACAAAATAATTATAATTGTAAAATGACCATGCATAATTTTCCCTTTAATTACTTCTTTTTTCTTTTGCTTTTTGTTGATAAAAAATGTAAATGTTCAACACGTTGTCTAAGCCAATATAAATTGGAGATCTGAATTTGGATGCTTTGGTTATGGGAAGCAGAGGCCTCGGTTCCATCCAAAGGTCAGACCTAAATATTGTGCTACTTCAATTCTAGTCATGCATTTTAATTCCATATTAAGACCTAAAACATTGCTTTAACTGATTAATTAATTATTTGAATTTGACCGAACAAGCCATGGCAAAAACCAAAAAAAAAAAAAAAAAATCCCCATAATTAATTACTTGAATTTGCAGCCTAAATAACCAGGATACTCCCGGGAAGTGTGACCAGCCACGTGGTACAGAATGCAACGTGCACTGTTACAGTGGTTAAGGGATAACGAGCAGGCCGTGAATTGGCTGTGAATACATGCATCTGTTACAGACTTACAGTGTTGCTTTGATGACAATGGTGCAAAAATGAACAACCTGTGATATTTTGCTGCTTCCCTGGATCAAACCACCCCCCCCCCCCCCCCAAAAAAAAAATTGCTTGTTCGAGTGGGATTTTATGTCATAGTTTGAACGTCAGAATAACTTTGTATTGTTTTTGCTTCAACACTCTTCATAAAAGGTGGATAAAACAAAAGTTATTATGGATTTATGAAAACAGATGTTGTAGATAATTAATATACAATCTCTGAATGTACGAGTTATATGCATTGTACTTTTTCTATAATAAGTTCACACTGAATTATATTGTAGAATTATGATACAATTTACCTCGAGCCTAATCTATGGGTAACTAATTTGCCCATTTTCCCACTCAAAAGGAATCCACACACCTTTTTTTTTGGGGGGGGGGGGGGATAAAGGAAATATACCCATATTGAGTAGTTCTTGACTATCTTACAAATTACCATTGGCGGCAGTTGCTGCTTCATAGCGGGCTTTGATGTATACAAGATGCTTGTCTTTTGGGGGCAAGCATTCCTTTATGACGGGAATTTCATGATAGAGTCTCTCAATCCACTTGCATAATATGGGAAAACAAACTTGATTGAGAAGATCAATGGCAACAACACTTTGCACCCTTTGTATCCAAAATGCCACAACATTTGCAACAACGTCCAAGTATCCAATATCATCTCCTCCAAAATATTTCTTATCCTTCAATTCACTTTCGAGGGTCCTCAAGAGCTCATAAGCTTCCTCTTTATTCTTATCTCTTTCTTTCTCTTTGCTAAGGAAAGTTTTCCACACACTTGGCATTAACTGCACTTGCAAAACAAATTCTGTGTTTAATCTGTGCGCTTATAATCTATATGTGTATATTAAAACAAAACAAAGCATCCTAATTTTTTGACACATGTCATTTTCACAAAATTTTCAAATAATTAACAGTTTTATTTTTTTCCTTTGCAAAGAATATTGGTCCCGAAATTTTAAAAAATATTATTCCTATAACATATCCAAATTATGAAAAAAAAAATAGCGTAGATTAGAATTGACTACCCTTAAGCTAAATACACATGTTCTGAATATCAATCAATTGAATGCTATAATATGTCCAACTGAAATATACATGTCTTGAATATCATAAATGCTATGTATTGAAATATTTCAAAATTAATTTCAAGAAAAGGAAAAAATAGAAAACTTATTCTCCAAGCCAGCACACGAAGGAATAATATAAAACCGAATCGTAAATGCGAATCATAAATGCCATGTATTAAGCTATTTCAAAATTAAATTTTAAAAAAACAGAAATGTTATACTCCAAACCGACACATATCTTTATACTATAAATGATGCTAAAATGTGTGAGGGGCTGAGCATTGAGGAAATAGAAAATGCTAACTTGAGAGTAAATTTCGGATATATATGGCTTCACAACCGTTGATCAAAATCTTAAGCAATCTCAGCCCTTATATTTATCTTGATAACCGCCTCAATAGATAGTACATGCAATAATCTCTCTCTCTTTACTGGGCACATTAGGTCTTAGGTTCGATTCCACCATCCCTCATTATATTGTATTGCCCTTTGTGGCTTATACGGACCAAAATATTTTTGATTGCCATCATTATTATTAATATTTTGTATTTTTCAATACAAATACAAATTTGAGCATGTATTATTAGAGATAATAGAATAATAAATACGATTTCCATGATTATTTTCATTATTACTATTGTCGTTGTTGGCGTCATTATTGCTGTCATCATTGTTATCTTTCTATTTGAATTTAATAACATAGTCAACATTAATTATGATCATCTAATTATCAAAGAGAGATTAAGAGATTATAATGGATATAAAAAATTTTGTTAGTTCATTACTATAGAATATGTTCATATTTTAGAAGTTTTAACTTAAGGAAACCAAATTATAATTACTGAACAAGCCATAAAATCTTGTGTGACACCTTATTATTAACACATAACATAATATACACAATTATAAAGAAATAATAAACATTTTTGATTTTGATGATTATTATTAATATTTTGTATTTTTTGAGACAAATATAAATTAATTGAGCATGTATTATTAGAGATAATAGAAAAATAAATATGATTTCTATGATTATTTCCATCATTACTATTGTTGTTATTATCGTCATTGTTGTTGTCGGTGATGTTATCTTCCTCTTTGAATTTGATAACATAATCAATATTAATTATGATCATCTAATTATCAAAGAGAAATTAAGGGATTACAATGGATATAAAAGTTTTTATTATTTCATTATTATAGAATAAGTTCATGTTTTAGAAGTTTTAACTTAAGAAAATCGGATTATAATTACTGAACAAGCCGTAAAAACCTTATGTGGCACCTTATTATTAACACATAATATAATATACACATTTATATAGAAATAATAAACATTTTTGAATTCCATGAGTATTATTATTATTTTGTCTTTTTCGATACAAATATACATTTGAGCATGTATCATTAGAGATAATATAAATATAAATATGATTTCCATGATTATTTTCATTATTAGTATTGTTGTTGTTGTTGTTATTGTCATTATCGTCGGTGTTATCTTTCTCTTTAAATTTGATAATACAGTCAATATTAATTATGATAATATATATGTAAGAGTTATGCTGATAAATTACATATTGTAAGCATAATGTAACATATTGGAAGGGTTGAACGTGAAATATAAAAAAATAAAAATAAAAATAAAGCACGATCATTATATTAGGCCCGTGAAGCTAAATTTCTTTCACATTTAATATAATCTATTTAATAGAAGAAAATAAACGAAATATTTTTCTTTTTGTTTCAAAGCATACATATCTTGTAATTAAATTTAATTCATGCAAGTCTTAAAAGTATAATTAATTTTTTAATGTTTTAAATAAATTAACCAAAATCTAATCTATTTAACGCACAAAGAAAAATGAAATAATTTTTGTTTTCTTTAAAACCATACAAATCCAATAGTCAAATTCTCTTCATAAAACACCTAAAATTGTAATTAATCTTTTATCATTTAAAATAAAATGTCCAAATCACCGTAACACTTCAAATTAAGAAATATCTCAACCCACAAATATGAACTCAATCCATCTATTGCAAGACAACATAAGGGCATGAGAAGTTTATATCAAAATCCATGGAACTATTGAGTTAACATGAAAACCAAATGTACAAACTATAAACACATAATTATATTAGTACCCCCTAATGGGCCACTTTAAATAGTCAAAAAAGTTATATATTAGCTTAAATATAATGTTCAAATTATTTTCATTGAAAGACAAATTTATTTTTGTTACATGCGAAACTCAAACTAAATCGACTTCAAAATAGTTTCTACCTAAATTCACTAGACAATTAATGGATTCATAAACTTTTGTTCAACAACAAGAGGAGGTGGATTTTTCGTCATTGGTGTCATAGATTGACTTATCATCACCGATTTAGCATGCTTTGTAACAAATTTACTATCTACTGTCTCCATCATACTTATATAGACTTTTTCCACAATCATATAGTTTTCAATTGTTAATCCCATTGGTTATGCACGAAATTGATGTATACTTAACTTTTTTATTGAGTTTTTCCATTATCTTCTCTAAATTATAATATTAATCATATCTACCATAACTATTCGTTTCTTATTTCGATAACGTATCTACAAAATGTCTATTTGAACATGCTCCATGCAAAGCACAGACCCAGACTAGTAGGAATAAATACGAAAACGAGCCATAAATGCTATGTATTAAAATATTCCAAAATCTAATTTTAAAAAAAGGAAAAAAAGTAGAAAACTTATGCTCAAGTCCGACAAATAAAGGTGGTCACAAACAAATCAATTTTGCCAACATAACATTGATTGACTTATGCGTTTCGCCAATTGTTTCCAACACAAATATGGAATAGAGATATTTTGCAAATATTTTTAATATTAGTATGAAATATTAAAGATATTAGATATAATATGATAATACTTACAAATTTTATATATACACAATATAATACCTCCAGTAGATTCGCACTAAAGTCACTTCTAAAGGGTGAGGTACATGTCTTCGATCTTAATGTAACTTAGGGTAATAGCTTTAATATGTAATATGTGATTTGTTAGCTTCATCATGATTAGTCATATGTGTAGGTCCCTATTTCTTTTTCCATCAAATTCTCTAAATTGCATGTATTACCCATTGAAAATTTAGAATTTAAAAGTTTATTTATATGCAAATGTAAGACAAAAGAAAAATTGGACAAGTGGTAGCCACGACTCACAGGTGTCATAATCCCAACTCACATCAAGTAAGGGTTGAAAGTGGTTAACTTCTTAATCCTTATATATTTAACTAATAATTACAATATTAACTATCCTTAACCTGTTGGACTTCCTTAGTTCAATTTCACTATGTTATAAATCAATTAAGTTTCCTATTTTACTCCTAGGATTTTTCCCTCTTTATGCATTTCAATCATTCGTATATTCGTCATATTCCCCTCCCCAACACATAGAAATAGACATATGTACTTGAAAAGTTACTTCAACGAGAATATATCAAAGGGCATATAAAATTTGATGAAGGTTAGAATTTTTGAATTTTAGTAAATAATCGCTTCTAAAGAGATGAGAGGAATGTATTTTGACTTTGGAAAAAAAAGTTGCTAGGATTTAGGGTTACCTTGTCATCTATAAATTTAGCCCAAAATCTAGCATTGGCTCTTTCATAAGGATCTTGGGGCAAAAGAGAATGACCTTTCCAAGTTTCATCAATATACTCAAGGATAACAAGGGATTCAACAATTGACTTCCCGTTGTGAAGTAGGACGGGTATCTTTTTGTGGACAGGGTTACATTTGAGAAGTAGGGCACTCTTTTGAGACAAGTCTTCTTCCACATATTCAAAGGGCACCCCTTTCAACTTTAGGGCTAGTTCTACCCTACGGCTATACGGGCTTGACCAAACACCTAATAGTTTTGCTTTCTCTTCTCCCCCCATCTCTCCAAACAAGCTACCTAAACTAGTGCAATTTAGGCTTTTGTTTGTGGCCTCGTCTTATTTTTTTATAAGAGCAAAGTGGTGGGCCGATGTTAAGCATCATTAGGAATGTACTCAGTTTGGTCAAAAATTAATGATAAGCTCACCACTAGTTATATTCTATGAGGTTGGACCGGTAATTCATTTATACTTAGCTTATTTTTATTGAATTGCAAAAGATTTCTTTTAACATTGCCTGAATAATCTCTACGTATACAACACAAGAACAATTAGAAAAGAATAAAGTGGGTTGATCCACGCATGGATACTATTAAAGTCACGGGGAAAATTGTTAATCCCACCTTGAGCTTAATTTGCCAATCATTGATGTCCCCGCTTCTATCGAAAAATTACTTGTTTCTTAGAGATCAGCAAGGGGGGGAAAAAGTCCAAATTCTCTTTCTCCATCTTGTGTTTGATATGAACACTGAGCCAAGTTTTCCATAAAGGTCCTGTAAGAGCCAGGGATCAAAAGCTGTAAATTGCAATTCAACTAGCTTCCAGATCAATCATTCAATTTCGTAATGAAGTAGGACATGATCTAGTGTTTCATCACTCGTTTGACAAGATGTGCAAATATCCGGTGTTATCTACAAGATTTCATTTTTGACCAATGAATCCTTCGTGTTAAGTGCACCTATCAATGCCAACCACGCCATAAGCTCCACTTTGGGGTTGGTTGGGGCACTTTACTCCGCGCAAGTGATTTTTAGAAAGTTATGGATAAATCAATGATAGAAGGAGAGGAAGAACGTTGTATCGTAGTATACCACTGCTTTTAAAGCGATTTCGGCTCGAGCGAGGTGCAAATCAAGTTTGTCGATCGCTCCTCAAAATTAACACAGTGAATATCTGAACACGTGCACTCGAGACCTGAGACTTGGAACACGCAGTGTATCAGTTGCCCAAAAAAGAAGAGAGAACAGTAGAAGAGGAGAAGAGAAGAAGAGATGATGTGTTGGTGTGTCTGCTGCAACTGAAGAGAGCCTGCATTTATAGGTGCAAAAGGCTTGTTTGAGTGGAGAGAAATTAGCAGCAAAAACAAGAGAACCACATGACTGAATTATAACTGTTGATTTAGGAAAAAAGAAAATCTTATGCTGAATGCTAAATATGGCTGCTTGACTGCTAAAAATAGTTTCAGCTGGAGCCAAATGTGAAGGAAAATCAGCGCACAATCGCTTACTAGGAACACCAACGGACAAAAACAAAAGCTATTTTCTCCAAAAAAAAAAAAAGCAAACGAGGCCTAAATCCAAATTCAAACCCAGCTCACAATCGCCCAACCCAAGCGGGCGGGTGGGAGGGCAATGCGCGTGCACGTGTGGTGGTGACTCTCTTCCCACACCACTATAAAAATCAGGTCCAATGTTATTTAACAGGCCCAAAGAAGGAAGGTAAAGAGAAGCTCCGCTCCAACTTTCAAACCACCTATGTGGAACAAAAAGGGATGGAAAAAGAAAGGGCTAGTGAATGCTATTACACACAACAGCGATACGACATGGTCAATGGCTATAATCCAAATTTACCCTTGTAGATTGCATATGAAAGGCCAAGGGTGTAGTAGATTAATGACATCAAGTACAACTTCCATCTTAAAGGTCAGGATTGAATCTTGGCACGCACAAAGGATTCAAATATTAGGTTGTTAATCCTTGGCATTCACCAAAATGGCATTCACAATGACATCAAGTTTGAATATTAACAATCTTCATATTGAATTATCATAATGGACAAGACAAGGAGTGAGCTTAATTTGCAACATCCATGCTGCTAATGCCAGAGCATTCACATGAGGTGACATATTAAAGAGTGAGTGTGTGTATATAACCTATCCTATGTCTTCAACAATCAGCATAAGCTTTTCAATTGAGTTGATTTTTGTATAGATATATAGCAATTATATATATTAGGAATATCACACATGAGCAAAGACGTCCTACATCAGGAGTTTGAAAAGAAGGGTCATGGTATATAAGTCAAGTGGGCTACTCCTCCTATTCCTAATTGGTTTTACAATTGAACCTCACTTGAACTTGTTACCATGGACCTTGATTGAAGTGAGCTCCTTCCTTGGATCTCCCTAACAATATAAGTTCACATGTCACCTACAATCTAATATTGCGCCTCTCCTCAAGTAATTTAACACTTGTTTCATTTAAGTAAGATTTTAAATTTGGGTCTTATGAGTTAAAAAAATGTGATATAAGAACTCTGCCCTTTTATGGGTCAATAGTAACTCGACTTTGGTAAAACAGAGACTCAAGACCCCCAAAAAAAGACGTTTTCAGTTTTCTTTTTTTTTTTACTGTGCATGCATATTACTATTCTAACACGCGTAATCTACACTTGGCTTGCTATAAATTCATCCATCAAAATACAAAAACATGCTGACACCTGCATCATGCTTCCATCTTCCACCACTTGGTCGAAAAAACCAAAACAAGTGCTTCCATCTGAGAATGATGTGATGTGCACTAAGTTGGATTAATTTTGGGTGTCCATCGATGATTAGTGACGGGCTCCACTAGGCCCGAAGGTTTTTTGATGATGGGCCGAGATTACAAAAGGAGGCATTAGCTTATGTCTCTTAATAGATGGCTAATTGCTTGACTTTAAGGCTTGACGTTGTGTGTATTGCTTAGGCAAGTGTCGTGTTTGCCTCCTCATGTGTTGGCAATTAGTATTAACACCTAAATGCTTTGCTCCCTTATAATGGACTAGTATAATTTACATTGAGACTATTAAAGTGGAAGAGTGGAAGTGGGAAGACCAATATTGCAAAGGATGTTTGCTATTAAGGGCAGTTGTTATTGCTTAATTGTGGTAGGACTTAGATATGGTAAACAAGTCACTTGGTTTGAATTTGAGTCAGGTTCACTTTGGATAGAGTTATGTTTAGATCAATAAGATTCGATTCTAGTTTAATTACAAGTTGATTTGAGTCAGTTAATTATTGATCCAATGAGTTTTTGTTGGAAAGAAAAATAACTTCGGTAGAAAATGTTTGGATCGGGTTCTGTTTGATTTCGGTCATTTTCGGTTTCGAATCAACTTCAGGTCATCTATTTTGGGCGTTGATTCGGGTAAAGTTTCGGGTCATTCAATTCTGGTCACTTTTGCTAGGTTTAGGTCTTATTCGGCAAATATAACTATTTAGGTAGCAGATAGCGGTTCCGGTAGCAGATAGATGTTTAGGAGCTGGTAGCATCTCTAATTTAACTGTTAACGGATAGTTGTTTAAATGAGCAGTTGAAATAAATGTGTGTTTGGTGAATTTAACTATTGGGTTATCTGATTAATGTAAATTGACATAAAAGGATATAGGTAATTTCCAAATATAAAATTTCCAAAGGTTATTTTTTGGCCAAAAAAATATGAAACTCTACTTCTGAATGCAAAAAGCTAATATTATTATCTTTTTAGAAACATTGCTTAAAACACTAAACGCTACTTGAAGTAATAGTCAAAACACTAAGTTACTGAATACTAAAAATTGACTGATTAGTCTATTGACTTGATCAAAACATTAGACACTACCCAAAATACTATTGCCGAACACAGCCTTAGACTCATTGTACTCTTTTCATCCCAAAGGAATACTCTCTTTAACCTTTTACATATGTTAAGAAACGTTAATAAACTAGAAATTTAAATTAGGATACTATTAATAGGCATAATATCTTAATTTGCAAATGCCTTTCTACATGACATTTATTTTGACTATTGCGTTTTTAGGGTCAATTCATTTCAGCTTTTGATAACCATTCTCAAGCATTACTGACCGCTAATCGCTAACACTGATCACTGGTAAATGTTAGTAACTACTGGCTAACCCTTATATACTATATCTGCAAATGTTATTCATAATAGCTACTAACTGCTGGTAAACGGTAGTAACCACAAACCGTTATTAACCACGAGTAAAACGCTGCTAACTGCTAACCACTAGTTCTAGACGCTGAAACCCTTATAAAAGTTCAGGCATTAGTCAACTTCAATTTCTTAGTAGTCGTTGGAATTTGTCCCAAATTCCTTTGCCAGTTTTGAAAACAATTTAATTGTTTTCTTTTGTAAGATTGTTGCTTAACACCCAAGATTGTGTGGTTGGAGATCTCATATTTTCTGAAAATTATTTTATTTTCATATTTGGGTTGAACATCTTTCCGTTTTTGGAAAGAGGGTGCTTGGCGGCCAATGCACATTTTTACGGTTAGGGTTTCTCATTGATATCGTTGGACCCTTTCTAGAAATACTAGGTTTCAACCTGCAAGTGCTTAGAGCCCTTTGCAGGGGTTTGGTGTGACCTCTAGGCCCCTTATGGGCGTTCATTGACTAGTTAATTTTGTATCTAATTTTGAGAGTCAATTTCATTATTATAGTTTTAGGTTCAAAGAGTTTGTGCATGAAAGTTCGTGTTTGTGAGTTGCTACTTTTTTTTTATTTTTAAATTGATCGCTTAGGTTGAGATCATTTTTTATACTCTCTTTTAATTAATGGATTTGTTTTACTCGCTGTCACTTGTAGTTTTTCTCGTTTGCGCTTTTCATGTTAAAATTGTTTCCTATTTTGGGTTTGATCTTATTTTATTTTCTTCGATTCCTTTGTCATCCTATTATTTCTCTTTCGCTAAATTAATTGCTCGAATACTAACCTTAGCAAGTGGTATCACAGCAATTTTTGCTAAACAAGTGGTATCAGTTCTAGATTCAGATTCGCTAAAAGAGGATGATGGATGCAGATGATAGTTTACCCTATCCGAACCCGATCCATTATCACCCCTCCTCATTCTTTTCTTTTTCCTTCACTTCAGTTATTTTGCTTGTTACCATGTTTATGCTTCGTTGTGATTATTTGGGTTATCTAATGATGACTTGTGGCTAAATCCCTAATTGGTTTGGGGCTAGATTGTATTATGCTTAGATAACTTGAATTGACACTTGATCTTGTCCAACTTTTGCTCAAAACTAAGGATTTCTCCCTATGCCCACCATATGTTTGATGAGATGCTTGAAAGTGTATTTTTCACTCTAACTCCGTTGCTAGAATGGGATAAAAAAAGAGAATGAGATCTTGGCGTGAAAATAGTTAGGAACTGATCTAGGTCCTTAAGTGTTATCTGTTGTAGTTCAATTATTCGAGCCCCATGAAAACAAGTATTGGTGTTAAATTTTTAATTTCAATTGGGCAATTAACAAAGAATAATGTATATAAGCTCAAATGAGGTTCTATCTTAAAATCAATTGGCAATAGGTGGAGTAACTCATAAGCTTCTATATATGTTCAACCCCTTTAATTTCAATAATGTCGGATAACACCTACTATCATATTCTTTGTATTTTATCAATGTGAGATAATACCCACTTTTATACTCCAACAATTAGGCATTTGAACAAGCATTGACCCGTGAAAGAGAGCTATGGTGAGATATGACGTGTAATTGATCATGCAAAGTATTGAGCAAACAAGATAATATTGGTGTGACTCCCCGGATAAGCTCAGCAGGATATTAATTGATACCTCAACCCAATTTCTTTCCCATTTGATTTAAAACTAGTTTGTCTTGCTTAGATAGATTAGCCTAGCTCAATTCACTTTTCAAAATCAATCACCTAGGCTAAATATTCTATTGGCTTGGTATTCATAAGCAAATCTCTTTGTCGACAACAGCGTAAGTTCTTGGTGACAACCTTACACTTGAGGTTATAAAAAGTAGGAATTTCAAAACTTCTTGACAAAAATCCAGATTTGAAAAACTACATAGAACGGTGAGAGATTACATAGAACGATCTCAAGGAACATGAAAGCACAACGAGATCAATAAAGAGAGAAAATAATCCCACTAGACGTGAAAGCACAACAAGATTAATACAAAAGATTACAATATCTCAAACAAGAATACTTGTATTCTTGAAGAGATCATTGATCAATAACAAAATGCTATCTTAATTAGTTCTTCTTCTATTTGCTTTTGGAGCAATATTCCTCTGCTTGGCTTGAGGATTGCTTCTTGGAACGTGTTTGTTGACATGAAAATAGTTAGGAACTAATCTAGGTCATTAAGTGCTATTTGTTGTAGTTCACTTGTTCCGAGTCCATGAAAACAGGTGATTGGGCATTTGAACTAGCATTGACCCTTGAACGACGGCTATGGCGAGATATGACCTTCTAGTCCGTTACGTAATGCTTTAGCCTCTACCACTATAATGAATGTATCGCTGCAGTGGGTCGCTCCTGCCTTAACAAGTTTGTCTGTCTAGTCCCATATGATGAAATCGGCTGCTGCTGATGAGTTGTTGAGGATCCGTCAAAATTGGGTTTGACAAGGCCCGGTGGTTAGGATGCCATCTCACTAAATGGTTTGAGTTGGTAGGGAAAAAAAAGAATGTCCCCTCAAATAATGATCAACTGACATGCAAGTTCAGATTCTTCATTCTGCGCCTGTTTTTTGCTCAAACTAAACATGTAACAGGATTGAAAATTTCATTATTAAAGACAGTTGTGCTCCTAGACCTCCAAATACTCCATAAGAGAAACAAAATTTTTGTTTCATTTTCAAATTATGGGAGGTTCGTATCCTATTTAGACATTGTAAAAGGTCATGGCATTCTGGAGTAGAAAAATTAGGTGAAATTCAGTTATGCGTTGCTGCTAGCTCCCAAAACTTTTTGACCATTTGGCAATCCTTGAAGAGATATTCTATCGACTCAATAACACCTAGACAAAGAGGGTAAGTTGCATTGATATTGAGCCCCCTCATTAGTGGAGTACCCCTTGCAGATAGGACTTTATGACAAAGTTGTCAAAGGAAGACTTTAACTTTTGGCAAAGTATCAATGTTCCAAAGCCACTTGTACAACCAGGTTGATAAGTCATGCGGTAGGTTGCCATGGGTTATCCATGTAGCTGACTTTGTTATGAAATTACCTGAGCTATTCAATCCCCAACAGCACGAGTCACTTCTATCATGGATGGGTGTGGTGACACATACCTTGAATCTTCTATATAATAGGATTATTATTGAAGAAGTGTCTTAGTTTGGAGACATCCTATTCTGAGTTTTGCCGAATAAATTCGCGAACTTTGGTTTCAGGGGTGGTCAACACTGTCTTCGACCACTCCCAGGATCTCAATAAATTCCTGTTTTTGATTCAATTATCAAACCAAAAGGAGATCTTATCTCCTCACGATGACAACAATAAAATGGGAACGTACTGTTATATTTGGATGCACAGGAACACCACGGGGGGAAATAAAAGAGCATGATCCTCCAATAATCATATCCACTAAAAACATGGGATACATATATAAAAACTGAAAAAGCAAAATAAAGAAAGCTAAGCTGTGCAGAAGAAATCATGGAAGCAAGCCACGAATAGACTCCCATTACATTGCAGGTTTTGTGTCCAATCAGGCTTTTTGCCTATGAATTTTGCATAATTTCTCATTCTTTTCTTTTTTTTTTGTGGGTAGAATACATTTCCGCTTTAAAAAGTTAAATGAGCAAGAAAAAGTGATATTCATGGCTGCATTATTTTCTGCATTGAAGCGTTCCAACTGCCAAATCCTGCAAATGAAAGGGTAAAGGAAAGACGTCAATTAAATGATGCAATATATGAATAAAAAGTATTTTCCTTTGTAATATGAACAAATTATTATATCAACTAAGATATTTATTTTTATAGCTAAACTCATTTTCATGGTCTACAATATTACTAATAATTCAGTCTCAACAACCCCTAGGCTAACACACTATAATTGTTATGACCTATACTGTTTTTTATGGTTTATGAGCTAGGCACACTAACAGATCAAATCTAAATATTTTATTTATAGAGGAATCCTAGACGATCAATTCTCATGCACAAACCAAACACAGATTGTTTATATGCGTGTCATGAACATAATACCTTAGCAGTCACAGTATTTACACACAATAGGTAGCTGGCCAGATCCTCCTAGTAATAAAGTGATCCTGTAAAAAGAATGCAGATTTTTTTCCAGAGTTAGAAACTTCATTAACTTCATTATTTGAATAATTGTAACTGCAGAAATTACTAAGAATCAATCGCAATGCGAATGCAAACATATTAGAGCTTTGTACAAAGCATATACCTTGCCACCAGTTCCCCCTTGCAGCACCATTTGGATCATCTTCTTCTCCATCTTTCTTGAGCTGATACATGATTAATTAATTTGAACAACGAAACCAGAGTTAACATGTTGCAAGAACGTAGGCTCGAATATGCAGATAAAAAGGGTCGTCCTACAGCATGGACACTCACGTACATTCGAGTAAGAGTTGGAGGTTGAATGAGTGGGAGCTCTGGAGTACATTTCGCGGCCACCATAGTAAATAGAGGAGCTCAAGTAACACGGTTCCCCTCCCTCTTGCTGGTAGATTGAGTTCTTTTCCTTATTTCCATCACCATGTTTGTAACTGTTGTCTGACAAAACGCAATAATAATCACAACTCAGAAGGTAGTGCTATGCATGATTCATGATCCAATTAATTTGTTGATGGTCCATTACCTTGAAAATGAAGGTCTTTTGGGTTATAAAGAATCTCATTACGCGCACACAAATACACAATATAGGAAGAGCAAAACCAGATACATATATTTTTTTTGGGGTTCGGTAACGCTGATCATTCTACAACTAGTTAATTTCAAAAGATGTAGACAGTCTTACACTTGCAACTCATGTTTAAATCTTGTTCTTCTTTCTTGGCCATATTTTCCAACTTGATGAACACAAACTTTTTATGGGCAAGTCTAACTAAGAAAACTTTATACTTAACATACATTAGCAACAAAGGATATTCTTAGCCTCTTGGCATTTCTGTGAAAATTATTGCCAAATATCAAAAGAACGGTGCCAAGAACAGAAGAGGAGAGAGGAAATTACGGATGATGGAGTGAGTTCTGGAACTAGGAATACCTTGTTTGGTATTGAGATTCCCAGCCCCAGAAGGCTCCTTCTGCCAGGACCCTTTCGCCTCTGAGTAGCCTGAGTTTCTTCCCACCCCCTGTCAAATCAGAACATTGAAAAAAAAAATCTATCACACGATCAAATCCTCAAGATTAACTCTACTTTTTCTAAACGAAAAAGAAGCAGATTTACTAAATAAAAACAAATTAATTAATTAAATGCAAAGGAACAAATACAGAAAACAGGGGAGGATTCTGACAATTTTCAACACTACACACAGAATTTTTGACCAAAGATTTAAGGTGGTTATCAATTTAATAACAAAATAACAAAGTACCCATGAGGCAATTCTTTCTGATCAATCAAGAAATTAGCTAATTTTATAAAGTGAATTAAAAAAATAGACAGGGCAAAAACAGGGGATGATGAGTGATTAGAGTTCTGAAGCAAATAATTTTACCTTAGGACGGAAAATGGATGCAAAAACGTCATTGGATGATGAAGAGTCTTGGGATCCAAAAAGCTGAGAAGTGATTGATGAAGTTGAGCCAGCTTTTCCCTTCCTGCTATCCATTTTTTCTTCTCTTTTTTTCTCCCCTAATGTAAGTTGGAAATGAAGTTTTTGTACGAACAATCTAAGCCAACAAAACAAGCCCAGAATTGGAAAACACTATGGAAGTCTTCCACAATTGAAGCAAAGATGATGAGAGGAATGAAGGAGAGGTGAGAAGGAGAGAGAAAGCGACAGTAGTAGCAGCAGACGTTGAAATGTGAATATTGTCACTTGCTGGCTGCTGATGCTGAAAACCTTGCCACAGACGTCAATTTATAGTAGGTTCAAAGAGAATAGAAAGAGAGAAAAAGACGGGGATAGAAAATGGTGTCCCTCCCTTTTTTGAGAAGGCTCATGGGTCCTTCAAAACATTAAATGCAATACCTCTCTCTAGAAAAATGCCTTTTCAAAGGGCAAAAAAGAGCCGGGGGAGGTCTATTGATCTTGTGTAGCTCCTTGCATCTCGTCATAAGTTCTTATATTTTCCTACAACTTATTGTTACTGCAGATTGTTAAAAAGAATAAGGTCATGATATAGAAGCTATGTCTAGCAATCAGCTATTGGCTATTTTAATTGGCTGAATTGGCTGTTTGTATTGATTATTTAAATCAATTGTTTCTATAAAAAAAAAAGTTTGGTAGAATTAGCGATTTTTGAAAAAATTATTGGTTAAAATTTCATGTATACCCTTTTTCTACATTACTTTTTAATTGAACATAATTTTTTATTTATTGGTCATTTTATTTTCTTTCCAAAAAGAATTAAATTTATGTCATATGTAAAAATTAATTCAATGCTTGGAACCTTATTTTCATGCTAATTCTACATATTTTATGTTCATTATTTATCTTATTTTTTTTCAATTTATATGAATTCATGTGATGCCTACGTCTTGTAACTTTATTTTATTATTCATTTAAGGATTTTTTTTTGTTGTGAATTAAAATTTATATGATTTTTTTATCTAATTTAATCTTTTCAAGATCTTTTTCTTTATTTTTTACAAATTAAAATTTGCATGAATTTCAAATGATTTGATCTTTACTAGATATATTCAAATAAACATAATATCAAATGTCACTTCTAACTTGTATCAATCCAAAGCTACTTATCTTAACTACTCATGGCATGCCTTGTAATATTAAATGACCAGAATTAGGATTTTTGATTTCACTAGTGGTATGTCTCGTAATTTTAATAAAGTATTGGACATTCTTATCATTTATACAAATAGTCATTTACAAAAAGCTACTCATCTTAACTTTTTTTTTACATTAATTTTTTGGGCTAAAATAACTATTATAAAAAACTGTTTACCAAACATTAAGTTGGTTTAATTAACAGCCAAAAATCCTTCAAAAGCTATTTTGTATCAAAAAGCTAACGAAAAAGCCAACAACCAAATACCCCCATAAATTAATAGGATGTTAAAAGAATTTTAAGTTTAACATTTAAGTGTCTTATTTCGACTTAAAAATTATATTATCACACTGAATTGATAAAAAATAGTTTGATTGAATTAGAGGTGGCAATGTATCTTGGATTTGACTCAAATTCATCATATTCGTCTATTTGGATGGGTTCGGACCTATTCTTTTTGGATCCAATGAATTTTAACAAGAATTTGGATTTTAAAAGAGTTTAAATATGGGTCCATTTCTTAGATCCATGTTTGACCCATTAGACCCATCACTCATGTAACCCATAAACCTAACAAACAATTCTCTTAAATAACTCCTATCTTTGTCTTCAACATATCATCGCTATTAGTCTCCATTTTTAGGGAGGACATGTATACCCAGTGAATAGGTGCCTACCTTTAACCACTCAAATTAGGTGAATAATTAATACCCAAGGTGGATATGTTTACCAATAACTGCTGTAGGTATTCATTGAAAAATGGACACCCATGCATCTATTAACAGTGTTAAAGGATGATAATACCCTTGTATAATAGATAGAGTTACAATAAACTACTTTTCAATCTCTCTCTTGTTAGGCCATCTAGAATCTTACAGCAAAATTTAACTTCAACAGTTTATATTGAAACTTAACTAGCTGATGGAAAATATGAAAAGAAACTCAAATCTAAATTTTAAATTCAACATGATTTATTTAGTTACCATTTATCTCTACTATGACAGTTTAGTTAATGTATACATTCAATACGTCAACTGTCGAAGTGGAGATAGATGTTGATGAAATGAAACTATTTGGAGTTCAAAATTAAAGTTTGAGCTTGTTTTAATATTTTACATCAAATAATCAAGTTTCAATCCAAACTATTAGGTTAGATTTTCCTCCTAAATTTTGACGGGCCATATCTTCTCTCCCTGACTTGTAGTTTTGAGTATTGGTTAATAAACATACAAAACCATGGATATCCATTGATAACACCCATAAAAGTGGTACTCACTTAGGTAATATCCATATGAATAGCACTTGGATATCAAAGACTATGGGTTGGATATGCGTTAGTAACAACATTTTTGGATAAAATATGGGTATGGATATACCGTACCCATTTCCTCCCATGCCCAACCCTATCCATGTTTTAGATCCTTCGACATCTCCCTATACTCCCTCCCCATCTCCACCTTCTGCCTGCCATTATCACCCTTACAAAATCCCTAAAAAACCTACCACTAATTTTAATGTATCTTATCGAGGCCCTTAGATCAATATCGTGTGTTCTGGATATATATCTTGATATTGGGATCATACTCCAGAAGTCTAGCTACAATTAATTGACAAAACTAAATAGTAAATTGCATTCTCATACCCCACAAAATCCTTCCCAATCCAAATAATTGTGTTTCAATAGCATCTTCAGTACTTTTGGCACTTTATAACTTATAGCTTCAAATTGGCATTGGTGTGTTCCAATGTTTCTGGCTCACAAATTGCAAATGCTTAATCGCCTCTTGTTAATTGTTTGGATTTCATGAGCTTGTGTTATGTGATATGGTTTTGAGGAGAATTCGTTACATGAGGTAGTATTATAGTTATCAGTTTCCACCAGTAGATATACTAGGATTATTATTATCTTATATCTCTTTTTTTTTTCCCTATTGTCTACGTTAAAAATCATTTTAATATGTTTATTAAATAGCCATTATGTGTCTTAAACTTCTAATGTGCTTTTGTACCATGGTGGATATGTTTAGGATCCATCTAGGATCCATATACCCAATGAATTCAGCAATGGGTTTCAAATTTTAGGATCTAAAGGGTCTGGATTGGATTTGTATGCAGACCTAGAAAATTAGAATGGGTCTAGATCTACTTAATATGATCCAGGTACGACCCATTGCCACTTTAGATTGAATAGTAGAATAGTACTTATAAATTGTGCAAAATGAATTTTTATCCATAATTTTTAATAATTATAAAATTATATGTATGATATGTTTTCGGAGATATGGATGATCCGATTAGGATATTTTAGATCGTCGTTGTTGCTACTCGATACTAAAATTTCATAATTGATAATTAGTTATAACTATTAAAAAATCGTTTATTTCAAATCATATAACGTATTCATTTATGTTAAATTTATTATGAGATATATATCATCACTCTCTAATCATTGACATGATTGCTACATTAGGCATTATGTCTTATTTGGTGATAACTTCTGGAGTAGTCTTTAGTGTTTTAACCAACTCAAATCATCAATTAGCTAAATTTTAATATTTGATAAACTAGTATTTCAACTAGCCTTTTTTGAAGCATATAGTATTTAAAGTAGCTCCCTAAAACATTTTTTAAAAAATAGCTTCTGAGATTCAAAAGTAGGGTTTTATTTTTTTGTCCGATTTGAAATATCCTTATATTTATGTATATTTGACAAATCATCCATATGTTTTGTAATATTAAGTCAGTCTAATAGCTAAATTCACCGAATAAATTTTCTTCAATCACTTAATTGAACAGGAATATTATATGTTACTAAAACAATTATCCAGTACTTCAATAGTTATGTGATTCTGCAATAGTTAAATTTTGGAGAACAATGAAGAAGAAAAAAAATTGAAAAAAAAGAGGGGGAGATGCAGGATTTCATTTGTTCCACAAGTTTCTGATCCCTAAAAACTTTGGCGTTGCCAGATCCAGTTCTGGGCGCATGAGCAAATGCATAAGTTGATCACCTACCGCTTGCATGTACGTAGGGTCAAACCCTAAGTTTTAGAAAGAGGATATTTCCAACCAATAGCTTTCCAGTCAATCTTTCACCCTAAGTTTGATGCTCGATCTTGAAAGAATAGAATCAACCCAGTGGCTGTATCGGGTAGTTGACATCCTGTGGAAAATTTGACCCCACTATCGCAACTGCTACCAAGCTGATACTTCACGAACACTACATGAAGCCACAGAGGTAGATTGGTAGCTACGTTCAGATCATTTAGTAATTGAATCGTTCAGTTTAAGTTTAAAATTAGGTGATTTGAAGAAGTCAATGAGATTTCGATTTAAGTTGGAATTGGATATAGTCATTTGCAATTTAGGATTCGTTATACTTGATCTAATAAAATTATCTTGTACAAAAAATTAAAGCAATTTTCGAGAAAATGTTTGGATCGGATTACTTTGAATTTTGAGTCAAATTTAGTTAATCTTAGGCCAGGGATCAAACCATTATATTCAGATTTTAGTTTTCGGTTTCCAAATAGTGTTGTCGAGTCTAACGTCTAGACAGCTCCCATTATGTAGGCTGCTATGACTCGACTAGCTGTCCTATATGTCAAGGCTATGAGAGTATAAAACCAAAAGAATGAGGGATGTGATAATATATATCTTTAAAAAAAAGGGCCATGTAGCGAAGATAACCACCGAAGCAAGGCCTTGGTCCCTACTATCCATTCTTTCCTTGACCATTCAGGGCCCCCACCTTCCTTTCCCTGCTCGCAAAATGGGCCAACCATTGAGGAGAAGGTATTCTAAGCATATAACGTCATTTTCGGCTGTGAGCTGGGAATCACAATGCAAAGTGTCTATTATGTTTCTAGCAGCACATGCTTTACGGTTTACATTAACAAAAATATATTAAAATAATTTATCTGACAAATACACATAAGAAAAAGTACACACACTAACCGAATATGATGATGCCACAACGTAACGAACCAAAAATTCTGGTCATGACTTGAGATAATTGGCCGATTAAAGACATAGTAAAATCAACTTGAAAACAATGATTGAAATCATAGACTATATTCAAAATTAATCCCAACAGTGATTCATCTAGAATGAAGTGAATAGATTAATCATATTAATTAGAATGAACATGAATATCATCAATTCGAATACGATGCTCGATATTGGCCCATTCTGATCAAACTCAATGAACATGACCGATGCAGCATCAAGCCTAGCAGCCTCTTGTATTCGGACAATATTGCATTAGGTACTAAATCTAGATATAAGAACACATTTAAAATAAGTTTCAAAGTAGGGATTATATTCCGCGAATCCAAATTAATATCCAAGGCATAGGACATCTACTACTATTTATAAAGATACCAAAATTCTCTTGCTTGGATAATGAACGGAGAAACAAATCATGATCCTCCATATAATTTAAGATATCCATGAATTCTTTTTATGTGGGTTAGATTCTTTTTCAGCTTCTCGATCACTCCTTTTGCTTCCGTCGCTAGTCAACATGTGGGGTCCCTGAGCTTAGCTAGGCTGGACTTTATACTAGGGTTTTGTCTTTGGCTAAGGTCGTTGAAAGTTAAGCACCGAATTTGTTGGTGGGTCCACTTTCTTTTCTTTTTTTTTTTGGGGGGTGGCATCTTCTTTGATATTTTTGCACATCCTTTCGGATCTAATACTAGATTTCTCTCAATAATAACGGACTTAAGAGTTGTATATTTTGGAGTGTATGATGTGAAATAACCAACGTGCATGTAAGAATGCATTCTTTGTGAATATATATAAGTGAAAAGTTGATAACGTCTTTATGTATTGATTAAAAAACATGTCTTGATTCACATTGAAATTTTATTGCATTAGGTTCGATATTGATTTTGCCGCTCTTTTTGTGCTCGATTTTACTATTCTTTGTGGCTTTACAGAACCCATGGTGATGATGATGACGACCTTGACAATGACGATGAAAGTTACTTGCACTGAACTAAAGCTAATGATTTTCAAAGTTAATATAAATATCATTTACTTTAACTAATAAAATCTTATGAATTTGTACAAAATTTATATATTCTTTCTTTTTTTTAAGTGGCAAATGATGATAAATCTTTATGAATTTGTGCAAAATTTATATATTCTTTCTTTGTTTTTAAGTGGTGAATGATGATAAATCTTTATGAATTTGTACAATATTTATATATTCCTTTTTAAAATTTTGTGAATGATGTTCAAATCTTCTAACTCGTACACTCACAAGAAATAAGAGAAAAGGGGATAAAAGACCCCCCCAAAACAAAAACCAAAAAAAAAAAAAAGCAAGTGGAGCCTTAATCTAACAGTTAAAACTAGTTTCTAGTACAGTTAAAACTAGTTTTTAGTACATTTTCGTCTTCGATTTTTCTCCATACAGTGTTACATTATATTGTAATATCTGACTCATTTGAATCGAAAAGGGGAACTTCTATGTCCAAGGAAATTCAGTATAATAAGGGGATTTTTTATGGGGTAAAATCTAAAGCAATAAGAGTTTTTTTTTTGGGTTTTGGGGGGGGGGGGGTTGGTGGTGATCAATGTACTACTATCGCCAATGAGGTTCACACGAATTTCTTTTGATTAATTCATCATTATCATGTTGGGCAAGTGGACAATAATGAATCTTCTAAATCATCATCACAGTAATTAAGCATTAGCAACAAAGGAACCAAAGCAAACAAAAACAGTGCGCACGTACGTTATCTAATTTTCTAAGCATCCTCAGTGGACAATGATTAATGTTTAATACCCCAGATTATCCAGAAACAGCCTAGTTTACAAAAGTAAAAACGAGGGAAAACACAGGGACAAAAAAAAAGATTTACCAGAGCGTGAGCGGCAGGATTCGAACCTGCGCGGGCAAAGGCCACATGATTTCTAGTCATGCCCGATAACCACTCCGGCACGCCCACTTTCTGTGTCCTACGTCTAAGCGTATCCACAATTTAAATCTTTTTGCCTCAATATACTTTCAAACATATATATATCAATGGGATTTATTTGATATAAATATCAGTCAGGTTTTTAATGCATCGACTTAAGGCTTAGGAGTTTGATTCCCTCACTTCTATCACATTGTATTAATTTTTTTATACATTATTCAAATTAAAAAGAAAATTGCTAACTTGTTCGTGTTCAGTAACGAATTCGAAAATGTTGTATGCTCGTGTCCCTCATTCAATTAAGTTCCTTAGATTTTCATGCATATTAATAATTTTTATGGACGTCCCTTTACAAAGTTCGTGAGTTTTTTCATAAAATTCTATTCTTTACCATAAGCACGGGACACCTATAGCTAGCTGCAAGGTGCCTCCGTCATGGTGAGTCGAACAAATTAAAAAATCCTATCCTACTTATTATTCATAATTGTTTTTGGCATATATTTGATTTGTGCATTCATTTTTCGAAGTTAAATGTTAGTAGCAACTAGATTTAAAGAAAACAATTTTACAAACATGATGCATTAGCATTCTTTTGTTATCATAACGATGGTCTTCAAAGCTTTAATCTTTTTTGCTAACTCATGGCCTTCAACTAAAAAATCCATAAAATTCTACCCAAATTATGTTAATAATATCATAGCCATCAACAAAAGAGGTTTGAAATTCGAACATCTAGAATTACATAAAATCTTTTGATTCATAATTTATTGAAGAAAACTTCACTACTAACAAGATCAACATATAGTAGTCTAATACAATGAGCAAAAATAAAAACTGGTACATGCAATTTAATTAGAACTAGAACACAATTGTGAAAGACCAAACAGATTGGCATGAAACTCAAAGTCTATACACAACAATGGGACTCCTCACACTGTGTATTCCATCCGACCAAACTAGTGATGCGGACACTGGAACATCATATGACAGATCCTTAGCCTCCCCAACAACGGTCACTTCGAACAACTTTTGTTCCTTCAATTTCTGGAAGGACAGAGTGTTAGGCTTGACTGTAACCCTGATCTTCGACCCTTTTTGTGGCTCGATCTTTGCCACATATGTAGAGTTGGCTACTCCAATGTTTGTGACTGTTCGATGAAATGTGACACTGAAAGACCCTTGGGCATTGGCCACGCTAGCTGACATGGATGGGTAGTTCACATCTGTTGGGGATGAAGTTTTGGCTGTGCTTCTCGGACATGAAGATTTGTCACCTGATATTACTCTTATTTGGTCATTAGTGTACCCCAATTTACACATAAATGCTATGTAATTGTCTTCTGTAGCTTCGTACACAAGTCCTGGGTTTGTGGCTCGTACGGGATCAATGTGGCCTGACCCATAGGCAAATTCTCCATCTGGGTTCTTAGATGGGCTCATGGGTCGCGCTGTAAAGGAAGAGCAAAGGTGCGTGTTAGTATGGGTAGTCTATGTGATGGTGTTCATTTTCTCTGATATGATATGTTACAAAATAAAAAGTGTGGAACTTGCAGTGTGTTAATGAAATGAACAAAGGAAATATGTTTGGAATTCTACCTGTTGTCATAAGAGCGGATTTGAGAGCTGAAGGAGACCAGTCAGGATGCAAGGACTTCAAATAGGCAACAGCACCAGCTACATGAGGACAGGACATGGAGGTTCCTGATAACACACTGTATCGAGATTTTCGCGTGTCCCCTACTTCTGGGGCTACGGAAGCAATTGGTGAATATGCAGCTAAGATGTCCACTCCTGGTGCTGAGATATCCGGCTGTGATACAATTGCAGACGTTCAAAGCATTAGGAATGTCTAACCCAAGAGACAGAGGATATCAAGCAAATTAAATGAGTAGTTGATTTTTGTCGTTCATGGGTTAGAGGCTCAGCTCGATTGGCCAAGTTATCTTGGTCCTCCTAGTATCAATGGCTTATTTGGGTCAATTACGAGATAAACTATTCCAATTTATTAAGTGGGCAAAAAGGAGTATAGTAAGCTTGGGTTGTGATCATTGACCACCACTAGTTTCTAGTTAGATGTGTATATCAAGTGTTTGGGCAAATTTGAATCGCAAACCTTTAGAATATCCGCGGCAACACTATTTGGACCTCGAGAAGAGAATGAAGCAACAACAGGAGCACTGGTATCATTGATGGACTCACTTTTCAAGATTTTAGCAACTGGAGCTCTGCCCATGAACGCAAAAGAAAACGACGTGGTTGAGATCAGCACATTGAAATACAGAAGAAAGGCAGTAAAAAATCTGTCACAAAAAAATATATTTGTATCTTGAGCTGTGATTTTGGTCATACTTGGTGGAGTTAAGGTAGGAAATGAGAGCTTCATATTCACTCATATTTAGGGTAACTGCAGGCAACGGCACAATAAAAGAGACATCATTGTTTTCAGAGCCAAGTGCCACTGCACCAAGCGCACCTGCCCTGAAAGCCTCCTTCGCTCCCATTGGTTGGTCACAAGCCACAATCTTTCCCTTCACTAGACTCTCATCCAAGCAAGTCTCACTGCACAACCTGCAAATGCACGAGATCTAATTAAGATGCTTCATTTAACTTTGGATTATAGATGAATACAACAGAACATCTTAAACAAGACCTTTTACTTCTTTTAGTGTACGGTAGTCTGTACTTTATGTTGGTCGACTTTAGAATCCAACATAAATTATCTATTGCATGTACAAATACATGCATATGGGAAGTTACCTTGCACTGTCCTCAGCACACTGACTTGATGCGGCCTGTCCATGTATCACAGGGAATTTGTCTCCCTTCAAGGTGAACGAGTTGACGGACATACCCTGTTTCCAAAACAACCAAAAACAGGTGAGTCGAAGATTGACCCATGTACCTAACCCAACATAAGAAAATGGTGTCCTTCTGCCAATGGGACTGTGCAAAAACTTATTATGAGTAATTAACAAGGAAACTACAAGAACGATACTTGTGATACATACTGTGAGAGTCTTCCCATTTCCTAGCTTAACTTTGTCAACGATCTTCCGATCCATAGTGCTAGCGGCAACTGTGAAAATCCAAGGAGCAACACTCCCAACAGTCCGTGATGAATTGCCATTGTTTCCAGCAGACTGAAGAGTAAGTATCCCCTTCTGCATTGCATGGAAAGCTCCAATGGCAATACTGTCACGTCCAAAAGCAGTAGCTGATCCTCCAACAGAGATGGTGATCAAGTCAACCCCATCAGCAATGGCATCATCAAACGCTGCAATGACATCGGATTCTTGGCACCCTGTTGCGTCACACACTTTGTACACTGCTATTCTGGCTGAAGGCACCCCTCCTCTCGCCACGCCCCCTGCCAAGCCGAAGAAGCTTGCATTGGCTACTTTTGAACCGGCTGCTGTTGAGGATGTGTGGGACCCATGCCCATTTTCATCCCTTGCTGATGTTCCTATGTATGTCCTTGCACCAATCACCTTGCTGAGAAAACCAATGGTTTTTCGTCAATTTTAGCAACAATATAATGTTGGGAATCAGGGTTTCCCAAGAAGTGATCCATCCTATTACTACACTCAAAGTTGTTGAAAGAATGGAGAAAGAGAAAAAAAGTATTACTTGTTGCAAGTGAAATTTCGTCCACCCTTGCAAACACCTTTCCATTTCCTAGGGGCAGGACCGAAGCCATGATCTTGAAAACTAGGCGACTCAGGCCAAAGTCCGGTGTCAATGACTCCAACTATTGTGTCACTCTCAGCTCTCTCATGACCTTTATGTGCAGCCTCTGGGAATCCCATGAAATCCCAAGACCTTGTTGTCTGAAGCTCAAGTTTCCTACTTGGAAAAACTGATATCACTTCTTTCATATCTGCCCAAAAACAAACGGAAAAGAGGTTCTTCATTTATAGATCATAATCACATTTTAATTGGTCTGATTGAATCAATGAAATGAAGGGATGTGGGTACTTGCTTTGGAGATTTTGCATCTCTTTCTCAGTCAACTTGGCTGCGAACCCGTTGAAACTCTTCCTGTAGCTTCTTATCAAGCACTCTTCTGCTTTACTGCTTAACATAATCAGAGTAAATAGTTAGCCCTCTTTCCAGGGAGAAGTTCTGCACATGTCATGCAAGATTTTTTTTTTTGGGGGGGGGGGGGGGGTGATGTAGTACAGTTAGTTAATAACAATAACAGGCAAGGCAAATCAAGGTTAGAATTTAATGTATTGAACCTTCATTTGTGACCAAGAAAACAGGATTAAATATTATTTAAAGAAAATTAGGTGGGAGAGCTAGCTACCTGTGCTCAAGCACTTGATTGAGAATACTGAGATGATATCCAGATGAAAGTGAGTACTCCACAGAAGCTGATCCCATATAAACGATGTATACCTACATGATCAAAAAGTAATAAATCATGCATGTTAATTTTCACAACAAACAAAATCAAAGGAAGCAATTCATGCATAACCAGCCAAGTACAATCTTAATTGTACACCAATATTCATGTGTGTCAATTAGGTTACAACAACAACTCCAAGTGTGCAACGTCTTGCTTTGACAGGGTTTAGGGAGATCCAAATGCAGGCAATCTTACCCTACAATCACTTATGCCAGTACAGACACTGATTCCGAGAGACAATAAAAAGCAGAAGCATTAACGTATGTGTCATTTTAGTTCAATCCGTGAAATTTTTCAGTACTTGGTTTAGTACTAGCAAAAATAAGCATTATAAGTTGTATTTCACTACACCTATTGGGTTTTTCCACTTCATGGCTTTCATCCCACCCTTATTATTAGAATTTTAAAAAAAAAAAAGGAATGAACTCAAAACTTGCCTGTCTATCCTCATTAGCTGCAATCCCCAAGAGGAAGAGGCAAAGACCAAAGATGAAGAAGAAGACTGAGAAATACTTGAAATCAGCCATAATTAATTTGTGTTTTTGAGTTGTGAAATTTGTAGATTAACAGGGTCAAATTTATAGGAAATAAAAATCAGATCGACTTTATGAAATTTGGAATATTATCAAGGAAACAAAATTAAAACGGAAAGTGATCATACGTTTTTATTACCATCTTAATTTTGGTGCAAAAAAGCTGTAAGATTCAATAGAAAATTTCCAAACTAGGATGATATAGCAAAATCAGAATGAAAACCCAAATTTAAATGTGCACGTAATATTTTTCATGGGTAATGTACATCATACACCTAGAAGTGTGTACTCTCTCTTGCCCTATATATATATATGTGTGTGTGTGTGTGTGTGTGTGTGTGTGTGTGTGTGTATTTTCAGTGTGTATCTATCATATAGACAATTTTTAATATATGGCGCTGAAGTGGCTTGTAGGAATTCGTACTCCTAGAAGTATGATATAGGCTTTGTTTTCTGTGCCAACTATCAATAGATTTTAATTCGATAAAAAACAATAAAAATAAAAATGAAAAACCCTTAACGAGCAGATTGACGTGGATATATCAACTTTAATACAAAGGAGATTGAGCTGTTCAAGATGAGATAAACCCAGCTAATCACGCTTTAATTATGTTCAAAGAGGTAAAAAGGGAGGGGGAAATGTAGTCAGATTATGTTGAGATGCTCCTTGGGAAACTTTCGTGGAGCAATTAATCGATTATATTTGCACTGGTTGAAAAGAGTCCAAATACATTGAAAATGGAGCAACTCATTTTAATTGGTTGATTTTAATTATTATCTTATAAAATCCTATTTTATAGGAATTGATATTTTCATGATGATATTTTTCATTTGATTACGCCTTATCGAATTGGTGTAGCTAACATTTGATGTAAATCTATTTCGTTGTTGTACCTAGAATAGTTGTTTAACCTTTTAGGGGCTGTTTGGTGAGTGAAAAAGGAATGGGACTTGAAATCTAAAGATTCAATTTTCTTTCCTTATTATTTGGTGAGAATTTTTTAAAAAAAATTGAATTTAGGATTCAAGTTCCATATCTGATCTCACAGGATTCAAGTCCTGATTTCATTCTGTTCCAATTTTTCTCACCAAATAGACCCTTATAAGAATTGATATTCATATTTCTCTCAGAACGTGGGGGAAAAAAAACCATAGTCGAACATCAAAAAATGGAAACAACCAATCTCATATTATGACTATAATCACAATCAGTTGCAGATCACATTCAAATAGGGGCGACTGACTTTGAAAGAAACACAAACCAATTTTCAACTATTCAAGTCTTACCATAATTGTACAATCAAATTCTATAATAACCCATCAGGTTTTAGTCTAATGATTAAAATAGAAACCCGAATATTTGTTCAATATTCCCCTCTTGCATTGTACTATAATTAAACTGTAACTCTATTGTAATGTCCTAAACTCATATGGAATCTAGAATCTTGGCTCCAAAAACCAAAATCAAAGGCAACAAACAAGATAAAGAGATATCATTAACAGATAACTCAAATAATCATGTGATATTTACTTTGAGAATATCTTTTAACAAGTAAAATACGACGACATTGCACTCCTTTATTTTAATAGAAAACGTCCGACGTAAAATGAGTTATTGATGTGAGGTCAGAGTGGCTCGAAAAGATGAGATTTGGTGTACGACCAAATAAAAGTTAGCTGCGTCACCCAGCCAAGTCCAAGTCAGCTAAGCTCCATGAGATAAAAGCGCGACTTTAGCTTGGCTTGAAATACCCAAGCCTACAACATTTTAGGCTCGTGCTCGAATGCATATTGTTTGACTTGAAGCTCCAGTCAATCGGCTCCACTCATTAATCTTTTTCTAAAAAACTTTTAAATCCAAGACGACAATTCAAGTTAAATTCTACAATTTCGGAATAGAATCAAAAAAGGATGGAATAAACATTTGTAGATCATACTATTAATTTCATATTCTCCACATGGGTGCATAAGGAAAAGAAAAAAAATGAACTAATTGAGCTAAACCAAGCCAAAGCAAGCAAGCCAATTAAGTTGAGCCGCACTACGATCGGGTTCGACTTGGTATAATTTCAAGCCGACTTGTGGAGCTTGAGCTAAGTTAGACTGAGCCGTAGACGAGCTTTAATCAAGCTAAATTTGAAGGTTCGATAAGCCGACTTGATTTCGTTACAGCCCAGAGATCAACAGTATATTATTAGGTGATTCAATAGCTCTTTTTACATTCAATCCCAAAAAATAAGTAAGTAAAAAATAAAAAAATGGTTATATTCGATAGCTTTTTATCTTCTTTCTTTCTCACCGTAGCTAAGTTAGTGGCGGATCCAGAAAATTTCTTTCTCAACAATTGGCTCTCGCACATATTTACGAATAAATTAAATGACAAAAAGAGAACAACAATAAAAATTCTGCATAGGGTTCGCATGCCAGTTTTCTAAGGTCCAGCTATACTACTAGTTTCTTCCCCCTAACTTGACATACAAATATTAGAGAAATTTTTTTTCACTACCCCACTGCCACTAGGGTAGGCACGCCACTGAGCTAAAAAGAACCAGCATGCAAAGAGTTGAATGATATGTAGGGCTCAAATCAGTCCCAAATGAGTAAACCTGAACCGAGTTTATGAGTCTGACCTAAACCTATAAGCGTTCCGTCCCAATTTGGAAGTAGACGTTTTCCACTCTAGCCACATTATTTGCATCTCATTGTGGGGTGCAAAATTTACTAATATTTTAGCCCAGAAAAATTACTGACTCCAAAGTCACCGCGAATCCTCAATACATAAATAAAAATTATTAAAGTAGGAAAGCAACTTAATTAAAATGTTCGTCTTCCTCTTCATCTCCCTCTAAGCAAAGCCTTTTCAGCACTGTCCATCTCCTCCAAGATCCTAGCCTTTCTCTTGGCCGGGATGGGAGCGGTGGGGCCGAAGCTGATATAGTGGCCGGAGACGGCGTTGAGTGCGGAGTAGATATCCCGGAAAGACGGCCGGCCCAGAAGGGCTTTGTCTCTCCTGTACTTAGCCACCCAGGAGTTAGAGGTGGCTCTAAGCTCAGACACTGCATCAGCCACCTTTGGGTCATTCTTATCCAGGGCGATGGTCGACCTCACCTTGTTGATCACGTCCTCTGTCTCCTTCACGTACTCCTCGTCCGAGCCGGCTAGGGCGGCGGCTGGAATCACCAGGGCGGGAGAGAGAATGGCGGCGGTCACAGCAGCGAACGTTAGGTGCCGCCGGCTCATGGTGGTGGTGGTAGTGAGTCTGGATTTGGCAAGGGTTGGGGATGGGGTTGGGGGAAGGGGTTTGGGCTTGGAAGCCGGCGTGGGGGTGGGGGTGATCAAGGCAGGGCAAGCCATGCTTTGGAGATGCAGAGAGAAAGAGGAAGATTCACTAAGAGATGGGTTCATGGAAATAAGGGCGGGATGCTACGTGGGCTTATCGTCTTATCTATAAGTTTTGGTCTTTCTGGATGAGAAAGACCCTTGCTGGATTTCAAATGACATGGAAACATACAAGACTTAAACGCATAACGAATCGAATAAAACGCATAACGGACCGACCTTTGAGGGGAAAAAAGAGACACGTAACAGGAAAATATATTAATCCTGACCCCACAAATATGCCAACAAAATTTATTTATTTATTTATTTATTTTAACCAAAAAAACACATTCTATTCCCGAGTCGCCCAAGTAATGCACCCATTTGTTTCACGGACCGGCTGGTTGTCACTTGTCAATCTACCTAATGCAGCATATTACGAAATCGTATTTGTTGTCAACCCAATAAGCTTATTACGAAATACTAGAATCAATATGCAGCAGATCCCTTTTAGTAGTTTAGACCATATTTAGGTTGGTATTTCAGGTATGAATCCTGATGGCAGATTACTTAGATATAAACAAGGAAAAGGCTATGCAAAGCATACACAACAGGTGAATGAAGAGAGGGTGAACATTCTTCAGCTTCTATGGGCATCGTTCCCTCCCATACCACCCAAATGAAGAAAATCATGATTCCATTCAGAGCACAAACTTTCTGCATTTCATACTGAAGGAACCCTAGCCGGTTTACACTGTACGGCAATGTAACAGTTTACACTTTACATCTAAACTCTCAGCCCAGCCCTGTGTATCATATTCATATATCTACATCAGTTAACGCATCATCTGTATGGCTGTACCTGGCTACCTTAGTTAACACCTTCCCAATGAGAAGTACATACTCTACTCTCTGGTGAGCTCACCAAAACTGAAGACAAGAAACACAGCTGACACAGCTGACTGGAAGCCCTCCAGAGTCAGATTACAAGGAAAAATTTTCAGATCACCATATCTGCTGCTGCCTTGTGTCATTCTCTCACAGGTCCTGCATAATACGTTCATCTTCATTAAAGAGTTAAGACAGCAAATTGGTTTTTCGGAAGGGGGGTTTGACAGCCATTCAGAGAACCGTGCTTCGCAATTGACTGCATCACATGTTGGTCACTGCAACAAGTCCCCTCACCACATCATCATACATAATACAGCTCCCAAAAAGAATATCCTCCAATTGCAAGAAAGATGATACAGAGAACGGAAGCTCCCTTTCGAGCGGATAGATAAGGGAAGGAAGTCAATGACGCACTAGTTACCAGCATGTGCGCTGCCTATGATAGGGACCACAGAATGGCACAAAAGCATGTTGTTAGGCAGCTTACTGTAACCCAACTGTTCAGATGATCAGGAAAAACACTGAAGCATACTACGTGGTGCTAATAATCACAAAAACCATGGAAGAAAGCCAGCCTTTCTAGAGAAGGGGTCATGGTGTCTGCATCTTGGAACTTACATGTCTATGCTTCAGTATTTATGACAACTCAAGGATAATATGATTCTCTCGTCAATAATGGTAATCATTGTGATTGGGGGTGACAATATATCTATCTGATCATACTCACAGCAACAACACACAAAACAAAACCACCAGGCAATTTAACTAAGTTAATACTCTCGTGCCAAAGATAATGAACATTTAAAAGCTGAATAACACGTAAGCTTGCAGCAAGCATTGTCCACTGTAAAACAAGCAAGAGTAATCAGAAGTTCAGCATACACTTATATGGCAAATAGAATATATTTCTTCATGATGACAGAAGATTAATGCAGCCAATGACTAGCAATAACTTAATTTAATTGATAGATAGTACATTCTCCCCTCTGTTTAAGGCAGACAGGCAGTAGGGTGTGGCATTGTTGAACAAAGGCCTACAATTCCTTTTCACGTCTTACCTAAACCAAAGCACAGAAAAACACCCGAAGCGCAAATGAACGTGGAGTTGCAGTCCCCACTGAATTATAACCTAGTTCACTACTAACAGAAGAAGATATCAGATGTGAACGGCTGCAGGAAAAGCCCATAATTGGAGCATACTATCATCGTCCCATATAAAGCATAACAAGAGAGAGACATCAAAGACTAGTAATAACATCAGGCACTGGGACAGCAGTGATTAAAGAGAGTGAGTTCCCCTTTTTTGGCTAACTAGTGAAGTGGATATGGTACAATTATGAATGCAACCAGAAGCCCAGCCAGCCACGGTTGGATGAGCATTGAGGTATCGATTTTCGATGCCTCATCTTCCACAGAGAAAATACAGAGATTCATGGCAGAAGTTGTATTTTTAGAAAAAAGTTTCTATTAGAACAAGTAAAGCTTGCCTCTAAAGCATCAGGGTCAAAGGTTTTTCAAATATCCTCGACATCCTAATATGATGGTTCTCATTCCAGATTCTAGACACAGTCTCTCCACAACTCATCGCATCCAAAACAAAGCACTTATCATCTATACAAGGAACAAAACGAATATGAAATATCTTGCCTTAAAAGAATAGGAGGTGGCTAACAATGGTAAGTTAAACAAATTCATTTTCATTTCCTCCTAGAGACAAAGTAAACTTATTTGGGCAACCAGGGGTATTGCAGACTCCTCCGTTCTAAAAAGTAACTATTCTAAATTAATTGACACACTAAGCAGTTGAGATTCGGATTCAGATTCATTTCATGAAGTCCACCGTACAAACTCCATGTTGATTAAGTACTAAGAATGCCAAAACTTTAATGGAATCATAGAAACAGTTTCAGCAAACCACTTAACCACCTGACGGGCTTATATTCCAGAGATAGGATTGGCAAGACCAAATAGCAAAAAGAAGTTCTCTCAGCCCAAACAAGTTTGAGTCGTACCAAGGAAGAGTCCAAAGACAACAATATCATTTTATTATTTTAAAAGTGAAGTTGGGTTACTAACCAAACAATAAACCTAAAAGAGATAACCATGCCTCAGCTCCAAATCCATTGTAGAGACATGCATGAACATTCAATGGGTAATTCATTGATGGCCAGATAAATCAGCAGTTTCAATGGGTTATCTGAAGTTCTGAACAATCAAAAGACTGAGAAAAGATTATAGGACAAGGAGCATTTGATGAGTTGACATCATGGTAAGGCCTCAAAGTCCCTTCTACCTCTTGGCAAGTTAAACTAGGATATTGGAATTTGCATCCACAAGTTTGCAGCACAGAAGGCAAAGGCCAACAAGCATCATCAGATATAGCTGTAGAACCTCATGCAGTTAAGAAGAGAGATAGAAATGCAATGCATAAGGCATTGACCAAAGAAGCATTCAAATGTAGCAGATGACAATACGTAAGAAGAAATGAGTGAGGTGGAGGTAGAAAAGCACCATAAAGCATATATAGTAATAAAAACTACCATAGCAACAAAATATGCAAACAAAATCTGAACTAGAGCTCTGGAATCTGCTTCAGAAGATCCCAAATTGCCAAATAACAACTGCCGGAATACTCCAGAGGCAGTATCATATATAGTTAAGCCAATGAAGGCTGCAACATGTCAGGCAGTCAAAAGACATTTAGCTTTCCCCACAACACGGATCACAGGTCTACTATTAAATGCAGAACAACACCCAAGCGAGCACTAAACGATATAAATTCCACAAGGAAAAGCTAAAGTGTAGTATGAAACTAAATAAGATTATACGAATCTAGAGTTACTCAGCATCGATCACAGCAAATGGTAATTACCTTGATATCTAGTGGTGGAAGAACACCGAAGACAGCTCTGCAGGCGCTCCAAAACCTCACATGAAACCACATCGAACCCGAGTGCATTAGCGATGCAAGTATAGGAACCATTCAGCTCTCCTCCAATAGCAATACTCCTCCAGAACCCAAAGACCTGCTTAACAAGGTAGACCGCCCAGAATTCCCACTCAGACGTGACACATATGTTTCTGAATGACAGAAAGCGCATGGCAAGTGCAAGCCTGTACATTTGACTGCCAAACTCAGCATTCTGATGCTTAACAGGCCTATGCCTGGCAACCCTAAATGCGTGAATGGGCCTCAACCGAAACCCTAATCTGACCCACAAGCACCCCACATTTCCTGTCCCTTGCTTCAATGCCCCTGATTTCCAACCCCTGCCCGCCACTACCACCAACCCGGTTTTTCCACTGAGCTTCTTCTGCCTGCACCGCTCTCGAAGTCTCAAATTTCCAAGAAGTTTCCGCTTGATAATTCTTCTCTTAGCTCTCAAATGGCTCTCCCAAATTACCCGTCCCAAACAAACCGTAAATGACAACAAAGTTGCAGTATCAGCTACATACAAAAGATACAAAAGTTCTCGACACTGTTTTCTGCCTAAATTTTCTGAACTCATCCACACTGGGCGATGAAGCTCCTTGGCAATTATAACTTGGAAGTCCGCGTTGTACCCCATTAGCAATATGAAATCAGATACTGAAACATAGGGCGAAAAAAGTAAGAAAAAGAGAAAGATGCAAGGACAAAATAGAATCAAAGTTGAGCCCACATTTGAGAGTGAATCTGACAAAAGCAACCCTGAGACCGAAAGAACTCACTTTTCTCGGCTATCTTATTCTTGTCTGATTCCGAAAACCTACGTTTTTCTGGCATCCTTCATCAAGAAAGAAAATTACGCACACAAAATTCAGCGCCCAGGTATAAAAGAACTAAAAAGAATTGAGCAAAATGAGCAAGAAAATACCTCGGAAACTGAAATCAACTCGCAAAATTGAGCGGCAAATTGAAACGTTTCGAGAGTGCTGAAACACCTGGAATCGGAGAAGTTTAAAGGGGAGATTGAAGGAATCGAACGGTATGTACAACAATGAGAAGGAAATCTCAGAAAAGAAGAAAGATTGGAGGAGAAATGGAAGAGAAAGAGGGTTGAGTTGAGCTAGGGTTCGGGGCACTTGTTCTAGGGTTTTTTTTTTTTTTTTTTTTTTTTGGGGTCGCGGGAAATGGAAGAGTTTTTCTCTCTCTATCTTTCTGAGTGATGTATGTGTGGAGAGCTGAACGAGGGAAACTGCTACTGTAGATGTTTCAGGGGATTCATTTCATGGTTTTCAAGAGAAGGCGTACACGCGGGAGTGAGGATGCAGATGTCGATTTATCTCACGCGCCATGTTTCCTCGTCGCTCGTCCACGCGCTCCGCCGTTCTTTAGCGCGTCATTAACATTTAGCAAAGTGGTTAGGCTGTCAGTTGGTGGTTACATTTGTCATCTTAACAGCCAAGCACCCCGTCCCTCCCCCATCCACCCCCCTTCCTCAAGAATTTAAAACTAGAAGACGGAATAACGTACGGTTCGACAAAATGATCTTCATATCGGGGTGATGTGGTATCAAAGATTAAGGTTTCGAATGTTCGCACATCAATACAAAAAAAAAATATAGGAAAAATATTTTTTTTATTTTTTTATATCTTTCGCACCATAGTATTTTCGCACTATAGTATTCTCATAAGATATGGGACTTTTAATGAATAAATTTATTATTGTTTAAAAAACACATTTCAACATAACTAAAATTGTTACAATTAGGGCCTGTTTTTTTCATATGTAAATGGAAGTACGTAAAACAGTGAAATAGGTTGAGATAGGTTGAAGTATGTTGAAGTAGGTTGAAGTGGGTTCAATTTTTTTATGTGATAAATTAAAATTGGTTAAAATAGTTGAAGTAGGTTAAAATTTATTGAAGTTGGTTAAACTGGGTCGAGATTGGTATTTTAGAATTGACCCACGAAAAAAACATGGCCTTAGTGTATAAGATTTCTCTTTTTAGCCTCATATGTTGTACTTAGGTAGAACATTAGAATATTTATTTAGATTTAAGTAGGAGACAAAGTTCAAAATATAGACAAGAGACATTCTTGCAAATCTTTTTTGCTAAATCTACTACCCTAATTTGTTGATTTTTGTTTGTGACCAAACCTTCTTTTTTAATATTTACCAATACTTATAATTTTTAAAGATAATTGATTGACAATAAGCTCCTAAAATTTTCTTCTTGTTTGTCATCTTTCTAAATCTTGTGAATTACTTATATGACACAATCGCTTTTCCACAGCTTAAAATGTCTCTCGTATGGCGTGACATCCTCTTAGAAGACCCAACCTAAATTCTCCTCCGGGACTACATTGAAACAATCCTTTTTCTTTTTTAAAAAAAAATGCCCCTTGAAACAATCTTTACTGATTACTAATACAAACTCAGAACCCTTGAATACTGAACGTAAGTCACATAAACTACTTTAGACTTACCCTGCCATAAACATAAGCATCAACTCACTCGAACTGTGTATTATTTTCAACACGATAAATTTCTTGTGTTTTTGGAATAGACATAAAAACTTTCATAGTGAAAACATCCTTATGCAAGTGGTAGAGTACTCAGTTATTCACCTTCTAAATGAAAGGTCGGAATTTATAACTCCACCACTTGTAAGGGTTAACTTACTTCTTCCTTCTTCCAAGGGAGAATGCTTGCGCTTCATCCAAAAAATACTTTATTGATCACAAAATCGAAGGATTATGTGCTTATTGCTTACCGTCTTCACAAAATCCTACAATCTCATATACAGAGCACTACAAAAATATACAAGTTATGCAAACGACCATCCTAACATTTATTTTGCCCGTCATAACCTTCCAGTACTCTTCCATTTTGTTTCAAAAAAAAGCGCAAAGGCACGCATCACCTTCCCGGATCAGTGGCAGATGACGTGGCTTGCAAACGACCATCCTGACATTTTTCTGTACTTCCAAACTGAGAACTCAATAACAAGTGACCCACACTAAATTTTGAGCTCATCTTCAGACTTGGACGACTGAAAATCTAGTAATCATCAAATGAAGAAGAAACTCCTGTCTTTTACTACCTACCATTGTTTCATCAAAGCTGGGCTCCAGTCAAGAAACACAATTTCCAGTACATTTATTTGCAGCTCCAAGTTTTAACAGTTCTTGTTAGTTTCAGATTACAATTTATACAATGAACTTTCTATCTTTAAGATGAGATATCCATCGATTGACAAACAACAATCATTCCTAGGTCCTAAATAAGATCGCTGTGCGCTATCCATCCCACAAGAGACTGGAATTTTGAAGCTGAAACGTAAAAGAAAGCCAGTACAAATCTGAACTTCCTGGCATCTGGGTGGCACAATCGAACTTCCTGAACAAAAGGGGAACAAAGACAAGCACGAATTCATGATCTGAATGAGATAATAAGCTTAAACCGGGCATTCATTTTGCACGGAGTTAAAATCTCCTATAGATAATGTCAGCAGCAACCTATCTCCCACACGACCAAACAAAGAAAACAGGGGGAAAAAAACAGCAACCTGATTAAACACAATCATACGGTCGAGCAAAGAAAACAGGAAGAGCAACTATGAGCTTACCCTTTCCATGTGAATGCCGCCAAGGAAAAGGGACGCAGATTTTCCTCATGTGTGAAGATAATTAGCAGCCATCATCAGTTCCAAAGTAAGTTCAGGTTCAATATGAAACTCAGTCTCCTTTCCACTGCCAAGTCATTCATTTGGCATGTCAGTAAAGCATAACAACCTAACATGAACCAACTCAATCAAGAGTAAAAGGAGACGATAGCTGGAGCCTGGAATGGTTGGGCCGGTACCAATGATAGAGCCAACAAAAAAGGACAAAATTATAGAAATAACATGCACAGCGGTATTTAAATTTTCACAAAGACACACTAAAGGAAGCAAATGACCTAGCATATTCATATCAAGGCAAGGTAGCTAGCATCATTCCTAGTTAAGCAGTCTATGCACCTATTAGATTGCAAGCGCTTACTGTCACACTATCCATTCCTTACGAAGAACGGAGAGAGTCGTATGAAATTCAGTGCTTTAAATTTCTCCCTTGAGTCTAGATACAAATCAACCTCCAGCCCCACATGTAGTTAAAAAAAACAATTACAGGAACCTTTGGTTTTACACGGCCAATCATTCACACTCGAAGATTGACTAAAAGAATGATCACAAGTAACACACAAAGAAGGTCCAAGAGTAAGAAACTTAATGACAATCACAATCTATCCTAGTCTCTGCAGATCCACCATGGAGCAGTAAAATGAAGGCAACTTTTTTTTTCCCCCTTTTTGATAAAGGAAATGACGGAATGATTGAGCTAACATAGGAGATCCCTTAAGAGGAAAACCATCCAAACAGACTTTGTTATCCTCTGAAAGCGTTCATAAACAGCATACGCCCCATCTGTTATCTTTAAAAACTGATATTTCATCAAAAGGTTTCATCCGTAGAAGACGTTTGATTGGTAAACTTATTAGATCAGACAAACTAAGTCATTCATGCCGCGAAAATGGGGCTACTTCTGTGCATGCTTTCCTTTCCTTCCTGTTACACATTTCCTGAACTACTGCTAATCTGCAACCTCTTCACGGAAACAAAGATTGTTTCACTGGCATTTAATGAGAAAGGTACAGCGAAAAAGAACTGGGATAAGAGAGCTTACAGAGAATGATAATTCTAAAGTCCGACAGTGTTGCAAATTCACAATCAATAGTCATGAGACCGTTGATGTAGCACATAATGAGTAAAATGTGGGTTGATGCAGCATGAAAGGGTACCACCCAAGATGAACTATTCCTAAAATGGTTTCCGTATTTACTTGGGGTGAAATAAATGGGAACAAGGGTTGCTACTGTGCTAAGTAATATTACCATATTGAACATTTTGAAAGGGGAAGGGGTTACATAAGCTAACATTTTCCCTTCTTGTTCAAGCACCACTAGATAGAGAATCAGAAATGTTAAGGAAAGTTCATTAACCGTGCCAATAGCTCCTGAAACTTGGAAGACAGAAAGGCTGAATGCAGAGAGAAGCAACTCATCATTGAAAGGAAATAAAGGAAGCTTCCAAATTAATTGAACTCAGAAAGAGAGCCGGGAAAAAAGGTGACCATACAGAGTAGTAGGCACCAGAGACAAACATTTTTCGAGAAACCCTTCTATTCTCATTTAGTCACTAATGTAGCAGGTATGAGCTCCAGTCATTGTCTACACACATAGAAAAAATAATTCATGTTAAACATTGGCTTGGAAGCCCCCCTTTATGAAAATATACTACACGTTGAAAGAATACAAATACAGAGGAGAGGATTAGTTTCACTAAGATGAGTACTAACTATCAACAGTGAGAACAGACAGGAAGTATGCATTAGCATTTCCATTTGATAGTCCACAATTCTACAGGTTCTTACTATAGAACAAGACTGCAAACGCATATAATCTGAAGCCATTGACCGCTAAAATTGCTGGGTCATCGCACATCTTGTTCTAAGGTCTAAACCCCTTCATGAAACCCCTGGGTCATCGCACATCTTGTTCTAAGGTCTAAACCCCTTCATGAAACCCCTATTTAGTACGGACCTGCATAACATTCCTATTTACCAAAAACCAGACCCAAAGAAGAGGCATTCTGAACTTGTCTTCCAATCTCTCCCACACCTAATCATGCCCACCCATTGAGCTACTACAGAGTCATTGGAGCTTCTTTGTACAACATTTCACAATAAGGTATAGATTGTCTGGCTATGCTCCTTAGTCCTTACTTCTTAGCAGCATATCTTAAAATGGATTAGGAAACATAACGAGACAGTTAGCTTCACGCTCTCCTGACATTCACGAGTAAGCATAACTACATAAGCATCTTCTTGCCTTGAATTTTATAGTCAGACTGAATTATAAGACATAAAAAACCCAGTAAGAAACCTTTTCCATCAAGCCAGCCGACGCTATCTTATTGCACTCACAGTAGATCACATGAGAGGCAGATTCAGCAGAACTATTTTTTTGGCAGGGAGGGGGGGCGAAAAATGCATTGAGCTCCAAATAAAGAAGAGCATCAATTTTGCCAAGTTAATTTGAATTACTGCTGACCTCGCATACTGAAGAGACCAATAGAAGTATTGACAAATCTTCTCGAGTATAGTAGTGCTTATCTCAGGGAAGCGCACCTCTCCATGCTGTGTTTCAGCAAAACTCCCTGGAATCCACGCGAAACATGAAAATGAAATGTCAACCCAATAGTAGAGCTTGGAACCTTCATATTCATGGGGCCAGCCACTTGCACAAAAATAGAATTGGGTTGCTAAAAGGAAAACATCAAGAACAAGGGGCCACCAAATATAACATTGTTTGGCACCCAACGCCTACTCTACCAACATAAAACAAAGTGAATACGTTACTAATCACATAAGGATTACAAGTTACAGCAACCTCATAACCCAAGATACTGGTCGAAACACACTCATTCTGGTAAGTGCTTCACACAAAGATACACTTAGAACAATGCCCCCCCCCCCCCAAAAAAAAGGTCCAGTAACATCTTGTTTTTAGTGGGAAAATTATGTGAACTAACAACTAACATTTTTCTCACAATGACTATGATACAGGATCAAGGAAGCTGCCCGAATTAACAAGAATGGGAGCTTCGATAATGCCTGTACTGAGCAAGTGAGCTGAGATTTGAGAGAGATTGAGAGGGAGAGTATTGAATCAGAATTTTTGGGTACCCGTTTTATTCCTCATTTCCATTGTTATATGACTTAGCTTCCCTGATTTCCCGGTAACAAACGGCCAGCTCATCAGCTCCCCTAACAACCGTAACTAACTTTGCAAAAAAAAACAATAAGAAAATTGAAAAAAAATATGTAGTTGATGTTCCTGTATCACAGCTCCCTCTCCCGAGAGCCTTGTCCTCAAGGCTGAGCAGTAAGCTGAAAGGATGGGTATTTGGACTCAAACTCATCAGCAAACATCCAAGTAGCCTGGTCTTCATCATGGGGTGACCATTGGATCAGATACTGAATTGCTGCCTTGTTCTGCCGCTTCACCATTCTGCGTGCTAAGATTTTGTATGGAGTTAAAGCTGGCCCAGCCTGTGTTCCTCTCATCCATACAGGAATGTAAGGTTGAGGAGGTAGTGGTCCATGAAAGGGTTTTAACTGAGAGATATGTACAGTAAGGTGAATCATAGCCTCAGCTAGGAGAGCCAATTTGTAAGCTACCTGTCCCACCTTATCAAGGATCATAAAGGAACCAGAATATTTGCGACCCAACTTCATGTTACTACTGTTGGACATACTAGACTGCCTGTAGGGCTGCAATTTAAGCCAGACCCAATCACCAATCTGCAATGTTTTCTCAGTTCTGTGCTGATCAGCTGACATCTTCATCCTGTGCTGGGCTCGGAGCAAATTTTGCTGAAGTTGTTTAATCATGGCCTCTCTAGTCTGCATTGACCGATCAACCATAGCATGGTCAGACTCACCAGGGAGATAAGGAAGATGATATGGAGGGGGCTGGCAGTACAGCACTTCAAAGGGGGTAATTTGAATGGCTGATTGGAAGGTGGTGTTGTACCAATATTCTGCAAGAGGAAGCCATTTGAGCCACTCCTTAGGATTTTGCAAGCACATACATCTTAAATATTGCTCCAAACATCTGTTAACCACTTCGGTCTGACCATCAGTCTGAGGATGGTATGCAGAAGAGAGGTGTAGGTCCACTCCTAATGTCCTAAACAAAGATTGCCAAAACGTGCTTAGAAAGATAGGGTCTCTGTCACTCACTATGCTTTTAGGAACACAATGCAACCGGAATATATTGTCCATGTATGCTTGGGCTACAGTCTTAGCAGAATAGGGGTGAGATAGTGCCACAAAGTGGGCATATTTACTAAGTCTGTCAACTACCACCCAGATAACCTCTTTTCCCAAGGATTTGGGTAAACCTTCAATAAAATCCATAGAGATATCCTCCCACACTCCACTGGGTATGGGCAGAGGCTGTAGAAGTCCATAAGGAGCATTGGTGTTATATTTGCAAGTTTGGCACACTATACACTCCCGGATATATTTCTGAACTTCCTTGTTCATGCCCTTCCAAAAGAATAATTGTTTCAGTCTTTTCAGGGTAGTGTCTCTCCCAGAATGGCCCCCAGTAGGTGAAGCATGTACCCACTGCAAAATTTTCTTTCTTAAAACAGGGTCATTGCCAATAACTAGCTTACCTTTCCTCCTCAGTTGTCCCCTAACCCACTGATATTTAGGAAAAGCATTCAGATCATGGTGTTTATGCTGAATGATATTACCCAAGATAGGATCACTGGCCCACCCTTGTTCAATTAGAGCAAGCAAGTCAGAACCAATAGTGGATAATGCCATTAGGAGAAGATCTGAACCCTGCACCCTGGAGAGTGCATCAGCCACCACATTGTCAGTACCACTCCTGTACTGAATGGTATAGTCATATCCCATTAATTTTGATAGCCAAAATTGTTGGAAGGGTGTTGATACTTTCTGTTCCAGCAAGTGTTTAAGGCTCTTTTGATCTGTCTTGATGACAAAAGGTCTTCCCATCAAATATTGCTCCTATTTTTGCACAGCAAAAACAATAGCCAGCAGCTCCTTTTCATATACAGATAACCTCTGCCATCTTGGACCTAACTTCTTACTGATAAAGGCAATAGGATGCCTATTCTGCTGTAATACTGCCCCCAATGCCACAGCTAGCTGCATCAGTTTCAATCTTAAATGGTTGATCAAAATTAGGAAGGGCTAACACTGGAGTTGAGGACATCTTCTCTTTAAGCTTTTCAAAAGCATTAGTTGCTGCAGTGTCCCATTGGAACCCATCCTTCTTAAGGAGGTCAGTAAGAGGCTTGCAAATCATGGCATACCCTCTGATAAATCTCCTATAGTAGCCGGTAAGACCTAGAAAGCTTCGCAATTCCTTCTGGTTGGTAGGTAGTGGCCAATTCAGAATTACAGCTATCTTCTTGTGATCAGTTTCAACCCCAGTCCCTGAAATGTAATGTCCCAAATATTCCACCCTGTTAATACCAAGCTGACACTTACTAAGCTTTGCAAACAGCTCATTTTCCCTCATAACTTGAAGGACTAATTTCACATGCTCAGTATGCTGCTGCAAATCCTTGCTGTAAACCAGTATATCATCAAAAAAAACCAAAACAAATTTCCTGAGGAATCTCCTGAACACATGATTCATAAGGCTCTGAAATGTGGCTGGTGCATTAGTTAGCCCAAAGGGCATAACTAAGAACTCAAAATGCCCAAAATGAGTCTTAAATGCAGTTTTTGCAATGTCCTCCTCACTCATTCTGACCTGATGATAGCCTGACTTGAGATCTATCTTAGAATAGACAGTGGATCCAGCCAATTCATCTAACAGCTCTTCAATGACAGGGATAGGAAATTTATCCTTTACTGTGTGTCTATTCAGCTCCCTATAATCCACGCATAATCTCCATGAACCATCCTTCTTTCCTACCAATACCACAGGTGAGGCAAAGGGGCTGGAACTGAGTTGTATAATTCCTTTGCTGAACATCTCCTGTACCAACTGTTCAATAATATCCTTTTGTTTAAGGGGGTATCTGTAAGGCCTTAAACTGATGGGTGAAGTACCTTCCCTAAGAGGGCTTTTGTGATCAAAGTGACCCCTAGCTGGAGGAAGTGATGATGAATCCTGAAACACATCCCAATATTCTTCCAATATGTACTGTAGGGGAGCTGGAACCTTGATAGGAAGACTTGATTCCAGGGCTAAACATGAGTCTTCCACTGCAGGTAACCATTGTATCATGAAAAGCTGTGCTGCATGTCTGAGGGCTTTTGGTAATGTTTTCTGAGACATTAATTGCACTTTGCCACTTCTAATTCCTCTCAATGTGAATTGCCTGCTGCCTTGCATAAATTCCATCTTAAGTTTCTTGAAGTCCCATTTAATAATGCCCAAAGTGGACAGCCATTGGACCCCTAACACCAAGTCACAACTTCCCAAGGGTAAGAGATAAACATCTGACTTAAATTCAGTGCCATGCAGCCACCATCTGAAGCCCTTGCAAACATAATGGCATGGCAGTTTGTTACCTCCGGCTATAGTGACTGGTTGCTCTGCCAGAGGCTCAAGTTTGCAGCCTAGTTTCTTGGCTGAATTCACATCCAGAAAATTGTGTGTACTTCCCGAGTCTATGAGAATGTGGATGGTTTTCTTTCCCACGTGTCCATTGATTCTCATTGTTTGGAAACCTGTGTTCCCACACATGGCATTCATGAAAATTTGAGGCTCCATCTCCTCCATGAAAGGCTCCTGTTCATTCCCCACCTCTTCCATTACTTCTCCAACCTCATCAGAAACTTCCACCAAGAACAATTGTTTTCCTTTGGTTGCACACTTATGTCCCCTCTCAAATGGTTGATCACAAAAATAGCACAATCCCTTAGCTATCTTCTCAGCTCTTTCAGCTGCAGGTATAAATCTCATGGGTTTTTGAGGTATTAGAGTAGTAGTATTTGGGTTGTGGGATGCTCTGGCCTATGCTACAGGGGTAGGTAGAAGTGGTTTGGATGTTTGGGCATGAGTCAAGATGGGTTTTGATGGAGGTATGTAAGCACGTTGTGATCTGTCTGGGGGTATTTTCAGAGCTTGAATGGATTCTTCTTGCTGTCTAGCATATTCAATGGCTTCACTGACTGTAGTGGGTTTAAATGATCTCACAATGGGTTTGACTGCAGCTGTCAAGCCTCCAATAAAACTTTCCAAAAAATATGGCTCAGGCATGGTGGGATTCAGCAGAAGTAGAAGAGCTTTAAGCTCCTCAAATTTAGCAATGTAATCATCCAATGATCCTGACTGATTCAGCCTATTGAACTCCTCCACAACCTTGCTACCCAGATTATCCTTGAATCTAGCACTGATATCATATATAAATTCTTCCCAAGTGAGATTCCTTCTACCCAATATGTAGCTATTAAACCAGATTTCAGCCTGCCCCTTTAAATGCAGTGCTGCTAAGTCGACCTTCTGATCCTCAACAATTTTGCACAAAGTAAAGTATCGAGTACATTTTTTTATCCACCCCTTTGGGTCATTTCCATCGAAACAAGGAAACTCTACTTTTGGATTGAACAAAACAGAATTCCTTACCCCTTGATCACCATTGCCCATTCGTTGATAACTCCTTCCATCACCATTCTGAAGCTGCTCCATAATCTGACCCATTAGTAGCTGGTGTTGTTGCTGTTGTTCAAGCATCTGTTTTTGCTGTTCATTGAATCGTAAATTCTGGGCATCAATCTGTTCTTGCATCCATTTCTTATGATCCTCCATAAGAGCTCTTAAGGTTTCTTCCATGGCAGTTTGATTCCTGGTGGGTGCCAAATTGCTATTCTCAGACCCTTGATCGAGAAAAGCTCTGATACCACTGATACAGGATCAAGGAAGCTGCCCGAATTAACAAGAATGGGAGCTTCGATAATGCCTGTACTGAGCAAGTGAGCTGAGATTTGAGAGAGATTGAGAGGGAGAGTATTGAATCAGAATTTTTTGGTACTCATTTTATTCCTCATTTCCATTGTTATATGACTTAGCTTCCCTGATTTCCCGGTAACAAATGGCCAGCTCATGCCAGCTCATCAGCTCCCCTAACAACCGTAACTAACTTTGCATAAAAAAACAATAAGAAAATTGAAAAAAAATATGTAGTTGATGTTCCTGTATCAGACTACAGGTTGTGAAACCAAATTATCAAATTATAAATGGGGCAATTGATACTTGGATATCCCTTCCTCTGCCGTGCTTTTACGATCCTCGATTGCATCAATGCATATAGTATATAGCCCTTCTTTTAGCCCCAAAAGAAAACCAGCACAATTTTTAATGACTTTTAATTCTGAGCACAAAAGACTTCTCTTTATCTGCTAGCTTTTAAGTTTGAACCTTTAACAACAGTTCAATTAAGGAATTGAATGCTACGTCCAAAACTGGTTCAATTGCGAGCTTCCAATTGCTCAACCGACGTCATACAATTTAATTTCGGCGAAAGCACTTCCCGAGTTGATCAATCGCACCTTGGGCTCAGCTATTCGGGTACCAAATGGACAATCAACAATATTTAAGACGAGAACTCTCTCCATTAACCCTAATTGAAAATATGAAACCCTAATTCGAATGTTTATGAGTCGGAGCGAACCTGGGGAGGTGAGCATGTTGCGGAGGGTCTGAGAAACCATGGCGGCTTTCTTGTCGATGACGAATTCGAAGCCTTCGGCGCTGATCAGCTTCACCGTCTCTTCCTTCTTCATCTTCGCCGAACACCTGCCTCTCTCTCTCTCTCTTCCCCTCTAGATATCTCCCCCTCCTTTTTACGTGACTGAGCCGCGACACCATCAAAAGTGCAAGTGCTTCCTTTCTCCAACACAGGGCGATGCGTTGCGTTGCTTTGCGTGCTTCCAAGCTCCAAGTCTCCGTGTTCGTGCGCATCGTTTGGGCTTGGATGGCCCAAGTTCAGGCCATCATCAGGTCCATCCTATTGTGCTGCCCAAAACTCAACCCAATTCTTTCTCCACTGCTTTTTTATCATTTCCTGGTGAGATTCGAAATAAAAAGGCAAATTAAGATTAGATAATCTCTACATTCAACTCCTAAGGCCTTCTATCATGGGGTAAACATAAAATGGCAAATAAACCATACAGCTTGGAAGCAATTCTTGCTTTTAGTTTTTATTTTTTTCAGTGGAAAATGGGGAATGCATTACGTAGAATCAAGTTCAATTCGTAAGCCTTGTAGAGCTAGACCGACAGCGTGATCTGGGTCATCTCCCACCCATTCCCTACTAGAGGAGGAATATGGCTGGAGATGGACTAGAGCATGAGCAACCCGATTCCCCATTCTCTTAATATGCAAAAAAGAGCAATAATCAAAACACTTAATGAAGTCCAAAATAGAAGCTGAAATAAAACCAAGAGAGGTGTTAGGGCTTGCAAAGCTATAAGGGCATCAGGGCAAATACGATAACAATTAATGAGCAACCCAGTTCCCCATTCTATTTCAAATGGCATATCCGCGACCAGAGGAGAAGTGTACAAGCCTTTGGGTAATGCCACAAGAATGTGCTCACTAAAGCTACTTCGCCTATCGTAAGCAACTACCAAAGGGTTGCAAAAGGAAACAACATTGAATTCTTTGATAAACACACAATGTCATATCTAGTGATTCGCACTCATCGCAATGAGCACCAGAATCAGAGAAGTAATATCATGGGCAGAGGCAACCAAGAGCATCATACAACTAATGCTTTTCAATTCTCATCCCAAAAATACAACCAACATAAGAGAGGGAAGCAGTGTAGATGGAAGAAATTGCTGGCCTAACAAAGAATGAGCATTTAGCAACCATCGCAGGAGTCAACTATTGGCGAGAACAAGTATGAACTTAAGGTATTTAATGCTAAATCAATTGCTTGGTATAGGAAAGATTGCAACCCCAAAAAACGAATTAAGTGTTGGAGGTGCAATGAAGCTAATCAATTCGATCAAAGGCACTCATGCCAAAAGTCTATGTGGCAAGAGAAAAGTTGAAGTGTCACGGTTGCAAGATGCCTTGTTGATAAACAAAAAACGAGTTGTTGGTCAAGGGAATGACAATGGGGGTTATAATAGGGTTTGTTATAACGTCTTTAGGTTTTCTAGTACAAACGGAGCAGGTATGAATGTAAGTTAGATAACTGATCTTTTTGTATCACCATCGTTTGTTCTTTAATGTACTGTGCATTAACTTACTGACCCCAACAAAAAAAAGTGACATAATTAGTTTCAGTAATATGCTTTGGTACTTTTTTTTCCTTTTTTAATTTTGTCGATCTTTAATCCAATTATAGACATTTGCATGCTTTGCAATTTTTATTTGGCAGTTATGTCATGCATCCCTCCCTACTAGGAAAAATCTCCTCTTCAGATGATTGGATATTGGCCCACTTGGCTGCCATTATAGTGAAAAAAAATTGAGAATGCACAATATCTCTTTCTGGGATGTCATAGTATTCAATTAGTTTGGCAAGTAGCAAGCAACCATAATTAGTTGATGTTAATATGGCAAATAACCCCTAAACAATAGTACAAAGCTGGTTAGCTTATCTCAAACATCCTCATCCACTTAATAAGGTAGACAGAATTGTAGCACTCCTATTTAGTATTTGGAAAACAAGGAATAATAAGATATTTCATAATAAAGTATCTAATTTGATTATTACACTAGTAAGAGCAAAACGAGCAAGTGCAGAATGGCTCATAAGACATAAACTCACACAAACACTATCTCGATCCAACCCACACCCACCAGCCGCTAGCCGAAAGAAGACTCAGTGGATAGCATGTAAGAAACCACACGGTGGATTCATCAAAATCAATTTTAATGCATCTAAAAACTCTAAAGGAGCAACAAGAGGATTCATCATTCGCAATTGGAAAAGCAAATTTAAAAACTCTAAAGGAGCAACAAGAGGATTCATCATTCGCAATTGGAAAAGCAAATTCATACAAGCAGCATCATTCAAGCCAGGAGCAACATCATTCTTCGAAGCAAAAGCGATAGCCATGTATAATAGAATCAAAGCAGCAGTCTAAGATAGGTTTACTGATATTTACATTGAAGGTGACAATCAAATCCTCATTCAATTAGTGCAAGGACATATTCAAATACTATGGGAAATTCAAGTGTTATTATAGGATATTACTACTTGTTTACATAGCTATAACACTGTTATTATCGATTACATATTCACATTTATAGGCAAGGTGGCAGTGCAGCCGACTAGCTGGCTAAATGCGGTCTTTCTCTTCATTCCACAAGTGCGTGGAATGTAGTCCCGCATATGGACCTTGGTCGTATCTTCTACGAGGATAATTTAGGAAAAAAGCCTTGAAAGAATGGCTTCCTAATTTATACTACTTACCTTTCTTCTCCCCCCCAAAAAAAACTTTGCAATTATATGTTTTCCTAGGTTTTCATGCTTTTGGATCCCCCCAAAAAAACCCAAAAAAAAAAAAAAAAACATGAAGGATTTTATTTTGATTCTTCAATAGGTGTTGCAATCAGGATGTTGTGCCACTAACATTGGGTTTCCCATGAGAGTGTCATTATGCAATGTGTAAGGTGCTAGAAAACACTAAATTTAATAGAAAGTCAAGATGATTGTTAAGATCCATACACCAAATTTGTTGTTTTTTCTAAAAAATTATGGTCTTTGAATAAACACTAATTGCTCATTTGGTTATGTGTGATCATAGTGGTAATACAATCAAAATGGTAATAATAATTCATTATCATACTTGGTTACTATTAAAGGATGTAATCAAGATTGCATTGTAATCACGTTTACCTCAATTTATGCAAATATAATTACTTGACTTTTTCTAAATTACTGTGATTACATATCTTTGAATCAAAATCTACCATAAGCTATTATATTTGGGGACTTTCTCTCTCTTCTCTATATTGTCTCTCATGTGCTTCCCCCTCGTCTCTCATCTTTATATTAGATAAAATTTAACGCATACCATGATCCTATTATTGTAACTGTATTTTGCTACGTTCTAGGCATCATATGTACTCTCTCTCTCTCTCTCTCTCTCTCTCTCTCTCTCTCTCTCTCACACACACACACACACACACACACACACACATCATCGTCATTATCTTTTCTTTCTACTTGTTAAACTTGAACAATGTTATATTATTATAATTTAGAAAAAATAGAATGAAGTAAGTCTCATGTGAAGCATCATAATAATGATCATAAGATATTGAATGATAATTTTATCAACAAAGTTACAAACAATTAAAGTAAGCAAAATAAAATGCAAATTGAATTGCAAGTACTTTACGTCATGTGTAAAATTAATTATTGTTTGTAAATGAATTCATCTCATTACAATTGTTAAAATTCTACAACTAAATATTGAAATGTAATTATTATCTCATTCCGTTACACTGATAATTGTATTACATGGTTAATTTCATTGCATAATGATTACATTATTTTCAACCAAACGCCACATAAGGGTTTGTATTTTTCGTTGATAAATATATGTTGGTGAATAGGTGGAGTTGATAAAAATTGATAGAAGTTGATAAGAGTTGAGAAAAGTTGTCATTCTTTGGGAATGATTAGTAAGAGTTGGTTAAGATTCGAAAAAATTGAAAAAAGTTTAGAGTTGATAAGAGTAGAACGATGTTGGTAAGAAATGTAGTAGATTAGAGACATATTTTTTTCAAAGTTTAGTTTTTATTAATATTTCAAAATTAAAAAAACTAACTAGAATATGGTAGATTTATGGATTACATTTTTTAAAAAATAATTTGATAACTATTGCTCTAAATGTTTATATGTTTACAACTTTCAATATATTTATATCTTTTTTTTTAATGCAAGGATTGGAGGACTTTTTGTGCATATAATTTATATATATTTGGGTATATATATATATATATATATATATATATATATATATATATATATATATATATATATATATATATATATATATATATATTATCTTTGTTTACAAGCGAACGATATTATTAGATTCACATTTATAAATAAAACAAAAACATCTTCAGTATATAATATATATGTGTGTGTGTGTGTGCATGGGCGCGCATGTGTGCATTTATGAGCAAATGATGTTATTAGATTTGTATTTATGAATAATACAAAAACATCTTCACCATATTTCATTTATGTACAAATCGTAATTATTTTATCCAAAGAAATTACATAATTTCAACTATATCCTTATTCAACACACCATACCCAAAAAATAATTGAAAAAGTAATTAATTTCTACATGATAATTTACAAATTGTGAAAATTTTGAAGAAGATTGGTAAGAGTTGCAAAAGATTGATAGGAGTTGATAAAGGTTGGTAAGAGTTAGGGAAAGATAGGTAAGAGGGGAAGGGATTGAAATTTTTGTAGAAAGATTTGAAAAAATAGTAAAAATTGGTAAGACTTAATAAAAATTTATATAAATTGGTAAATGCGCATTTGCCAACAAAAAGAGTGGGTGTTGAAAGCATAATCTCTACACTTGGTTCTAATTGCTTTGATTAGATGTTACCTATCCATCATGTTGGTAGAGTTTATGCGGAGCATAACAAATATCATTGCTGTACATGATAATTTTTGACACCTCTATTCAAAAACTATTAATTATTTCAGGTATCTATGTGCCTGTCCAAATTCATGAAAAGATGTTTTTTGAGCTATTCTCTTTGAGCTCAATGCTATCATTGATAATCTATGGTTCCTCATTGGCGACTTTTAAGGCCACGTGTAGCGGTCACCTCGTGAGCCAAAAAGCAGCAGCAAGTGAAGCAAATTCAGCGAGAGAACGTGCACCAGAAGCAACACGCAAGTTGGCTCGAGAGTCGCCTGTAAGGGACGACGCGCTAGGGAACGTGCTCGCTGGGAAACGACGTCATTTTCCTTACTTTTGGCAGCTTTTTTTTATTAATTTGACAGTCGAACTGGAGTAAAGAAAGGAAAATTCATTGAATTAGACACCTTAATGATGACTCTTGAAGATGACGTTTATTATAAGACAAGGAAAGCAGAAATCAAATAAAGGAGATCAGGGCATTCATTATCAACTCAGTAATATTTCTCCCCTCTCCCTCATTAAATAGACTACAAAAACTACGTAGCTCATCTTATGTTATAAGATCTTATTGTATAACTTTTATTTACCATGTATTGTCTTAGATATTAATTGGTGTAATCATGTTTTGATATGAATTTATGAAAATGAGCATGTCTCTTATTTAATCAAATGATTACTCTTCCATACGTTAATGTTTAATCATTATGATGTTACACATGCTGTTTGGAATGGATAATTTCAATGTCAGGAAGCTGCCCCTTGTGGAAAAAATCCCCTTCCTCATCCTCCTTGTCTTCGTTAGATGGTTTGAGTTTTGTAATCAATGATTCAGATGGTGATATCATTTTGCTCGTGGTCAGGGCTTTACTCCATCATCAACAACAATGGCAAAAACATATGATGTTCCTTCTACAACTCAGGCAAGCAGCAAAAAAGTTGACACCTTTAGGATCCAGGCCTCAGGTAAACAAAATATGTATTAATAGAGATAGAGACCCATGATCGCTTATATAAATGCTACTTCGCAAAAAATTCAATCTATGACGAACATTATTTTCATCGTAGATTTAAAATGCAGAGACACTCATTACTCCACATTGTGGAGGCGGTTGACAATCATTTCGAGTACTTTTAGGTGAGGTATGATGCGACCGAAAAGTGTGGGTTGACGTCATTAACCAAGTGTATCGTAATTATACGAATGCTTGCCTATGGTATAGCAGCCCATTACGTTGATGAGTACTTAAAGATTAGTGCAAGCACCGCATTAGAATGCATGAAGAAGTTCGTCTTCTGCGTCATTGAGGTATGTGGGGAGGAGTACATGAGAAAACCAAATCAAGCCGATGTTGATCGCCTATTGCAAGTTGCTAAAGCCATTATTTTCCCAGTATGTTGGGAAGTATCGATTGCATGCACTAAGAGTAGAAGAATTATCCAATGGGTTGGAAGGCATCATTTCAAAAGAAACTTTATAAGGTGTCAACTATAATCCTTGAAACCGTTGCATCATATGACATTTGGATATGGCATGCATTCTTCTGTTTGCCTTGAAGTCTTTATAACATAAACATTCCTCACCACTCACCGATTTTTCAAGAGTTGTATGAAGATCGAGCCATCGGGCTCTCATATGTGAGTATGTCGTCAATGACCATGAGTACAAGATAGGATATTTTTTCGGATGAAATTTATTTGAAATGGACGACGTTTATTAAAACTATCACACTTCTGCAAGGGCCGGAAAAACCTCTTCATTGAATGTCAAGAGTCGGTTAGGAAGGACATTGAGCGAGCTTTATTTGCCGTTGTATGTGATCCCGCTTGTCTTATGAAGGAAAAATACATCGGTGTTATAATGATAGCATATGTGATACTTCATTGTGGGGGTTGGTGCCCGGAAGCCAATTATTAACTATGAGCACCATCCATGCTATAAGACGTACTTTCAAATATCAAAAGAAGTTTGCTACTCTGACACACATGCAGCTCTCCAAGCAGACTTAATTGAGAAAATACAAAAGTAGAATTCGGCATGGCGATAGAGATGATAGTTGAATGATCCTCATTTTGTATTTTTTTTCAAATGTTGAACCATTGTATTTTTTTAGTTGAATGTCCTAATCAATTTATTTTTTTTACTGAACTTTTGTAATTTTTTTTTCTTTTTTCATATCCACCATCTATGTTGTTTTTTAAGTCGAATGTTTCTCAATATATCTTTTGTTAAATTTTTTTTTATCGAACTCGTCTAATTTTTTATTTAAGCATCCGTAAATTTTTTTAAAAAAATTCAACCTCCTATATGGTTTTTTTTTTAAAAAAAGATCTTTTAATTAGCTGTGTACTAAATTATTATGTGCAAATTATTTTTCACAAAAATAATAAAATCAAATAACAAAACAAAACACAAATGCTAAACTAATTAAACATATTTAGGTATGAGGTCCATAGATATTATTTTATTTGGTGAACTAAAATAGTGAGTCTTATATCGGAGAGGGGGAGGCTTGTAAGTTGAAAAGTTGGCTCAAAAGCTAATGTGGATGAAGTAGGCTCCTACTAGTGAGCTAACAAAAGGCTCACCATTGCACATGCTCTAATGAACTTGAAGATTACTCGGACAAATGGGGGCTCAATTCTGTAACCCTCTCGCTTTATATTACCTTTGTGTTTAAATACAATAAATGCAAAATATTAATCCTTTTCTGTCCTTGATGTCACTTTTACTTAAAAAAAAAAAAAGAATTCATGGCTACTTGATTTTTGGCAAGTTGGATTAAATAAGGTTGAATTAGTTTTGCTTTTTAATTGTCAAGCAAATAAGTGCTCCCATAATAGATATGTTAATTGAATGAAGGAATGTGCTATCATGATCGCTTATTTAGTAATTGTTAATAATGAAACTTATGGGCTTTTCAAATCAACTAGGGAGCCCCATCAAGGTGACCCACTATCTTCATATGTCTTCGTTGTTGGCACGGATGTTTTTGCTTAGCGTTTGCATCATCAAACACTTAACCATGAGTAGGGGTGCTCAAAGTCGGTTAACTGAATTTTCAGTTAACCGAAAATTGATTAACTGCTTTTTCGGTTTGGAAAAAATGCAAAGCATAAACCGAACCAAATTACCGGTTAATCGAAAAATCCGGTTCAATAAAAAGCCGAATCGTAAACCGAACCAAAATATCTGATTAACCGAAATTTCGGTTCAGTTTATGTTTAACCGAATCCTAAACACCTAAGTTTACCCTTTTTTTTTTGTTTTTTCTATGAATCCCCTATTCTTAGTTATTGTATTGTTCACGACCTGTGTTTCTTACTAGTAGCAACTTTTTGCTTATTTTTGGCTTTCCTTGAACCAGAACAAACTCATCAAAAATACAATACAACACAAAAGCAACATTTCCCATACTCCATACTCCATCACCCAAAATGCGCACTTTTCGTGTCCACTACCATTTTCCCCCATGGCTAGCCAAGTAGACAGCTAGCAATTACCTTCAAATTTGAAATTCTAAAACTCCAGGGGTGGGGGAAGGGATTGGGGTATCACTTAGTATTACAAACCATGGATAAGCAATTAAAACTTCTGACAAATATTACAAACCAAAGATGGGGGAATAAAACATAAAGTATCTATATATGCAATAAAAACTACAACCTAGAGTTTGCATTGCAAGAGAGTTGAGGGCTCCAGTGCTCCACTTCATAGATCACTCGAAGCATCAATAGGCTCGTTGATAATAATTATGGGTTACTCCAAAAATAAGTCTTTAATACCTAACAATGAAGTTCATGTAAAATAAAATTTTGATGTACATATACTATTAAGAGTTATAAAAATAATAACAAAAATGAATAAATAATAAATAAGAATTAGAAAACTCACTTTTCTCCAATTCCTGCATCTCAAGAAAGGCATCTCCTATTATAAGAGGACCATGTGACCTTCTTAATCAATTTTGACAACAAATGAGAGCTTTCATCATTCTAAAGGTCAAGGAAGTGCGGAAAGAATCAAGAATGCGACCCCCTGTGATAAAACCAGACTCATAAGCCATAGTAGAAACCGGCATAGCAAGCACATCCCGATCAATTTTGGCGAGAATAGGGTATCTCTTTGTTGATCATTTATTTCAAATGCACCATCATTTCCCTCTTCACACTCATCACTTAAATACTTGTCTAACTCCCTTTTCTTTTCACTTTCTAGATTTCCCTTCTCTTCCTTATATCTCATAGTCATAACTTGATTGACATCCATCATTTGTTCATCATTTGAGCCCACATCACAAGAAGCACTAGAACGAGTAACACTACTCGATGCTTCCATTTTTCGCTTTGGTGGAGGAACACTAGATGAGTAATGATCAAACAAAAATCTTAAAGTGTACTTAACTTCAAGAAAAAAAAACATATTGGCACTTTCACCATCATAATTAGTCCTTATCAACCATTCAGTGCAAACTAATTTATATCTTGGGTCAAGGACTAAAGGAATGAACAACGAGGCATTGATATTATCAATATTTGCCTAATACTTGTTATATTTGATTTTCATTTAATATGCCATATTCCTAATGCTCTCATCCACAGTGTTAGAATAACCCGATATCAAGTAGCCAACTCCATATATTTGGGATACATAAGAATTACCTGTCACATAAAGAGACCCAGACGATTTCAAAGTGGTTTCATAAAAGATTCTCAAAAGGGCAACAATGCAGCAACTTTATTCCAATCATCGTTATTACGTGGACCACCATGCTTTCTCATTTCTTTAATATAAAAACCACCTTTTGATTCCAAATTATTAAATGTCTTTCTAAATTTCAAAGCATATTCAAGCATAAAAAAAGTAGAGTTCTGCCTTAAATCAACATCTAAACAAACAAGACCTTTTTATTTGATGCCTTCCACTTCTACACAAGCCTTAAACTTTTCTAGCCTTGCAGGTGAAGACCTCACAAATCTTATACCAAAATGAATTTTCACAATGGATGGATCGAAATTCCTTAATCCCTCGTTCACAACAAGATCCAAAATATGTGCCACACATCTCGTATCCAAATAATTACCATCAATGACAGTAGCTCCCCAATGATTTAAGTCTTCTTTTCAAATATTGAATAGCAACATCATTTGAACTTGCATTGTCAACTGTCACAGTCAAAACATTTTTCAAAGTCATTTCAATTAAACACTTCTCAATTGCTCTCCCAATAAGCTCCCTAGAATGGCCAAAAATAGGACAAAAGTTGATTATTCTTTTATGCAAATTCCAATCATCATTAATAAAATATGCCATGAGACACATATAACTCAAATTTTGTCCTGAAGGCCAAGTATTAGTGGTGAAACATACTCTTGAAGCTAACTTTTCAAGGAAAGCCTTTAATTTCCTTCTTTCATTAATGAAGAGAGCATAACAATCCCTAGCTATTGTGTGTCTTGAAGGGAGAACAAAATTTGGATGCGAACTCATGCAAAAACCCACGAAATCCCTCACGTTCAACAAACATGAAAGGCAACTCATCTATGATAGTCATCTTAGTAAACTCTTTCCTACTAAATTCTGGATTGAATTTCCAACAAAAAGGAACATGTACCTGCTCAATAGACCCCTCTTCTTTAACAACTCTTTTTGTTTGAAAACTAGGCAACTTTTATTTTTGATCCACATTAGTAGGATATTTCTTGCATCTTTGAAGATGATTTTTCATAAGACTTGTCCCATTTTTAAAACATACATAAAGTAACTGTTCACAATATTTGCATTCAATCTCTCCTTCAATATTAGTTTCATCATAATGCTTCCAATCTAAAGACTTTTTCTTTTTTCCAGAAGCAGATGAAATACTTACATTGGTATAGGTAGCTTGCTTGCCTTACTTGCACTAGAATTTGCCTCCTTTGTTGACCTTTTTTGGGTCTTCGATAGTGCCACTTCCTCTATATTGTCAGCACCATTATCATCAATATAATGATTTTGTTCATGGGAACATTTACATCACCCGTATCATTGCTCGAACTTGAAAACATTGTATTCTACAAAAAAATGAGTAAGGTATTGAAATCATCGAATAGAAAACCTAATAGAACACTTGAAAAACCTGATCATAACTCTATTTAAAAAAAAAAAAAAACATAGCTAAATGCTCTACTTTGAAAAACGTCTTGCAAAGTGGCAATAATTTGTAAAACTAACGCCCTACTTTGGACCCCATTCTTGTTACCACCATTTTCCATTCGCTCCTCTCAACATTCTAAAAGTTTCACTCAAATAACACAAGAAAGACAAAAACTAAAACTAACAAGAGATTTATTCAGTACTTTTTGAACATTCTACAAGTGTCACATACTTAGACACAACAAAACCATAGACACCAGGGTAGTCATTCTACATGAAGAACCTAAATCAAGTTGGTTAAAAATATAAAGAATTGAGTCCTAATCTACACTTAAAACTATAATAAATTGCCACAATTGTGCTTATAGGACCTTCAGCTTCAGATACATGCCCTTTTCTTTCAAACAATTCAACATCAAACTTGTTTCATAGTCCCAGAGTTTCATACTTTTCTCTCACAAATTATGAATTTGAGTATGTTTTGTTGTCCTAAACTAAAATTAATTCATAGTTCTGATCCCAACCTTCAACCCCAAGAGAAGGTAAACTATTTGTGAAAAAACCATGGTAGACTGGTAGTTTCAATTTTAGGACAACAATGGGACTTCGAAGCATGCCATGACAAACTGACAATTGTAAAACCAAGTAGCGAACAAAATACATAAAGAATCATCACAATCATCATATAAGTCAAGTTCTTCGAAGCATGTCATGAATAATGATTTCCATAGATATGTAATTAAATCACACAAATCAAGAAGGGAAACTACTTTACTCGCCGTCACAACCGACTGAAGACCTGCCTGAGACACAACAGAACCGAAGGCGGCAAAACGAGAGTTGACAGGCAGCGAGCAAACACCGAGTTGGAGATTCAGGGCGCGAACCGTTGACCGTGGAAGGAGAGTCGATGGGCAGGGAGCGACCACCAAGCAGCAACCGACGACTGGCCTGAGGAGAGTGAACGGCGGTCAGCAAGAGCAGAGGCCGAGATGAGCCAGAGGTGGGTGAGAGAAAGATAAGCGGTAGGGGTGACTGGTGACCGAATGAAATGAATTTAGGAGGTTAAACCGTTTAAATATTCTGGCTTTGCTAATTGCTACCTTTAAAAAAAAATTAAGTTTGGTTAACCGACCCGAATATTTTACAAAATTCGATCCGATTAACAGATTTTTCGACTTAATTTTTCGATTTTTTGGTTTCAGTTTATTTTGCTCACCCCTAACAATGAGTCTAGGATTACTATTAACCTCCTGTTGAAAAAATCTAATGTTTGTTGCTGACAGATGATATCTTACACTTTTATAGAACTATTGCACATGCCTATCAAATCTTAATGATGTTTTGGATAATTTTTTTCCAATGTTTAGGCGAACTTATTAATTATTATAAGTCAATTATAGTGTTTTCTAGCACATATGAAATTTTTTTTTCAATGAGCTATAAAGAGTAGTCCAATGCAATTATAATATAATGGAAGAATGGATGATCAAACCTGAAATCAAATGTACCAAGAGCTTCACTTTACCACTAAACCACTACCTATTGGCGTAACACATGTGAAGACAAACAAATTGTGGGAGGTACTTTTAATGTCCCCCTCCCCTTATACTACTCCAAGAAAATATGTGGCTTGTTCCATTTTCCTAAGGAAAACGAGTGACCTTTTCCATGTTTTTATTAAAAAAACTCACTACAAGCTTTCTATCTGAGGTTGGCAGATATTTATCGAAAGCTAGTGGAATACTACTAATTTGTCTAACCATGCAATGTTTTCAACTTCACGCAAACGTTGTGTCTAATCATGATCACATCAGTATGGAAGCTTTTTGGGAAGAAGTATAATTATGAGAGGAGTTTACCATTTGTGGCATGTGATAAGACTCGTTGTCTTAAAAGGTCTAAGTTTTTTTGTAAAAAAACAAGGGCAATAAACACAATTTTATTGACCAAACTTTCGTGGAAACTCATTCACTCCACTGAGGCAGATGACCAAGGGGTATGTCAGTGGCTTTTTACTTCTTCGTGTTGTAGCATATGTTATTACTGTGCCATAGTACATAGCGACAGCAATGTCTGTTCCCAATTTATTTGTAATTGATAAGTGAATTTTGCAATTTAAATTGTAAAAAGGGGTGAATTATGCAAATTTAAGTAAGATAAAATAAGATAAATTATTCAAATATAAAATTGCAGGTCCCCCATATTGACACATTTAAAATCATAAAGATTCTGTTTAGCAAATAGTTGTTAACTGTTTGTATTAGCTGTTAATTGTTAGCTATTTTTAGAAAAGTATATAGTAAAACAAGCTATTTCTATGTCGTTAAAATTTTAGTTATGCCCTTGTTTATAAATTACTTTTTAATGACATGTAGTGTAACTTTTTTAAACTTATGAATAATTATATCATTTTTACAAAAAATTATTATCAAAAGGTTAATGAGAATAATTTTTTTAAAAAGAACTTTTTGGAGCCAAATAGCTATTGGAAACAATTATTTACCAAATATGTTTCAACTGTTTAATTTTATCAAAATAGTTAAAATTCTTTCAAACAACTATTTTTATTTAAATAATTGTTGTTACCAAATATTGCAAAAATTGAATAGTCTGAAGATCACGTAGCCTGCTATTAGCAAAGGAGAAGGGTTTCAAGAAACTTGTAGTACAGGTTGACTTTATCATTGTAGTGGAGATGCTTAAGGGAAGCATGACTTGCAACGTCAGACACCATGAGATAGTTTAGAGGTCCAAGAATCAACTCCAGTCACTGTATTGGGAAGTGAGGGTGGTACATTGCTATCGTGAAGCGAATTAGGCGGCGGACGTGTTGGCCAATTTAGGAATCGGGATTAATTGCAATTTCGTTTATTTTAATGAATTACCGATAGAGGTATTTGTCTAATTGTATGCAGATCAAGTTGGGGCTAAATTTTTCAGATTTATTGTGAATTAATAAAAGGCTTTTTTGGGTTGAGTCCCCTCTTCTACATCAAAAAAATATATATATAATTATGGTGGGTCTAATCTTTCTGTAATCATCATGCGAAATATTAGACTTGGTAGCATTATTAGTAATTAGTAGAGCTGATAATCCAATAGTCATTCATTAGCCTATTTAAAAAATGGCTTAGATTCCATTTCCACGGCATAAGATAATGGCGTGGAAAGAACAAAACCTCCCTACGACCCTACCTGGCTACCTTCACCTTTTTCTCTCTCCCCTTTCCTGTCCTGCCAGTGTGCACCTGCCAAATGCCACCTCATTGCCAGGGCTGCCAACCCTTTTATTTTTTCATTATTTCATTTTTGAGGACTAGAATTGCTCTTTTTTTTTTTTTTCTGTTTGCTCGAGGCGAGTAAAAAGTGATAGGGTTGTCAAATATGCCCAGTCGAATTGAGTCTCTATTAGTGTTGAATTTAAAATAATTGAGAAATTTTTAACCTAAATTTAATTTGTTTAATAAATAAGTTGAAAATTTTGAACTATACCTATTTATTTTAAACATGTTGATATGAAATTTGCCTATTGACCATTTTAATACGAACGGGTTAGGTTAGAGCATTCGCAGCGTGGTAGTGGGGGATGGAACGCGGACCCCACAGTTCCACTTGTCAGGAGATGAGAGGCCAAGTAAAAGCATGCAACGCGATGGGACACACACAGTTATTCTCCTCCGTGGGCCACCTTTTTAGTTTTTAATATTTTTGTGCGTTTTCTTTTTTTTTTGAGTAAGTAAATAATTTTTAAATGATTTACAAAATAGACTGTGTGTTATGAAGTGGGTCCATAATTAATATTTTTATTGGATGATTAAAATTGGAGTTCTATAGGTTGGAGAAGTGATGAAATGTAATTTCTAAAATTGTGAAACTTTTACTGACGTGGCAGACCACAATTCCAAAAACTCTGGCTGTGAATGCTCTTATACGGTTACTGGTTAACCCGCTTAACATTTTGACTAAAATGTGATTATCAAGTAATGTAAATCCATCATTTGAGTTCAATATATCATCATAATATAACTATTATATGTGATCCACAAAAACGACAACCCCAAAACAAAGATTGAGTTTATTAAACCCCATGTTTTCACAATTGTTCCCGAAAAATACATGACAATTAGATAAATGGGTCAACGTATTTACCCTGTTTAATTAAGTGAGTTAAATATATATTTTTTGTGTCAAATCTGAGTAGGTACTACTACTAATATAATCAATTCATAAATTATAATCTCATGAGTATGTATTCCCATAAACCACATAAACAAATATATATTCAAATTTGTCTATATAACAAATACATATAATAGCGCTTATAGTATAGTTTCAGGTCTGTAGACGTGGGAAATGTTTAAGTGAATAAAACAAAATGTTCAACTTAATACAATAAATTTTTCAAGTATATAAACAAAATGCTTAACCACATAAATTGGAGAACAACAAAACAAATAAAATACAAAAAAATCAGCATGTTGCAAATTTGAACCCATTACTTAAATAACAAAATGACATATATCTGTACGCATTCCATCCCCCCCAAAAAAAGGGAACTTGGAAACATAGATTTGGGACTATGATATAACATGTACACATATAGGTAAAATACATCATATAAGTGAAAGTACAGATACGTGAAAGTATACTGTCGATTGCTCTAATATGATAACCCAAAGCTTACTTTAAAATCAATGTTGACTATCTCTGTTAACAGAGCATCTGCGTCTCTCACTAACTGCCATACATTTGTGCATGGACGGAGTCATAATTCAAAGCAAGTGGACAAGATTAATAATATACATAACATATATTTTAATAGTTATAAAAATGAAGTGCTATACATTCAAGAAAGTTATCCTCAACGAGATCTCATGTTTCGAAAGTAAAGTATAATATCATCGTCCAACAGACTTTTAAAAAGATTCAAAAAATTACACAAAAAGCAACATGAGGAATCAAACCCGCAACCTTCACATGGAGTAACAAGCAACTAATTAATTTACTATGCACTTATTTATAAAATATCTAAAAACTAATTAATATATATTTATTTTTTATTTACACCAAAACATCTGTATTTGATTTTTTTACCTAAAAAACTAACCCCTTAATGGCTCCGCCATTGCATTTGCGTCTGTCTCTTCTTTCTTTTATTTTTAAATCCAAATAATCAGATTTTAGGAAACTCAAATAAATTTGACTGTCATAATTAGTTTCCTAATGGACACCCAAAACCAGCCGTTTAAAATCCCTCGTTTCATCATCATCATTTCTCCTCTCTCTCCCCCCCCCCTCCTCAAGTATCTTGTATTTCGAGGAGAAGAATCCTCTGCAACTGCAAAACCAGTCTCTCTCTTTCCAAGCAGCTCCCTCTCTCCAACAAGGTAACTTCAAGTTTTTAGGGATTTTGTTTCCCTTGTTTTTTTGGTATTTGCGATTGCTGAATCAAGCTTGAACGATCGATCTGTTTTGTTTTGTGTCACTTTCTGACCGCCATTTTTGTGTGATTGGATTTCTGGGATTTGGATCTGAAGCAGGGTTCCGATCCCGCGCTAGGGTTTCTGTTTCTCTTTCTTCAATGGCGAATAGAGTGGATCACGAATACGATTACCTTTTTAAGATCGTGCTCATCGGAGACTCTGGCGTCGGCAAATCAAATATACTCTCTAGGTTTACCAGAAATGAGTTCTGTTTGGAATCTAAATCTACTATCGGCGTCGAGTTTGCCACTCGTACTCTCCAGGTTCATTTCCCAAATTCTCTATATTACTTGTTAATTAATCAATTTTGTTTATTTTAATGTATAATTTTGGGAGTTTGAAATTATGCTATGAGATGTGCACCTGGGTCTGGAACTAGTTGATTGAGTACCCATTTACTTCATTCTAGTTTGATGACGATCAGCTTTGTATTATTTACAGGGACCTTGTCTTCTGACTTCATGGGTTTTATAGGTTTTTGGGTATCTAGCCATTGAATGTTAAGGGTTTGTTGCTGATTTTCCTGGCATGCAAATGAGCAGTTCCTTTCTGAGGGCGGATGGATTTGATTCTGTTGTACTGGTTTTATATATTGATATTTGATTGATGCATCTGAGCAATGATTCCGTTGCGAAGATATTCAGTTACTCACTTTGTTGATGTTGTAAAGACATCTTTTTCGGCTGCGAAGTGTTTGTGGTCTTGTTAGCGATTGAAATGAGGGATGACTATCATGCACCATTCAATTGAGCTAGTTTAGGAGCACATGTAGTTTGGAGTTTTCGTGCTCTCTTTTTGGTCCTTGCTCTTAGTTCTTTTGTTTGTCCGTGTTGCGAATCCTCCTTCACCCATGTCTATGCTTGCTGTTGTTGCTGATTTGTTTTTTCAAATGGAGAAGGAATGAAGTATTCATCTGATGCTTGGGTCAGTTGTTAACACTCAAGTTAAAATTTCTGCTGCTAGTTGTCAATATTTGACGTCCAGCATGGACATGGAGAATAAGCCAACATTCATCTCCCAAGTGTCAACATTGCACTATGAGAAAGATTTTAGGAGATCCACAGAATGCTTGGATATTTCAAAGTATGCAAGATGTCTGAGTCTCTTATATAACTGCTGTTGTGTGAGTGGAGACAATTAGTTTGTGAGGTTGGACGCATTTGTGAATTGATTGTCAATTGCTTGCCAAGTTTTGGATTATGCAGTACATTGGTCAAGGTGGTGTTTGAGATTCCACCTACTATTTTTATTTTTAAATTCCTCGTGCTGTAATGGCTCTTCTATTAGCTAATAGATATCATACTTCTCTTTTTTGACGAGGCTGACTGAGGAATACATGTGCTAATCACTAGTCTTCCTATGTGGTACGCATGTTCAGCCTATGGCTTCAAATGTTTCAGTGCTCAGTTCGTGGTGAATTGGCCTTTAAATCTCTACATTGTCTTTCGTGCATATAAGCCTCTGGATGTGGACCGTGATATCTACATGAGTACATCCTTAAAATAGTGGTCTCACCTTTGTTCATCCTAGTGTGGATGAGATGGGATCTTGAGTTGATGTCGTAGTTCTATTTAGATTTGATTGAGCTGTGTAATAAAATTGCATATGCGCTCCATCAGGCTGGTCTCAATATGTGTGGATGGCAACTAGACCCTATCATTTGTCTGTTGCCTCACTGGTACTAATCTGGAACCCCTTGTATTTTGCCAACAGGTAGAAGGAAAGACTGTGAAGGCACAAATATGGGACACTGCTGGTCAAGAGCGTTACCGTGCTATTACAAGTGCTTATTACAGAGGAGCTGTTGGTGCCCTCCTTGTCTACGATATTACCAAGAGACAAACATTTGACAATGTGCAGAGGTGGCTCCGTGAATTGAGGGACCATGCAGATTCTAACATTGTCATTATGATGGCTGGAAACAAATCGGATCTAAAACACCTCAGAGCAGTCTCAGAGGAAGATGGTCAAGCCTTGGCTGAGAAGGAAGGTCTTTCGTTTCTTGAGACATCGGCCCTAGAAGCATCCAACATAGAGAAGGCTTTCCACACGATATTGTCAGAGATTTATCATATAGTAAGCAAGAAAGCCTTGGCAGCTCAGGAAGCTGCTGGCAACATTCCTGGTCAAGGCACGACCATCAATGTTGCCGATGCATCAGCAAATCAGAGGAGAATGTGCTGTTCTACCTGAAGAAAAATCAAAATAGAAAAGAGGATAGCTAGCATCATCAGGGCATCTCTTTTTTCTTCTGTTTTCTTCTTCTAATTTTTTCCCTTATCTTAGTCTTTATATCTCTTTTGGTGGGTGGAAGTCTGTAGAATATTTATACTTAATTGGGTTCTGATCAGGAGCTTGTGAAAGTGGGGAAAAGAATTACAGATAATTGTTATTAGGTCAGAGGGTTTTCCCATTCATTTTGCTGTGCCTTCCTCCTTTCCTTTGATCCTCCTGCTCATGGCCTAGGCCAATATTAGATGTCAGTTTTTGTCGCTTGTTTCTGAAGGATTTTTGATCGGTATTACTGTCAATTAAAGTGAGCGTGATTATTTTAATTTGCTGGTTGCTCAAGTGGTGAATTGCCTTTCAACATGCAACGACACTTCTTAAGTTCTGATTCTTCAATGTGCTCGCCGGCTTGGCATTTCCTGTTCACGGCCTTTTTGAGGCGCCTTTGCCAGTAGAAGATTTTTGACCAATTACGGGTTCTTACGAGCTTGTCCTTTTGCTCCAGCTCTGCTACCCTCTCCGTGATTTAGGGGCTGACAACGTCTTAAAGGCTTATTGGTTTCAGCATTTTATAATAGTTAATTGTTAGCTCAAATTATTTCTAATCACTTTTAAATGCTTCTTATTGCTACTTGTGTGTATAGTTTTAAGGTCGAACTACTTCTGACAGCTAATTGTTACTACTAACTGCTCCTAAATACCGTTAACAATTAGTTTTAATTTCTAAAACAGACAGATGTAATATAAGTTTTTCAAACATGACAGAGAAATAAATCGAAAAATCTTATTCATGCATGACAATAAAAGCTTCATGCATTCTTTTACTATACATGAACCTATGTAGCTAAGAGTACATGCTTCTAGAAGTATGGTATAAATATCGTTCAAATGCATGGATAATTAAGGTTTCGGACACCAACAATCCGTACTTTGAAAACATTTTTTGACAATAATCTCAAATCTTAAATTTAGTCAATGTCCTGTACTACGTGGTGTTTATTTTGATTGTTTCATCATTGACCTAAAGAGTCTTGGACTTGCCAATTTAATGTATGATAGCTTATTCATCATGTATGGATGATGTCTTTTTCTTTACTTTGCAACACCATCAACTATCTTGATAAGTAAATTGCAACATCATCTCTTCTTAACTTTAAATTATTTCATTTTATTTGTAACAACCAAAATCATACATGCTATAACTTTCTTATTGCACGTTGTATATTATTTGTTTTCACTTGTCCTAGCCCTATTATCCACATGTGATAATTAACCTAGCATTTAGTGAGTTTGATTGATTAAAATTACCCTTGAAATTCAGAATACTATTACAACTTATGATCCAATATCCCATAGTTACAACTGTTAACAGCTAAGAAGCCTTTATTTTTTGTAAAGATAAATAAACCCAACCCACTAGACCCCTATCTGAAAGTGCCTAACGGGTCTTGACGAGTCAGGAAGGAGATGTCAAAGCCCAGGCAAGAGTCCAGGAACACAAGTCCACCAACACACAATTCTGCACAAAGCAAAAGTGCAGAACTGCACCCCCCTACGATCGAACCTGGAAGGTGGGGGTGACAGGTGTTGTGCTGTCCACACAGGCCAACATAGCTTCGACGTTTAAGAAATCTTTATGAGCATACTGTTAATATTAATCTTTATATATATGTATATATATAAATGGCATTTCTGGTAATATACCTCCATTGCAAGGATCAATTCGAGAATTCGAGTAAAAACAGGGAGGAATAATTGAAAATCTCCGGCGAAGTTGATCTTACAGTTGCAGGCAGCCGAAAACTCCTTTCTTCTTCCTCTCCTCTTCCGTGGTCCAATCCTATTTATTTCCTCCCTCCAACACAGCGGGGAAAAAAAAAAAATAATAATAATAAAAAACCCTCAATAAATACTGTATTATTTTCCAAGATCCACTTCCGCAATTTGCATATTTTTAATGAATATATGAGCTCACAAATCCCACCCTGCCGCTCCAAGCAATGCGCAATTGAATTGAATGCCGTAACAAAATTGGGTGGAATCCATTGCCAACGCCATCAACGCGCAACTTTAGTTGCCCATTAGGGATTTTTTTTTCTCTCTTTCCTCTTCTGGGCACGTGAAAATTTGCAATTTTTGATTTGGGTATAATTTGGTTTTGAATTTGGGGGTGGGGGTCGGTTTTTGTTGAAGTGAGAGTCGGAAGATCGATGGACACTGGAGTATTGGATGATATCATAAGCAGGTTGTTGGAGTTTCGAAACGCCAGGCCTACTGGAGCTGCTAGGCAGGTGCAGCTCTCAGAGTCGGAGATCCGTCAGTTATGTACTGTTGCGAAGGATATTTTCCTTCAACAGCCTAATCTATTGGAGCTTGAAGCCCCCATCAAGATCTGCGGTATTTTTTTTCCCCACTCTTCTATTTGTGTTTTTTGCCCCTTTTGATGGTTGCCCGTTTGGTTAAATGGACTGTTTTAAGGTGGGTTATTTTGGGTTTCTGATGTCTTGGAGTGAATGGTTGATGGGTGTTTCTAAGGTTTGTTGCATTAGATTGATTTTGAGCTGGTTGTGAATGATTATTAGGTTAATGATTCGAGGGATTCATGGAGGAACTGGTTTAGTGTGAGACCTAACATTTTGTTTTACTGGGGGAGAAGGCAAGAGGAGACTGGAGAGTATGGGCTTTTGAAAAATTAGACCTTTTCTCGGTTGTCAAGTTTGAGAACAGTTGTACACTTTGGCTACCAGGAACAATTCTTATTAGTTATTAGTTGGTTGATAGTTCAGTAATCTATGAAGCAAAGGGCTTTCGATACTTTGGCTCTACATTCAAAAGTACATTGGAACATATGTCAATAATGTTCTGCCAAGTTGGCAATTCTTCTGTTTTGGTACTGGAGCCTTATGAGCTTAATAAGTGGTAATCGTGCTCTTTCTTTTCTAATATGGGTGCTCCAACTGAAGGATTAATGTGCTTAATCCATAATGAGTTGGGAGGTTTAGTGGCCTGGATTTGCATACGATAGAGGTTATGATGGTTTCGACTTTAATAATGCGGAATACTAGCATGTTCATCATGCCTGGATTGGTCAGATTGTTTGTTAGGTCCTTTGTCAAATTTGTCATACTTGTAGTTTTACTTTTTCTGTATGGAGGCTGGTTAAAGACAGGAATGTTGATGATAGGACGTTGGGTTGAGCAAGGAGTTTGCTAGAAAAGTTCTATTTTCTATTATGTTTATGCATACGAACTTCATTGTTCTAAGCTTGCTTTTGTTATTTAAGGGATTTTTTTCTTGTTGTGGTATATGACTGTTGTTTTATTAATTCCTCCAGAAGAGTAATGTGCTTTTAACTCCTTGTAGTAATTTATTGCATGGCTTATCTGCAAATATTTATTTGTTTGTTGTCACTGTAGATAATGTTAATCTGCTTTCGTTTCTGTTTCATGGAACTGCTTTGTTTAGTTGAGATCAGTGATTATTTGATTTCTGACTGGCTGTACTGATGTTGGGATTTGACTAATTTGTCTGTAATTCTTTAATTACCAGGTGATATTCATGGGCAATATGGTGACCTCTTGAGACTTTTTGAATATGGGGGTTTTCCTCCTGAAGCTAATTACTTATTTCTCGGAGACTATGTGGATCGGGGCAAGCAGAGTTTAGAAACAATCTGCCTTTTACTTGCCTACAAGATAAAATATCCCGAAAACTTCTTCCTTTTGCGAGGAAATCATGAATGTGCTTCCATTAACAGGATTTATGGGTTTTATGATGAATGTAAACGTCGTTTTAATGTCAGGCTTTGGAAGACTTTTACGGATTGCTTTAATTGTCTTCCTGTTGCTGCTGTTATAGATGATAAAATATTGTGCATGCATGGCGGTCTCTCTCCTGATTTGACTAATGTGGATCAAATAAAGAGCATAGCCCGTCCAACTGATGTTCCAGAGTCTGGATTGCTTTGTGACTTGCTGTGGTCAGATCCTTCTAGAGAGGTTAAAGGTTGGGGAATGAATGATAGGGGAGTCTCTTATACTTTTGGTGCTGACAAAGTAGCAGAATTCTTAATGAAGAATGACATGGACCTAATTTGTCGTGCACATCAGGTCATCTATGCTTGCGTCTTCTTTATTATAGCCCAACTTCTCAACTTTTTTAGCTTACCACGAATGTGATGTCTCAGGTTGTGGAGGATGGGTATGAATTTTTTGCTGATAGGCAGCTTGTCACCATTTTCTCTGCTCCAAACTACTGTGGTGAATTTGATAATGCTGGTGCCATGATGAGTGTCGATGAGAGCTTGATGTGCTCATTTCAAATTCTGAAACCATCCGAGAGAAGAAGATTTCTTTGATCAAAGTATTGCTGCTGCCATCATTCTTTGTTCAGGTTAGTGGGCTCTTCATTTTCACTTTCTGTATCTGACCCTAATATTCTTATGTGAATATTGATAGTTTTAGGTCTTCTGTTGGATGCTTCATTTCCTTGATCTGTTTGTGCTTTTGTTGGCTGTAATGCATACCCTTTATTGGATTGCAACAACAGCGTAGTTGGTGGGAGGTTCATCTGCGTCTAAATCCTGTATCTCCTGTCGATGTTGTGAAATACTCAAACAATATATGAAATTTCTTTTTCTGCTCCACCAGAGGCTGCTTCCTTTTCTTATAAGTGCAGATAGAATTATTATTAGTCCATGGTCTATCATTTTTGAAGATGTGTGCCCTATTAGAAGCTGTCATAGTAGGTTCTCAGTTATGCCAAGGTGTTCCATGATGAAAAACTGTGATTGCTCTATCTTGCATAAAAAGCATCTCGTCGCTGGGCCTTATGGGAGAAACTGTGGTGTTTTGTAGAGTAGACTCTTGCAACACTTTGGTACACAAACAACCACGTCTCCTAGAATGATTACGCTCAAACTGCTTTCTTGAAAGCAAAATATTTTGCGCTATAGTGTGTAGGGCATTCTTAGCTTGGACTTTTGACTTTCGCCAAATGGAGCAGGTGGATTTCAATTAGTGTCCTCAGTCGTAATTGTAGGCCACACCACAGTTAGCAATTCTCTCCACCCTCTCGATCTGTACTCTGGGATATTCGATCCAAATGAAACATCCTGGTGTTCAAGATGCTTAGGTTCACATTTGAATTCTATGAGACTTTTGTTTGGTTGCCCTCAAGTATTTAAGTCATTCAGCTCACTGGAATTTTAAATAGACAATGAAGAAACTTTGGTGAAGTAGACATTTCGGTCGTCTAAGAGCAGTAGTCAGCTGATCAACTATGATTGATGAATATGTTGGTTTGCTAATGCGATGGTGGAGGCTAAGATGGAAGGCTATGTCAGTTTGCTAATGGTGCTGAGAAATGATGGGATGGTAGCACAGGAATCAGAGTGATGAGCTGGACATAAGGAGTGGGGCTGCTGCTGGTGATTAATATGGTTATGGCATATAATAGCAGTTGTTTTCAAGCTGGATTATGTGCTGTATAGTTTCTAGTGCAGGATTGAAAGCTGAAGCTATTTTTTCCCATAGTTTTGCGTCACGATTGAGGCCTTTAATTTTCTGTCTTCTCGATCTTCTTTGGCACAAAATCACAAATCTCACTGAGAAATTACAATGGGCTCAGGGAATGGAATATTTTGAAGTCAAGCTGTAATTTGGTTACAGCTGTGGTGATTCTATTTTCTGAATAATTGTTCACTAAAGAGCATAAGGTCATTGGGTTCCTGACAAGACCAAATTGCCTGTATAAAGTAAGGGATTCTGGCGAAGGTCCTCTTGCTTCTAGTAGGGGCAGTGGATGAGTGTGTGGACTAAGGTTGGGGGACTTGAATCTCCACTTTTCAGGTCCTCCCCCCCCCCCCAAAAAAAAAAAAATTAAATGACTTTATGACTCTCCCAAATGCCAGTGTGCCATCTGATCATTTTTATTGGGCTATATTCTACCTTGAAAATTACGTACTCCCACTTCATCTCCCCACCTAACCCCCAAAAAAGAAAAAAAGGGGGAAAAAAAAAGAAAGAAAAGAAATAAAAGAGTGCATACGTGGTTGGCATGGATGTTGACCAAGGGCGTATATCTGGAGTTTTTTAATGTAGTTTCGAGTATAGGGACAGTTGTAGAAAGTAGCTGATTTTAAGGACAAAATATGAGACATGATTTCTGGGTGCAGTGGTGGATCTAGAGTTTCGGATCAGTGGTGTCCACCTATGGATATTCATCACCATATGTACTATAAAATAATGTTTAAAAATTTCTATAAAACATTACAAAAATCTACTATTACAATTATACTATGTGGTTTTCCATTTTTTGGAAACAGTACATGATAGAATCATTAGAAAGCAGATCAATTTGCTCCCTGATATAACAATTGCATCATACTTAGTCGTGTATGATTCATTAGAAACTTATGAAACTTAGGTTAGAGATCCCTCATGGCTAATAGCAAATTCAAGGCTCTATAAGTATCACAGCTAGCCATCTAACTCTCCACAGGAAAGACACACACAATCTTTGACACATTCCACGTAAAACCTCAAATAAACATAGCTAAACATTCTCATTCCACTCCAAGCCTTTGCCCATCTCCATTACCAAATAACTTATCACAGAAAAATTCAAAAACACAACTTTTACAAAAATTATCTAAAACCCAGATGAAGATAACAAAAACCTAACAAAACTCACATCCCAAACCCTATCAAAAACAACTCAATCAAAATTTAACACCATAAGTAGGGGGGGGGGGGATGCCAATAAAACAAACCTCGCTCTTGTTGAAAAAGACTTGATTGTTCTGATGAATTGAACTCTCAGCCTCTCCTTTGATAATAGTATAAATGTATAATAATTGAAATCAACTGAAATAGAGGCGTTGGCCTTCGCCTTGTTCCCTTCCTCAACAACCACATCTTTGGCACCATACATCCATTGAAACTCCTCTGAATTTTGGTCTTCACTCTCCTCTAGTAAAGCTCTCAAGGAAATAGAAGAAAAGGGCAGTTTCTGCAAAAGATATGGTGGCTTTGAGCGGTTACTGAGTGAGAGAAGTGGGGAAGTGCTTAGTGATTTGTAGCTTTTGTTCAATTTCGAATCGAAACCTTAACCTGATTGGCTGACTCGGTAGTGGGCAGTGGCAGCTTTGACAGGCTGCTGGCGGCTCGGCGGTGTTTCCGGTGGGGCGTCAGGCGTGGGGGTCCGGCTGGGATCTGGGTCAACATTGTCAGTGTCAAGTGGAGGTCCCTAGAGGTGGAGGTAGAGCAAGAGCCGAGGGGGAGAGCAATGCGATGCTGAAGGCTTGGAGAATCGAAGGTCAGACCCCGAGACTAAAACAAACGCGAGTCTGGTTTCAATTTTTTTAATTTTTTCAAATGTTAGGCGCTGCTGATTACTGAGTATAATTTGGGCCGGTCCAATTATAAATTCCAAGCAGATCAACATTGAATGGATAAAGGTGTTTTTTTGGTCTTTTTTAGGGGTGTCCATTACTAATATATATTCAGCGCCTGAATTAGCTCCTTAGACATTTTTTTTAGGTTAGGGGTGTCTATGAACGCACCTGGGATGGTCATAGATCCACCCGTCTGGGTGCGCTGATGAATGCAAGGTGGCAGCAGTAGGGATCCAAGATTGTTATGGGATTTACTCGAAGGAGGAAGCTGGTTTTCTGATGTTGAAGTCAAAGGATACAAATGAACACATTAATAAGCTTCATATGTATGGTATAGAAGACAGCTTTATGATTATTTTCTAGGTTAGCTCCATGATTTGGTTTTTCGGAGACAAGTCTTGAACTGGCTGTCCTGCTTTTATATGCCAGTAAATCAGCTGACATGCAATGACAGTCTGAATCCATGTGAAATTCAGCTGCTTATGTCTGACAGTATATATGCACTATTGTCAACAGACTTCTGTGCTCTGATTTTAAGGGAGACATCCAAGGATTAACTTGATTGGAAATGGCCTTGATGCTTGGTGATAAAGATGTGGTCCATATAGATCTGTCTGGATCCTGCCTTAGTGCATTCATGTTGGGTGGTGGTTGTTGTATCCTTGAGATGATGTAGATGGAGTCTTTACTGGTACTGACCACCCAAAGCCTGCAGTCGAATTTGACTAGCATTGCCCTCCAGCATGTTGTGGCAGTTGAAGACGATCTTTCTTATTGAATGTTGGGTGCTCTGCTTGTTGGAACTGTTTTATCAGACTGAGTATTTAAATGAACCAAAACTCACCAGGCTCCAGATTCATGAATTCATTGTGGTCGACTGTCTTTGTACTGCTTGGGCCTTCAAGTCTGCACTTTTTGAACAGCTGAAGAAACCAATTTTTGGTAGCTTTTTCACGTCATATCATAGTGAATTGAAACAAAATGCCTTTCTAAACTTTTTTTGCTTTCTTTTTATAGAGTAGTTGGCAGTTGATGGTTTTTAATTTACGGTCTAAAGGAACCAACCTCTCTGCAATTAAAAGTAAGGTTGTTACATCTACCTCTCTTCCCTCCCTCAACCCCTACCACCCCCCCCCCCCCCCAAAAAAAAAGATCACTTGGCATAGGTGGGACTCTCGGGGTTTGGACTTGGATTTGGCCCCTTGCCCTTTCACGTTTTTGTTGGGTCAATATTGATATTGTCGAAACCTTCCTTTTGGTTGCAAGTTGGCAGCTGCAAGAACCATCATGTCAACTTCTCATCATTGGGGAAGAACTTTATGACTTATCTTGGAACATTAGGCAAGGCTAAGGGAGCTGCTGTTCCAATCTGTGTCATCGCATTTAAGAAAGGCATTTGCAAGATGGTGTAGTGTAGGTAAAATGGTTGCTCGTTTCCCACGTATTAATGCCAGGGCATCAGAATCCTTATGTTATGATCTACTAGGTTCATAATTGTGTCCTAAATGCCCCCTCATGCCCCCGAAGGGCCTTTTTTTGTTGTTTTTTCTTTTGGGGGGGGGGGGGAGGAGGAGGTCAAGTTTGTGCGACTTTTGAAGAATCCATACGTTGTGTATGCCATATCAATTAAAGTCAGGAACTGGCATAGAAGTGGAATCCTTGGTGAAAGCGTGAACCCTGACAGGCCTGCAGTGAGATCTCTGAACATGGTTTCATGCTTTGCATTGCACTTATTTTAAGTCCATGTGCCCTTAAAACATAATTCATGATCCATTATATCAGATTCTGCAAATGTTGCATTCAGCATAGTTTTCACAATTCCCAGCTGTGCTCTTTGTCTTGTGCATGGATGAAATGTTCTAGCTTAATTACTTCCAGTGAAACTGTATCCTGTAGGAGGCATATTCTGTGTTGTAACCTTATTCCTTCATATTTCATTACCTGTCTGTCTTTCTGTTTACTTCACAAGCAGATGATATTACCCACAAATGTGATCACTATGTAGTATGAAATTGTCTCTGAAATGGCTAATGTCTTCTTACAAAGTAGATTATTCTTGGTGTCTGTCTAATTTCTGCCAACCTGAAATTTTGCTCCCTTTGCTGTGACAGATGCATGGTTTATCGTTGTGGATCACCCTTCAAGTTTTTCAGGCATGCAGTTCTTTTCTTCAAAGCTGAGGGAACTGGTGCCATTCTCATTAATCAAGAAGAGACATTCTCATTGGAAATACCTAATTAAAAATGGAGTATCAGGGCAAGGCGAATAGACTAATAGGCAATTATGAATGACCCAAATTCCTTATTATTACTCTGTATTTCTTTATTTTTGGGAAAAATCATCAGCACAAGTGATGGTGGTGGGGTATATACACTTGGTCTGTAAATGGCCATTCACTCTGTACATTGCTGACACCAATCTCCGTGCGGCTTTCCCTCTCTTGGTCAAGTTCATGTGCCTGGTTGCTGTTTTCATCTGGGGTTCAGGTTCAGTCTCTGTTATTCAGCCGGTGATTCAATTGTCCCCGTTTTAGATTATGAGCGAATAAATATATTGACTTTTGTGCCTCCGTTTTACCTAAGAAGGAATAAAAGTGAATGTAGCTGAGGTTGGCATTCTAGTTGGGGTTGGTATTAGAAACTAATTCTGATAGTCCGGTATTGAAATCTCAATCGGATCAGCAGTTACCTTAATGAACACCTACTGACATTTCACCCAAGTTGGGCCAAAATGGAAGAATGAGACTTCTATTTTCACAAGTCGCTTTACTGTTATAAAGATCTAGAGAATAAAGAGATGACGGGAATTGCAACTACTTCATCAGTCCCTAATGTTTTTATTGTTGGGTTTTTGGTTCTTGAGACTACTTGAAGGTTGTTTGTTCCCATCATTGGGTTGATCTCAATCCACATGTGAATCTAAAGATTCTGTTTCCTGTCAATTTTTCTTCATTTGTTTCTCTTACGGGTAAGTCAGGTTTTGGAGTTTTTGCACCAGCTTGATGTTTCTCTCTTGTCATCTAACGTACATTAATCCTTCTTTTTATCTTTTTTATTTTTGATAATAATGCATGAATCATGATGGCGGTGTTCTCCTTTACTATTATTATTTTAGAGGTCCTTCACTCTTTGGTACATGTATGTTTTGAGTTTTTTTTTTTTTTTTTTTTTTGGTTAATAAATTTGTTTCGACTATTGATGTCATGTCATATTATTTGACTTCAGCAAATAATGTTGAACTCATTGGTTAGATGTTCTAAAGTTAGTTAAACTTTGGTTTGCTCAATTTGGTGATTTATATTTATGATAAACAGTTCAGTTGTCTATGATAACCTAATTTAATTTGATTCAAATGGTTCAAACTATTAGTGTTAAGACAAAATTTTATGGTTGCGGAATCTAATTTTACATTGAGAAAAACTCAATTGGTGAAAATTTAAAATCCTTCTAATATATATAATTCTAACGAAGCCGGTGCGTAGCATGGGTTTGAAAACTAGCTAAAAGATTTTCCAAATCCCGTTAAAACTTTCACGTCTTCTACTTGTTTAAAGTTTCTATTTACAAAATTTGATATAAAAAGGAGTATATTAGAAAAAGTAACTGAATTCAATAACTTATAAATATCAATCTTAGAAAATTGAACTCTCAAAAGTAATTTGAAAATTTCTCATGTCATCATCCTTTGGGCTTCGTTTGGATCTTGGAAATTTTGGTGGAAAGAAAAAAAATTTGAAAAGTAACTTGTTTTCGTGTGTTTGGTTTAGAGAAAATCACAAAAAAGAAAAAATATGGAGGAAAATTAGGTGAAAAAATTGTTAGACATAAGTGATAAAATTTCCTCATAAAACTGTGAGGAAAGTTTGGGAAAAGTTCCCAAAAAAATTTCTCACCTCCTCCAACCTTGTATTGCTCATATGATATCAACATGATTCAAGTTACTTATCAATATTCAAAATTTTCATCCAAATTCTTATAATTTTTCCTCAACCCAAATAAACAAAAAAATTCACTTTCTCCCCACTTTTTTCCTTCACATTTTTTTCCTTCAACTTTTTTTTTTCCCCCACCAAATTTTCTAAGGACCGAAAGGAACCATAACTGTTTGCCAATTTTATGGGGAGGATATAAAGTCCTCAAATTTTTAACTTGAATCCGCCATTTTAAACGTAAGAATGATATGAATGATATGATTCAATTACTCAGAAGAGGCATATTAAACTGGGTGAAAGCCAACTTATATAAACAGATTAAATTTGAGACCTACTAGGGAAATGTACTATTTTCCCTCTCTTTTGCACCCCTCAACTAGGAAGTCCTCTTGTGTAGTCTTATTATACCTAAGAAAGGATGAACAGATGGAAGCCTCCAACTATGAGCAACTGCTCCCAAAGTCCAGAAGTCCATCGAGCGGAATAGCATTTGGCAAATCCTAAAAAAGGTGGGTTTTTTTTTTTAATTTATAGATAATAATTCAGCGGGGTTACCGTACAACATATACAATTTCCCTAGGTTCGGTTGAGAGACCTTTTTGCTGTCAAGGTATTTAAAAAAGGGACAATTTTACATGATACTACCAGTAATCGCCACAAGAGCAAGCCCCGTCATGAAAATGATGAAAGCGATTAACATCTCGAACCATAATGTCTCTGCCAGTAAATCTGGAGATGAACTTGGTCATAGCGTGACAATCTTCACACAACCTCAAGTTCTTGCTGACTCTGATGGTCTCACCTTTGCCCGTGTTTATCAGTCCGAAGGCGACAGCAAGCTTTTCACTGTGTCCCAAGAGAATTCTCTCTTTCTCCTCCTCGTCGAGGTCATAAAGAACGAGCTTAGTCTGTGGGATATAACCCTGTTGCTTCATCTCGCCAGAAAGCTCAACCAACAGACCATGGATTTGCTTGATTTGGGGGTTGAGCTCATCAACTGACATGAATGAGTAGATCTTCCGTCTAACTTCAATCCAACTTCGGCCAGATACCTTCTGCAGTCCACGAGCTTCTAGAAGCTTCTTCACTCGTTTCACCTCATTCCACATCTGTGCTTCTGCGTAAATATCAGCCAAAAGAGCATAGTTTCCAGCATTGGCGGGCTCGAGCTCAAAAAGATGAGTGCTTGCTCTCTCTGCAAGCTCAACATTACAATGAATCCTACATGAGCCAAGAAGAGAACCCCAAACGTTTGGTCCTGGATCCATGGTCATGTTATCTATGATTTCAGCTGCTTCCTTTAATCGATTGGCACGACCTAGAAGATCCACCATGCATGCATAGTGCTCTACACTTGGAGAAATCCCATGCTGCTCAACCATAGACTGAAACAACCTGTTTCCCATATTAACAAGCCCTGCATGGCTGCAAGCTCCCAGAACACTTACAAAAGAGATGCTCGTTGGTTTAATTCCCCGATTAATCATTTCCCTGAAGATACTAACAGCTTTTAACCCAAAGCCATGAATTCCATAACTTGCGATCAACGAATTCCATGACACAACATCCCTCTTATCCATCTGGTTGAAAATCTGCTGTGCCATCTTGAGATTGCCACATCTTGCATACATTGATAGGAGGGCACTGGTAACAGGCAATATGGAATTGAGATCCCTTCTGATTATATAACAGTGAATCATCTTGCCTTGTCCCAAACCAGCTAGGGCAGCACAGGCTTGAAGGACATTAACCATAGTCACTGAGTTAGCCGACAAATCATTAGCTCCAAGCACCATCTCATGAAAAAGTTGTAATGCCTGAAAAGGTTTGCCATTTTTAGCATAACAGGCAATCATAGCACTCCATGAAACAACATTCTTCACCAGCATCCCATTAAAAACATGCCCAGCATAAATTACATTCCCAAACTTTGCATACACATCCAGCAAGGTTGTCATAATATGAACATGGGATTCATAGCCATCCCGCAAAATATGCCCATGAATCTCCTTGGCCTTCTTCAGCAACGACGTCAATGACTCTGACACCACACAAGCCTTAAGGGCAAAGGTATGAGTAAACCTATCACAGGGCATCCCTATCCTATTCATATCCCTATAAAGACCCAAAGCCTCAACCCCATACCCCGCCAGCGCAAGAGCACGCAGAATAGCATTCCAAAGATATATACTTCTCCTGGGAATTTTATCGAAAACTTGGCGTGCATACTCAATGCAATGCAATTCAGAGTACATATCAATCAATTTAGTAGCAAGGAAAGAATCGTGGCCAAACCCATTGTCGACAAGATGTCGATGAACAGCGAGAGCATCAGAGAGAGAGTTTTGGAGGGCGCAACAGAGGATTAAAGCCTCGTAAGTATGCTGAGTAGGGTTGGGTTCTGAAGGGAGAACTTGAAGGGCTTGTTTGAGATTGCCATTCTTACATAGTGACTGAATTAATGGGTTCTTGTTGTTGTTATCGGTGCTTGTTGAAGGGTGGAGAGAGACAGAATTCGGATGCTGGGCAGTGATAGAAACTCTGCGTTTGACGGGTAGAGGACGGATTGGTTGTGGGCTAATTTGGGGAGAGAGAAGTGCCCACATCACAGTGGGAGGATTTTCGTTGATTGGATAGCTCGAACTGAACGCTAATGTAGAATGGTGCTTCGCCGGGGCTACCAAGATGGGGGAACTGTTCCACAGAAGAAAGGATTCTATCGCTTCGTCTTCAAGTGATATACTCCCACCAAATCGTTTTCAGGAACGAGTTTTTGAGGGCATCCACAGCCGGGGGACCGCGTTCCAGGCTGGGAACCGCGTGGCACACGCGTCATCTCCAGCCAACGTCACGCGTGGCATGAAACCCGGGCCGGAACTGTAGGGAGTTCCGTCCCGCGTTTCATTTTTTGTTGTTGTTTTCGCCATCAAAACGACATGTTTTATCTGGGCAGTGTGAAGGAGGTGCTGTCTTTTTTTTGAAGGATTATTTTTATCATGTTTGATCTGGGTAGTGTGAAGGAGGTGCTGTCTTTTTTTTGAAGGATTATTTTTTATATAAATATGAGAAGGTTGTGTTGCAAAAAATCAAATATCAAATTTTCTTCAAATCTCTCAATCATACACAACATAAAAAATAATAAGTAATAAATTATGTTTAAATTGTTAGTTCCACGACAATTAATTGTCTTGAAATGAGCTCCGGTGACTGGAAAATTGAATGGAATGCAAATGGAACTCTGGCTGAGGATGCCCTAAGATGGGACCTGATTATCAAAATAATTTTGTTCATTTCAACGTTTAGATATAAACCAATAAATTTTAAGATTCCTTGATACTCTTTGTAGTTTCTTTATACAACTCTTTACAATTTCTTATTGCCAACTATTAAACATAATGTTGACACAAAAAAAAAGTCATTAATAGGATAAAGAGTTGTCGAGAAGCTCATCATTGAAAAGTTAATTCCCTTTTTATTCCATAGTAAAAATTTGAGATTGTACTCACGGAATTAGCGTTAGAGGATGTCATGTTAGTCGCTTGCTCAATAGGTATCTTGTAAGGGTGCTCATGGATCGGGTACCCAAACCAAAATGATTTTCGGTTCGGGTAACCGAAAGTTCAGGTCGGCCATCTCTTGAACTGAAACCGAACGAAAATTTTCGGGTATCCAAAAATTTGAATCTGGGTTTCTAGTTACCCAATAACGAGAATTATGTTTTCCCTTTTTTTGTTTTCATTTTTTTTGCCGTTTTGTCAAGTGTATTATTAAGCCGAACACTTAGTTACCCAATTAAAACAATTGTAAATCAAACAAGCCAAGTAGGAGTAATTGCCGTCTTTAGTGAGAGAAAGAGAAAGCTCGAGAGAGAGAGTGAAATGGGTCTGCCTCACCGTCCCTCCCCTTAGCCTTCGCAATCTGCCTTCATCTTCTTCATATTCTTCATCTGCCTGGCCATACTATAATGGCCCCTTTAGAGCCCAAACCTCCAGATCCACGCCCTCTCTGCCCTCCCTTCTTCCCTTGTTCCCATGGCCAAATCCCTCATCTCCTGAAGGTCATAGACATCGGCTTAGCGTTTGTCCAGGCTTCAAAATTGGGTTCAGTGCCATAAACTGTTCGTTTTCATGGAGCTTTAGGCATGGAGATGCTTGAATATGGTAATTTCAAACCTCTTCGTGTCAAATACTCATGTTTTTGGTCGATTATGCTCCAATCAAGATCTGAAATCTTCACCATTGACTTCAAACTCGAGGCTTCCTCTGCCTCCATTGTTGCTATGCGTAACCATCTACAACAGACCACCACGAAGTTTAATCGATGTGAGCGGTATATGTATGATTTTTTTCCCTCAATCACGCTCCAAGTATTTCCTTTCCTTATTCTTCACAATTATACAAATTTATTACTTGTTCTAAGCCAAAGACTTGATCTCCCTCTGGGAAAATTAATTTTGCTTAAAGTGACGGAAACGAATTGTTTTCTCTTCAACCTCAATTTGTATGCTATTTGCGGCTTGCAAGTCCGGCTTAACACTTGGTTGTCCGGTCTTCAATTTCATTTATTCTCGACAATTTCTTGTGATTGTTTACTTTCGATCTGGATATTTTTTGTATGTATGTGGGACATTGAGCAATTTGGGGCTTTGCTATTGATGATGATTTTGAGATGTATGGCCTGTGGTATCACTTCGAGTCGGGTTACGTTCTCACTTTTGGCTGGCTTCTTTAAGGAATTTAGGGAATACATGTTGTCTTTCTGTTCTGTTTTGGCTATGATTCGGTTTGCACCTAACATGCTCCATGTAGAATGCCTGTTCTTTAGAACTATTCCACTGATTTTGGCCTTGCTCGATTATGGTCCGGGCTACTTCTTCCAGCAAGTTCAGGAAGTAGTGGCACCGTGGGTTTGGTTGGCTAACCCGGTGTCGCTTCCTTGCTCATCCTTTGAGCTTGGTTCTGCTCTAAATTTATATTTCACTGACGAAATCTTAGTTCTTTTCTTGCTGGACGAGGTTAGGTAACTTGTTTCAAATAGATTGCCTCTGCGATTTGGGAGATTGGTGACTTCATGAATGTGCCACTCTTATTCCATTTGGAGCCAGCCCTTGATTCCTTTGATACTGTTGAATGGGTACTTGGATCAGGCCAAACTATTCTATAGCATGGTCAGGTCTCTTGTCACTGAGTTGGAAATACAACATTTTACAATTACATCTATTATTGTGGCTTCAATATATACTATCGAATCTATAATGGTGAGAGAAATGCTTGATGAGTTCAATCTCTCTTGCATTTTCAAGGCTTGTATCCAGACTGCCTTCGGGCCCAGAAAATTGCACATGTTTACATTAATGTGTTCAGTACTTATTAGAAAGCTATTTAAGTGTGATATATTCTTCATTATATGGTGCCTGGCTATGGTCTTAGTGTGCCCTTTGTCTAGGGTTGGTTTGAAGTTCCTTGTCTTCCTACTAGGTTTATTAATGAGCCATGACTTATTAGTTAATTTGTGGGCTCGGTTTGCAAAGATATTATTATTCCCTTGCTTGGTGAAAGAGAAGATGTTGTATATCTTCTTTTTTGATGTTAGTATTGTATTTGATAAAGATGCCAACAAATCTGCTCGTGGTTGTAATGCCCATAGCCAATGTTGGCTGTTTGGCTTAGGTTCAAGTAACGTTGATTTATGGTCAGAATTGCACAATCGCCCTTATATTTTTACCCCTAGCTAGGGCAACCAGCCTGGGTATACAGCTTTGAGGCATAGACCCCCAACTACAGAAATGTCGATGATGAAAGCCCTTTCTGAGAAAATGGAAAACAATCTGGCACACTTTTTACTTTACTTATATTGGATGTACTCACGGTTTGTTCATTTGTGCTTTCCCAGCATTGTCGACAGAATACGTAACATGCAGGATCATGCGGATATTTCTATTGGTGCCTCATACTATGCATCTAACTTATATTTTGTACTTATGGTGAGTGAGATACAAGATGGGCATCGACCTTCATGTATTTCCAAGACCTGTCTACAGAACGCCTTTGGGCCCAAAACATATTACTTATTAAACTCAACCAAATACGATAGTTGTTTATGGCTTTATCTACTTAGCTAGAGTTATGTAATTAGAGGCTGGTCGCTAAACTGTCCTTGTATAGTACATAAATTTGCTATGATTCTGCCTTTCCCTCCCCCCCGAAGAAAGTTAAGCACGCTTGTATTTATTATGCTCAAGGGAAAACCCCTAACTCTGCACATTGTGTCTGTGTATTAGCAAATGGGATGATAGAATTGATAACGTGCATAGTTCTAGTACTCTTAAAAGAACTTATCAGGAATCCGGGAATGATGTTCATGATCAAATATCATCTATATCATGAAAGTTATTAGCTGGAATGTTCAAGGAGCAAAAAAAATTGCAAGTCACACAGGAAGTGCGATTCCTTCTTAAAAGCCATAAACCAGGACATTTTGTTTTTTTACTGGAAACTATGTTTAATGACCAAAATATATCCAAGATCCTTCCGCGTTTAAGATTTGAGCACTATGAATACGCATCACCCAACAATCACTCTGGCGGATTAGCCGTCCTATGGAATAATGGCAATATACATGCATCTGTACTTAGCAAGGAAATGCGAGCCATTCATCTACTTGTACATGACCCCGATTTAGCTAAAAATTCCATCATATCAAGGATATATGCCCCAGCACAAACAATTCAGAAAGAACCTTTCTGGAATCATCTAATGGATTTACATCACACATTTGACCTTCTGTGGTGTCTAATAGGTGACTTTAATGAACTTGCCAGCCCGTTTAATAAAAGGGGAGGCCAGGCACTGGCTGAAGCCAAATACCAGAGACTTAATTCATTTCTTCGCAGTATAAATGGAGGATCGGTCCATGTTAATGGGCAGCAATTTACCTGGAAAAAGAAACTGCATACTCATTTAATTTATGAACGACTTGACAGAACGATTGCCAAGAAGGACTAGTCAAAGATTTAGCCAAATGCTTATGAAACACATGGCAACTTTACTTGTTCAGATCATTGCCCTATCATACTATCGTCTAAAGTTCCACGCCAAAATACGAAAGTCTTCCACTTTCGTTTCCAAAATTATTGGTGCAAATACCAACAATCAGATATTTTAGTTAAGAAGCACTGGTCTATTCATGTTAGAGGCTCCTATATGTTTAAATTGACTGAAAAGCTTAAGATGCTAAAATACGAAATCAAAGAGTGGGCCAAAAAACAGTTTAGGAAGGTACATGAGAAACTGTCCAAAAATGCTGCGAAAATTGATTATGTCAAGGATAAGCTACTTTGTGACCCTACAAGCCATAGACTTAATTCATGGATTAAATGCTTGATTAAACAACGAGAGAAAATGATGTTATTTAATCAGAAGTATTGGGGTAAACTTAGCAAAAAAGAATGGCTAATTAATGGAGATAGAAATTCCAAATTGTTCCAACGAAATGCCAATGCCAGACGTAAACACAAAGTTATAATCAAACTCAAGGATGATTGTGGCATTTGGGTTACAAACGAAAAAGATATAGTAGACAAATTCATTTTAGACTACTCGCAACGATATAAATATGCATACAATACGAGCAGAAGCCTATCCCATCTAGGCCTGACCACTCGAATAACTGAGGCTGAGAATGCAGAGCTTATTGGGCTCCTAGACATAGATGAGGTTAAACAGACACTTTTTAGTATTGACTCTTCTAAGACTCCAGGTCCCGATGGATTTGGCGCAGGTTTTTTCAAACATTATTGAAATTTCATAAAAAACGATCTGGTCAATTGTATACGTGAATTTTTCAAGAATGGGAACATTCTTAAAGAAATCAACCATACATTCATCACGCTAATCCCGAAAGTGAGTACGCCAACTCAAACACACCAATTTAGACCTATTAGCCTTTGTTCAATAGTCTACAAAATTATTTCAAAAATTCTAGTCAATAGGCTTAGACCGCTTTTGGGTAAAATCATTTCACCCATGCAAAGCGCATTTATTCTAGGAAGATCAATCCATGACAATATTTTACTAACACATGAAATGATGCACAAATTTAAGAATAATTTCAGCAAAATAGCATGGACAGCAATCAAGCTAGATATGGAAAAAGCATATGACAGACTCGAATGGGACTTCATCCTTTAGTGCTTTCAAGAAATGGGTTTCCACCCAACTTGGAATAAGTGGGTTATGGCAGCTGTTTCATTAGTATCCTACTCCTTTATAATTAATGACACTCCCAATGGGTTCATCCTTCCCTCAAGAGGGATCGGATAAGGTGATCCGTTATCTCCATATATTTTTATTATGTGCATGAAGGTACTCGCTCAAAGTCCCATAAGAGAAGCCTCCTCTCATAAATCAGGGATAGGTATCAAAATTTGTACAAGAGCTACAACTATTCCGTGTCTACTCTTTGTAGATGAATGCCTCCTTTTCTGTAAAGCTCGACAAGAAAGCTGCATTCGACTTAAAAATATACTCGAATCTTTCTGCAATAATTTTGGATAGCTTATCAATTTTCATAAGTCTTCTATGACATTCTCTAGAAATACCTATAATATACAGAAACAAGTAGTAACAAGCATTTTAATTATCATGCAGATGGATGGGCTAGGGAAGTACTTCGGTTGCCCAGCGTTCTAAGGTAAACCTTCCAGAACTACTTTCCAAGAAATCATTAGCAGAGCAACAGAAAAACTTAATGGTTGGAAGGGTAGTTGTCTATCCAAAGCAGGAAGAACCATATTAATCCAGTCCCATCTTGAATCCTTGCCAACTCATACAATGCAATGTTTCCAACTCCCTAAACATACGACATACCATATTGATAAAATTAATCGAGACTTTTTTTGAAAAAAAATCTAATATAGAAAAAGGTCTCCCATTGATAGCATGGGAGAAAATATGCATGCCGAAAATCAAAAGTGGGCTAGGATTACGATATACAGATGCAGTTAACAAAGCTTTTCTATGTAAATTGGCATGGAAAGTTATTACTAATGACAAAGGCCTCTGGACCCAGGCTATTAAAACGAAATATCTCCAGAGTAATTCTAATTTCTTCACCTATAAACCACAAACCACAGACTCTCCAGTATGGAAAAGCATTGCCAAAACCAAGGAATTTATAAGAACAGGACTCATCTGGAAGATAGGAAAAAGGGATACAATCTCCTTCTGGTACGACAATTTGCTCAAAAATAGGGCCCTTAGCGATATCTTAAATTTACCCGAGGATAATATCATTGATCCACATAGTAAAGTTAACGATTTTATCCTCACCAACAGAACCTGGGACATTGCTAAGTTATCCATGACACTTCATAATCACCCTATTATTCAAAAGACAATAGGGATCGATATACCCTATAACAATCTTGATGACTCGTTTTGTTGGGGGATTAATAGCTCAGGTGAGTTTAGTACAAAATCCACAACGTGGATAGCGCATGAATCGCAACCTTTTCAGAAGGTTGATTGGCAGTTCAAATGGATATGGAAACTTGATATCATGCCTAAAATCAAAGTATTCCTATGGCAGCTATGCCATAAAGCTCTCCCAGTTCAGGGTTATGGAGAGGAATGAACATCAACCATGTGTGTCCCTTGTGCCTCGAGGACATAGAAACAACTGACCATACTCTCAAAGGTTGCCACATCACTGCAAAAGTTTGGCAGACAGCCATCCAACATGGATGGTTACCAGGCCGCATAGAACCCACTACCACGTGTGATATATACCAATGTCTCACCATCATCAAAAACCTTAGGCATCCTCATATACTGCATAAAACCTCCTTCCTCCTATGGAGCATTTGGAAACATAGGAATTCAATAGTTTTCAGAAATGATATTTTCAATCCAATTATGTGTCTTATTCGAGCAAAAAAGGCTTATGTCGAATGGAGAATCCGAGCTCACAAGTCGGCTGATGATGATTTTAGGGGCCCCTCTTCACCCCCCTTCCCACCTCCCATCATTTTGTGAGGTGGCATCCTCGGCCAACAAATTTCATTAAGCTCAACTTCGACAGGCCACTTATCAACAAATCCGCAGCAGGCGGGTTTATCATCCGGGACTGGACTGGGAAACTCATGCAAGCAGGTGCTGCACACTTTGGGGAGACATCCATCATTGTAGCAGAAGCTCATGCGCTCAAAAATGGCGTAATTGCAGCTACTCAGGCAGGTTACCGGAATATTATTATAGAAGGTGATAATGACATTGTCATTCAAGCTCTCAAAGGCACATTTCTTACACCGTGGCAAATAGCTATGATCATTGAAGATGTTAGATTATGGCAGGAGAAAACAAATTGTACCTTAATCAACCATATCTTCCGAGAGGCAAATCAAGCGACGGACTGGCAAGCAAAAGCTGATCATGCAGTGACATCCTCAACCGCAAGCTCTCATTTCGATGGCACATCTTCATCCCAATTTAGAGCTATTCTAGCTGATGATATAGTTGAGCGCACTCTTGTGAGAAGAGGCACCAAATTTCTTTCTTTCTTTCTTTATATTTACCATTGTTTAAAAAAAAAGAAAAATTAAAACAATTGTAACTTCCTTAATTAGTGAAAGTGTGCAACCAACTTCACAAGTTTAGTGGCTTCTCAGTGTTGGGCAATTTAATGGAGCATATGTAACTTTTTTTAAAAAAAAATTCTACGCATTTGGGTAGAGGCATAATATAAACATAAGATTACATGACTTCCATCGAATCTTGCATATTTCTCTCTCCCACTTTCTTACACATCACCCATGCAACAAAAGAATTTTTTTTTAAGAAAAAGTTTTCGGATTTTCGAATACCCGAATTGACAAAATCTTCAAGCCGCATCCAAACCAAGTACTCAGAAAACAAATTTCACATTGGGTACCCAAAATTTCAGGCGGGTCACATTTTTTTTGGTTTGGGTTATGGGTTACAGCTTGGTTTGAATAGCTCTAGTATCATGAATTGAATATCCACATGTACATGGATGAGAGTAAAGTGGTTCATAACTTTTCATGCTTCCTCTTCTTAAATATTACCCCACCGTACAATCGCTGTAACATGTTTGGAAGACTGACAAATACTCATTTGTAATCCACGTCTGTCAAACATTTCCGAACGAAAAGAAAAGAGTTGAGGATAGCAGATTTTAACCTAGACTCGAACACAAATGGGAATATTACAAACTCCCACATTCCCCCAAGTGAAGCTGAAAAAAGCTGATCCGATACGATTACCGATCCAAACCCGACACGAAGTTAAGTGGGTTTGGGTATAAATTTTCGACCCGTTTAATTAAATGGGTTGACACATTCAACCCGTTTAATTAAATGGGTTAGGTTCAAGTTGAGATTCTCGACACGAAAAAGTATCTATTTAACCCATTTAATTGAATGAGTTAAATAACTCAACTCATTTATCCATTTGTCATTTATCCATTTACTTTTTATTAGATAATTAAGAATATAAAAATTTTTAAAAATTGTGAATTATGGCGAATCAGGGGAATTTTAAAGAGTAATTATTTAATATAATATATAAACTTAATTTCTAACACTATAATTACGTATTAGTTGAAGATATTAAATGTGTAAATGGTTAATTAGGCGATTGAACTTGACTTGTTTATCTTAAACGGGTTAAGTAGGTCAACCCGTTTAAAAATTAAATGGGTACAGGTAAGGGTTTTTCAACCCGTTTAATGAACGGGTTAGGTTCAGGTCGAAAAATTTTCAACCCGTTTAAGTTCGATACGAACACGAATCGGACCCTACACCACCTATTACCCAGCTCTACCCACAAGGTCGTAGCAATGTTGAACGGCTGAGCACTGGGCTCAACACAATCCCTAATAAGCCATCATGGATTTGTTCATGCGGTTGGAAATGCATATTATAATCTCAATTCTCATAAGTCAACCTATTCATATTACAAACTTAAAGAAGTCGTCAAACAGAACTCTTTGTATGGGAATATTTGTCTGATAAAAGTTCAGCCATCTATTTTCAATTTCACATGGACAATTGGGTCACCTCACCATAGGCCGTAAGCGGCAGGGTTGCAGTGCCGTCTAGAAGAGGGGGGGGGTGTATGGGCCTTAGGCCGTTCTGCACAGCTCAAATTCCCGAAGGAAATTGAGTTCGACAAGTCTCCAGTCTCCGTACCCCCCCCCCCCCCCCCCCAAAAAAAAAAAAACCCAAAAGACGGCGAGACTAGTCAACTAAACGAGCTTCAGTGCACTGTCAAAATCTAAACGAGGAGGGAGACTAACAGCTTTGAAACCTTCGCCTAATCTTTCCTTCATAAAATTTTCAAAATAAGATAACAAATCAATTGAGAAATCCACCATCACAAACGAGATCGTAGGAAGCTACCCTTGGGGCACAGAACAAATATCGTTTCTCTCATTCATTCAGAGTAATACGTGCGAAAATATCACTAGGAACAAGTACAATCAACAACCCTTAGTATGACTAAGGAGGGCAAGGGATAGCAAGGCAAACAACAAGCAATTTCGAATATGATCACCATCACAATGTTGAGCATAAGAACCAACTACGAGTTCAGGGAGGGTAGAACACCATAAACAACAAAATTGAGGTATCAGTTTATCATACATAATACATCTTAAGAAGCTCCATCCCTAAAAATACAATGAAGTGGACTCGATCCACAATGACTTTTGTCTTAGTAGTAGGATTAGGGTGAGTGTCATAATTATACAGACGCGGCAGACATCCATCCCCCTATACGGCTGCACTCGGGTCGCTGATCACGCCCAAAAAGTCATCTTTAATGGTCCCAATGCAGAACTGTAAAAAGGGCAGAATAAGACACTGAATGAATTATAGCAACAACAAATCATATGAAGTCACTCTGTCACAGGTGACATGCACCATGCCAGCAATGACCATATTACAACTAGTAGATAAGATAACAGCTTTGAGACAAGAACAATGGAAGACATAGAGTTGGAAAAGCAAATGATTTCTCATCCATTAAGATCAATCACAATCCATAATATATGCCATACTTTCATTTGGGCTGCAAAGTTTCCAGTAAACACAATGATTCATGCAATTAAAACCTCAAAACGAAACCTTAAGCAGCGAGCTCTTCTTGAGGTCTGATATCCTGAATTTATTCCCAATCATTCCAGGGCCTACAGTTTTAATAAATTAACCTGCCAGATTGCATATATTTTTTTTTGGTGGCATAAAAAACAAGATGAGATACTACAGACTATACGAATAGGCGGAATAGCTAGAAGAGAAGTACATACACTATCCACGGAATTCTGCAGCAACCTAACAAAATGCATTCGCCTACATTCTCACCTATGACTATTAGAATCACTTTACTCCATCTCCAGATCACTAAGCACAACGTGGGATCTATGTTACTGGGACAGTTCATTCTACAATAAATGTGAACCTTGGAATGTTGGCAGAAACAAATTTTAGAGACTCCAAATTATGGAAAAAACTTATAGACATTCCCAGAAGTGACCAAGCACTGCCCTTCAGACACCTCATTATACTAGATAAGGATAATCACACTTGAATTTGAGTAACATATGATAGGACCTTCAGATATATGCCACAATATAGACTATCAAGTTGAGCTCAAGGAAATCTCTACAACAAAATGAAGAAGAAAAGAAGACAAGAGAATATATGCATAATTCAAGCTTAAGGAAGACCACAAGGCATACAATTTCTGTCGCATCCACTCGAGTTCCAATAATCTTCAGTCGCACTTCGGTATCTTTCTGAATCTTAACCTGTGAATCAATGCAGGTAAATCCAACACAGGGATCATATTCCAATCACCCAAAAGAGTGAAACTTCCTGTCAAAAAAACGACCATCACGGAATGGCTGAATACGTACCGATCCATCAGAAGTTGTATAATTTGGTGTGTCAGCAGATTGGAATTCCATATCATCAGGTATGAGCTACAAAACAGTAAGAGGTACTCAAATCAGAACCAACCCAAAACAATGCAGGGTTTTCACCAGGATGCCAACTCCGGCACAAACATGAACAATCCAAACCCAAACCGAGTTTGATAAATATACATAAACTTGAAATTACCATAAATCAAAGATAACTCACATGATTAGACACGAAAATCTGAACAGGCCCAGCCTCGGCAAAGAAACCCATCTGGCCAATTCCAACATTAGTCAGAATACAAGCTCAAATTAGACATCAATCATCGAAGATTACAAATTTTGAAGGTTCAGAAGAGGAATAACAAGTACCTTATTCACCATTGTAACAACAGCTTCAAGAATCTCCCCCTTGAAAGGCCTAAAGACAACACACTTGTACTTGACAGGGAAGGTGACAAACCCAGTTCCATCCCTAATCAACCCTTTGCCCACATGCTCAATTCCCATAATTGCCACCACAAATCCATGACGCCCACTAAGAATCACCAACAACAAAACCCCAATTCATAACCAAACTAAACAAACCCACAAAAACCCAGTTTGATTATTGCCTTCCCAAATGGGTATTACAGACATAATAACAATCAAATTGCAAAATTAAGACTCGAAAAAAAGAGGGGCTCAAGTAGGAGAAACCTGCAAGTACCCTCGACGTCCTTGATGAGCTTGGAGACGAGCTTTTCGCGAAGGCGAGCGCCGAAGTGGCGAGGGTGGAGCTGCATGTTTCTCTCCAGTATTATGTGGAAAAACATCCTTGGTTTCAGTGTCTCTTTGCGTGCGGGAGATTCAGAGGGGGGAAATTTAGGCCTAGATTTTTGCAGGGAACTGGAGAGCTCGAAACTTTGATTGACCTATGGATACTTATAGACGGGAGGAGGGGGTATATGGGGATGCAAGTTTGGAAGCTTACGGAATAATGGGCCATTGGGCCCTTTTATTTCTGGTTTGTACCCAAACACCCCCTGCACGGCCAAATAAATTAAAAAAAAAAAAGAGAGAGAGAGAGAGAAGGGGTTGGACTCTTCATATATGGCTTTGGGTGGTTTGGTTGTAAAATATTTGACATCAACCAAAACCCTATCTCTCTTTGTCTCTGGTTTTCTCTCTGTCGCTGTGTCTCTCTCCCTGTGTGTCTAGTGGCGAAGATGCAGAACGGAATCCAGAACAAGGTGCGATGGGGGGAGTTAGAGGAGGACGATGCGGAGGATTTGGACTTTCTACTGCCCCCAAAACAGGTGATTGGTCCCGATGAAAACGGCATCAAGAAGGTGATAGAGTACAAGTTCAACGACGAAGGAAACAAGGTCAAGATCACCACAACCACCCGGGTTCGAAAACTCGCTAAGGCCCAGCTAAGCAAGAAGGCCGTTGAGCGTCGCTCTTGGCTTAAGTTCGGTGACGCGGTTCACGAGGATGTGGGTGCTCGTCTCACCATGGTCTCCACTGAGGAGATCCTTCTCGAACGTCCCCGGGCTCCAGGTTTGTTCTCTCTCTCTCTCTCTCTCTCTCTCTCTCTCCCCCCCCTCTCTCTCGATCAAATTCGGTTCTTTTTGGTGGTCGTTGGTTGGGATTTGTGATTGTTTGATTTGGGTGTTACAGATGTTTTCGTTGTAGTTGTTGATTGGGTTTGGGTGGCCATTGGGATTGAGGAGATGGGGTTTTGGTTGTTTATGACTAAGTTTATGTTATCGCCCGATGGAAGTTTGCGTTTTTTGGGTTTCATCTGTAGTTTGGGATTTGGATTTTTGATTGTTTGATTGGGGTATTGAAGATGTTTTCTTTGTAGTTGTTGATTGGGTTTGGGTGGCAATTGGTATCCAGGAGATGGATTTTTGGTTATTTATGACTAAGTTTACGTTACTGTGATGAAGTTTGTGTTTTGGGGTTTCATCCGTAGTTTGGGATTTGGATTTGTGATTGTTTCATTGGGGTGTTGAAGATGTTTTCTTTGTAGTTGTTGACTGGGTTTGGGTGGCCATTGGGATTGAGGAGATGGGTTCTTTGTTGTTTGTGACTAAGTTTATGTTATTGCCTGGTGGAAGTTTGCTCTTTGGGGTTTCATCTGTAGTTTGGGATTGTTTATGGTTTAATGATTTTGGTTTCGTTGTTGTGTTTGTGTTGTTTGAATTAGGAAGTAGTGGTGGTGATGTTATTCGTAGTGGGTTGATTAGATTTTTTTTTGGGGAGGGGGGTCGGGGTTGTGAATTTTGGCTTTTTTTTGAGTCTGGCTGGAGGAGTTCTGGATTTGTACCGCAGATGGTGCGTCTGATGCTTTGATTGAATTAATACAGTGAGATTTTAATGGCTGAATTTGCGAATGCTTCAATGGTTTTAGGGTGTTGATGGTTGAATTTTGAGGGGGTATTAATGCTGTCTTTGTTGGAACTGGTTGGAAATGCGTTTGGGTTGGGGTTTTTTTTTGGGGGGGGGGGGGCTGTTGCTTAAGGTAATTCTTTAAATGTTGGCGGAGACTGGCAAGTTTTTCTACTTGTTTTTGGGATCTACTCGTGGGTAAGCTGAGATGAATAGTTGGTTGACTTGTGGTTAATTTGGGAGACTGTAGAACTTGCAGAAACATAAGGTATGCTTAGGGATTAAGATTTGGAATTTCAATATCAACCTTTTCTTCTCTGTATTTAGTGTTGGTTATCTTTTATGTATGTTACTTGTTGAATGTAAGTTGATGGAATAGGCTATCCAGTATGAATGGTTGCAAAGTGGCATGATGACTGCGTGGTTGTAATATCTCCTCTTTACCCTGTCGGTGGCTCCTGCCTGGGTTAAGGTGGGGAGGAATCAAAATTGTGGACCCTAACTCTGGAAATCAGAAAGAGTCCATCTCCATTAGAACATTGCTTGGAAATGCATTGATTGTCCACAGTACCATTTCAAAGCAAGCAAAAGCTTGCAATTATTCATCAAACCATCTTGGTTAAATCCACTATAATTCGTAGCTGAAAAGTTGCTGTTACCTGCTCTATTCAACTCCAGTGATAAAAGTTTTGCATGGCTGAAATGAGATTCAAAATTACTTTTTTTGATTGGGTTGTCAGTGAATGGGATTGAGAACTTATTATGGATACTTAAGGATGTTGGAGTGAAAACTCTGATGATGTTACGAAGGAAGATAACTTCATCCGAATATGCCTAATGCATGAATAACCTATGTTGACTGTATCTCTGTTGATGCTGATGCACAACCCAGGCTAAAGTGATCAGAAGACATAACTTTATCCAATATGTGTAATTGTTCCAATCTCTTAAAACTCTCAATCAAGGAGATAGACTGATCCTATGAGGAGGCATACTAGTCATAAATTTACACAAACCTTACATAGGGGTTAACAAGGCAAAGCTTACTTACCGAATTTGGGGCAGCCCCTGTGATCTGTAATCCTCGTCTCGAGATTGCAGTTTGTCAGCAATCCAGAATGTAGAAATTAACGAATTTGTTGGTCCCAAATATGAAGAGATTCTGCAAATCCAAAAAGCTAATCAGAGCATCTTTTGGATACGGCAAGGCCGCAACCAACCATTGCCTTTCTCCCAATTTTGTAGAAGGAAGAGAGGATGAAGAGGTGGAGTTGAAGGGTGGAGAGGGTTATTGTTTACCTTCATCTCTTGCGGGGAAGAGACACACTTGATCAATTACGAAACCCAAAGTGGATAGACAAAGAAAGAATTTTCATTTCGCTCTCTTGTTCCTTTCTCTTTCCTTTCTGTCACTAGCTTCATTACCCTTCCTTTTTTTCCCCCTCATGTTTCCTCTCTCTCCCCCATCCCCTCTCTATTTCACTATAGCAGTAGTTAGGAGTAATAGAATCTGTCTAGGGTCTCACTAATATCATTAAACAGTAGGCACCAAGATCTGCACAGTGCTTTAGCTTTGATTGAACTTGGGCTTTAAGTCTTGGGCCCAATAGTTTAAATCTATTATAGTGCAATCTTTAAGTGCTGGTTGGGGTTGTGCTTTTGTTTGGATAACACCTAAATGATAAAGGCCTATGTAAATTTTTTTGGGGCCGAATGAAATTAAATTTTAAGTAATTAATTTTTTTTAAGTAAATGAAGCATATTTTGCACCCTTGGTATTAATATTAACAAATAAAGTTTTGTGGCGAATTATGATCTAAATTAAATTCCTCAATGAACCTAACCCTGCATTCTAGGATCTCAGCAAGATTGCTTATTGCGATCCGGAATTTGTTCCTTGATTGGGGGGATCCCCAACCATGGTAACTAAGAGGCAAAGTTAAGGGACAGCTCTAAGAGTAGGTGGTGGCCAAGAAATTTTCAGAAGAAAAAGCCCTGGAGAGATAGGGAGTGGTCATTGGGTTATGTTTCTTTTGTTGGCAAAATATGATTCACATGTATCACCTAGCCTCCAGAAGTCTGAGGAGCCATTGGACAGAGGCTTGCTAATTTTAGTGCAAGATGGGTCTACAATTCTATTTCTGAATTCTGGAGGCTAGTGTTTCCCCTGATTGAGAACTAGGAAGCTGTAGGTTAGGACGTACCTCAAATGTGATATTTGGGTTTTCGGCAAGAAACTGCTTTTGTTTTTGAAATTTTCCCACCTTCCTTATTTCCTTTTTGTCCTTGGCCGCTCTATTGGTATTGATATATGTATGAATCTATATTGACACTATAGTCTTGAGCCAAATAATTTGTTGGTTATCAAGCATTTTGCTGATTTTCTATTGGCCATGCTTGTGAGGAGCTGAGGGTCACCTACATTTAAGTCATTGTGACATCGATTGTATGTTAAAGACATCCAAATCCTGACAAAGATGGATTGCAAAGCAACAGGTGAAGGTCACTGAATTTATGCTTCATTGTGCTTAACCTATGCTTGCACGGGACACTTTAGGGTCACCTTCATCCATGATTCCACATCGTTTCAATATTAAGCATGAGGCACTATAATTTTCTGTGGCATCATCGTAATTTCCATTATTCACGTGTTGGACTCATTTATTTCGTGATGAGCTGATGTGACACTGATTTGACAGGGACCAAACAAGAAGAAACGAAGGCTGCAGCAGACAACCCATTTGGGAAAGGAGGTGCAGTTCTCATGGTTTGTAGGACCTGTGGTAAGAAGGGTGATCACTGGACTTCTCGGTGTCCCTACAAGGATCTTGCACAACCTTCTGAAGGCTTCATTGATAAGCCACCCACTGATGGCCCAGCTGCTCCCGCCACTGCCACCAAGGGAACATATGTTCCTCCTAGCTTGAGGGCTGGTGCCGAGAGAACTGGGACGGACATGAGGCGCAGAAATGAAGAGAACTCCGTTCGTGTCACCAACCTCTCCGAAGACACTAGGGAGGCTGATTTGCACGAGCTCTTCAGGCCTTTTGGTCAGATCACCCGTGTTTATGTTGCGATTGATCAGAAGACGGGCCTTAGCAGAGGGTTTGGGTTTGTCAACTTTGCAAACAGGGAAGATGCTGAAAGAGCCATCAACAAACTCAATGGTTACGGTTATGATAATCTCATCCTCAGGGTTGAATGGGCTACTCCAAGGTCGAGCTAGATTGTTGAAGTCACCAAATACTGTTTTCATGGATTATGAAACTTTTTTTTTAAAATTATGTATGACAAAGACAAGGTGTCTGATTTTGTTCTAGATTCATTTTTGAGGAGTCCTGGGCATTTCTTTTGTTTGAGTAGACATCCATTATTGTCATTTTTCCCTCTGGAGTGCCTCTAAGGCTGTTTTCCACCAAAATGCACCGGAAGGTTAACAGTCGGCTGTCTTCCACGACTCTAAAGTCCCCGCTTTGACTCTGTTGATTCTGGTGTGGTCGTAACTTGTAATATTCGTGGAGAACAGGTGAGCTAGATGCTAACAAGGCCGCCAATAATCCTGAGAGTGCCGTTTTGACTTCCAAGTTGAAATTTGAAATTAGGGGGAAGGGCACAGCATTGTTGATGGCTTAGGTAAATAATCGTAACCCAATTATCTAGTTTTGTTACTTTTGCATGGTGCAAATGCGTCGTGGAAACTTGGTTGGGAATTGAAAGTTGGGGTTTAGTCTAATGACTCAAGTTCTCGGGTAGGGGTGGCAATAGAACTCATACTTATTTGAAATTCGTAAAATCTGTCTCATTTAAAATCTGAATAGATAGTGAAAATGGGTTGTAATGGGCATGGAGCGGGTATTGGAAAACAGGTAACGGTGTGGATGTAGCCCTCGCCTGCCCTATACACTTACTCCACCCGTACTCGTTTTATAATAAGATAAAAAATTATTTTAGCTTAACCTTTTTTTCGATTTAAGTTCGATTCAAGCCTTTTTAACAAAAATTAGTCAATAATTTACTTGATTTTACATTTTTGAACAATATATTCCCAAAATATAACAACTTTATATAATGACACAAATATATATTATACTTGGATATGGGATACATATGGGTATTAATTTTCATTCTCTATGTGAACTCGAATAAAATTCACAAATGTGCAAAACCCAAGGGATGAGTTTTATTCTTTAATAATAGTACGGATTTCGAAAATAGGTATAGGTGTGAGTACAGTTCAACCCATCTCATACCTGACCCATTACCATCTCTATTGCCAGATGACTGGGAACAACATTTATTATCTGGATGTTCCGTGTTGGATAGTGCAATGTTGAAAGTTTATCGCATTACGAAAGTTAGGTTCAATGGTACAAATTTAATGGCTGTTCTGGTGAAAAATCAAAAATCGCATTACGTGATTTTTCACACCGTTTTTATCATAAGCAGTCTATCAGACATGCGAAAATCAATTACTGTGCATTCCATACGCTCAAGTCCATACCGAAGAAATAATTATTCTACATGATTCACTGGTCATAATCATGATAGGCTAGAAGCCGGTTTAGAATTTTCTTTTTCTTTCCTTCCTTTTTTTATTTTATTTTTTTTGTTTTACAAATTCATATAGGTTGCGAATAGGGATTGCAATAAAACCCGTACCCATTTAAAATCCGCAAAACCCACCCCATTTAAAACCCAAATGGGTGATGAAAATGAGTTTTAAATGGGTATGGGACGGGTATTGGAAAACGGGTATGGGTATGGGTACGGGTATGGGTATAGCCCTCACCCGCCCCATACCCGTACCCTACCCGTACCCGTTTTTATAATAGGAAAAAAAATAATTTTCGATTAATATTTTTTCAGTTTAAGTCTAATCCAAACCGTTCTAGCAAAAAAATTAGTCAATAATGTATTTGATTTTGCATTTCTAAACAATATATTCCCAAAATATCACAACTTTACTATTTTATAATGACAAAAACATATATCGTACTTGGATATGAGTTTCATATGGGTATTAATTTTTATTTTCTATGTAAACCCGAATAAAACCCGTAAACCTGCAAAACTCGATGGGTATGGGTATGGGTTTTATTTTTTAATACCCGATGGGTACGGGTACGGATATGAGTATGATTTTCGAAAACGAGTATGAATAAGGGTACGGTTCAATCCGTCCCGTACCCGCCCCATTGCCATCCCTACTTGCGAATGGTAGTAATTCACGCAAATGAAAATGGAAAAAGATCCCTCAACTGAAACAGATGTGGGCAGATTATCAGCTGCATGTGACCACTTACAATATTTCTAAATTTTTTAAAAGTTGATATATTTAATCCACTCACAAGGACTAGAATGAGTTTTAATGGGACCTTCTTAAGTTTCACATGCAAGTTTTTTTTATTGTTACAGTTAGCTTATTTCATGAAATCGCATTCATGAAAAAATGTGGTAGAGTTCCTCCATACATTTCAATTCTTTCTATATTTTATTATTTCTTTTGCTTGAAAATCAGTTTTTTCTTTTTTTAGGACTCAAAAAAAATTATGTGTTATAAAGTGAGTCAATTATAAATATTTTATATAGCAATTCAAGTTGGAGTTTTATGGTTTAGAGAAGTAAAAAATACGAGTTCCAAAAAATAAATTTTTTGCTAATGTGACATGGTGAAGTTTCAAAATTTTAAATATGAGTTGGAAATGTCGTTACTCCGCATGTAGTGATTTGTGGTAATATTTGAATTTTCTTTTCCTAGAAAAAAGCATCAAGTTTCATGACCCACCTCATTCACTAAGACTTCTATGCCTCCTTGGTCAATTCATCACCATAGATATTCATAATTTCATTTTCATTTTCATTTTCATTTTCATTTTTCATATTCATCTTAAATCTAAATCTAAATCTAAATTAAATTCAGTATAAATCAAGACTCTCCAACCTCAAAACAAAATCCATCAATTTAAATAAAAATCCTCCAGCAAACTCACCAATTCCCCTTCTCTCGCTCTCTCTCCTTCTCTGTCTCCTCTCTCTCCCTTGACAGCTGACAGTCTGTCTCCGTTCTCTCTCAGGGGCTCGCACATCTGGACATCACGCCTTTCTCTCTCTCTCTCTCTATCTCTCTCTTCCTCTCTCTCGCGTCGGAAGCATCTAGGAGATCGAAGTTTGCCTCCCATGGCTTCTCCCCTCGAATCTGCTTGGAAGGTCACATCTCTCTCCCTCTCTCTGCCATTGCAATGTGTTTGTTTCTTTTACTCGTAAATTGGATTTGATAGGATCTGTTTTGACCTACACTCATCGGGATTTCAGCTTATGCTTCCAGGTTTCCGCATTGTCTAAATTATGCGTCTCCGTGATTTTGATTTTGTTTTATTTATTGATCATCGAAAGATTAATTGTGGAACCTTGTGTATTAATACGTATGAATTCAAGCGCAAGATGAACATGTCTTAGCCTTCGAATGTCCAATGTATGAATCTTGTCTATTACAACTAAGTTTGCTTTGGTTATTTTTTGGTGTCTTCTTATTCATAAGCATCATAGCGCATGCAAAATGAGCTTCTCCTTGTTCAATGCAGTACAAATTTATGATGAATTTGATTGTGACAAATAAGTGATGGAAAATTTGTTGCAAGAAAGCTGAACATTGGTTGTTATCGTCAGAAGTTATGTGGAATATTATGCTCAAGTGATGGAATTTGAAAGATTCTCAGATATGGTTAAACTTAACCATATCTCCCTAGGCTTTTGCTCATGACAGTAAACTTATTTCTGATGGTTATAAAGTGATACGACGATCAGGTGTAGGTTTCATTTTCTAGGTTGACGGTGAACTTTGTGCGTGCAGGAGCTAGAAGCTCTCATGTTAATTTAGTAGTAAATGCATAGCCTATTGGGTGAAAGGGAAATATGTTGGATTGGGTATGTTTGGAACAAGAAACACTAGGAGGGTTATCGGCAATTTCTCATTCTTATCTTGATCTCTGGACATTTCTTTTTCTGGGAAAATTAGGTCTACCAGATAAGGAGAAGTTTCCTTCACGGATCCCTCTACCATATATGTCATGAAGGTCTCTTTTTCAGTTTAAAGGAGGTTGACAGAGAATAAGAATTAGGTTCTGGATGCAAAATGAAGAATAAAATTTATCTTGCCATTATGATAATTGATAAGCTTTGTCAATCTTTGGTGACAATCATAGTATCTAATATAACATATGACATATTGTCTCCTATTTGAATGAGGATGGAGGATATATAAATACAATAAATGATCAGAAAGGATTGGATGCTAATGCTGTATCCTACGACGAAGATTGGGCATATTGTTAAGAGATTGCATGAGTGTTCCAGTGGCATGTGATGTGATCATTAGATCTGATGTATGTCTGCTTAGCATTCCCTTTTACTGCTTGTTGGATTAAATTTATTCGTTAACTTATGTTTCTAATGTTGCAGTACTTGATCACTAAGTACAGTGATTTCCAATTGGCATGCATTGGAAGTTTCATCCTTCATGAGAGTGTCTTTTTCTTATCTGGACTGCCATTCATTTTTCTTGAGAGAAGGGGATACCTCACCAAGTACAAGATTCAGGTTCAATTCCTTCCCTTTATTGCTAAAGTTGGATAGTGGTGCTGCATAAAAATGTATTTCTATGTAAATATTTCTTCATTTAATTGAGTCAATTTGCTATAGATTATATTCTCACTACGGCTTTCCCTCACCTGCAAGTTTTGACATGGACTTTGAGGTGGGAACTTTTTCATGACCTCAGGGGGCTGATGGGTGCGCTCAGAATTCATAATATCGCATTGCTAAGTTTTTTCTTGCCTCATGATTGGGTGCTTTCTTTGTGGTTTTGAGATTTTCCTGGCCTTGCCTAGTTTAGTGTCCCCCTTGTCAGAAATTTGGATTTATTTCAATTCCTATCGCTCCCGACATATTTGGTTGTTTTGTATTGTCCCCCCCCCCCCGGCGGCGTGTTCACCCCTTTTTTCCCAAATAGTGCAGTGCATGGGCACAATGGTCTGCGGATTTGCCTTGGTAAGGCATCTTTGATTGCTGTCTTCTTATTGTTTCTTTTCTTTTACTTGTTATGAACATGCGAGAGCATTTGTTTTCTTTAGAGATTAAAAGGTGGAACACTAAGATGTCTTTTCTAATAGCCTATTAAAATACATGAAGAATAGTAACGGCTTTGATTCCATCGATTGCCTTAGTTAATGAAGGCATCGGCATGGATGCTGTTTAGTTCTTATGTGAGGTTCTTAAGTATTTGGCTTTCAAGATCCTGGCAAGAGAGATTATTTAAGGACACAGAAGTAATTGCCTCCCCACATGTGATTTTCAATTGACTCATTCATAGTGATATCATAGATTACTGAAGCAATGTACAGCTTACAATCCACCTCCTACTGTGGTCCCACTTTAGTCATGTATAGGGATATTTGTATGTGTGCAGCTTTACCTCCCTGTGATCAAAGAGACCAATTCCAAACAACTCAAAAAAGTGGGAAAATCAAACTATACATCTTAGCCATTTTTCTCTTTATTTTGGGGAGTAAGCAGGGCCCTATACTTGGGCCCAGTACCAGGTTGACTAACCTGGTAGGCAGGGGTTGTCGCTGGCCGGTGGGGGAGGGGGCATACGAACCTAATTAGCCTTGTAGATAACTGGCCCAGAAGGAGCCCATTTGCACCTCTCAAAGAATGGGAGATTGGGATTTCACTGGATTTGATCCTGGGAAGTGGTGACAAACTTTATTTCTGCAACCCCAAATATCCCTTGAGGCACCATCAAGACCACTGTGTCAAGATGTAGTTGGTTTTTATATAGTTCACCCCATAAATTCCCCGGTGACAGTGCTAATGATGACATGAGTGCATCTCATGGAGGATGTTACTTTTGTGTTTTCCTTGTTTTCGTAATGTAAGAGACGTGCTTCTACCACCGTTTGCACTATTGTCTTTGTGTTGAGGAAAAAATACGTAGCTTTTACAGTTGAGTTGCTTTACACATTGGAGAAGGGATGTATGTATTTAGATCCAACAATGTAACTCATACTTGTCCTCATTTATCTTATTAAAGATATAACTTACTTATTGTGAATTATGATTTTTGCAGGCGAAGAGTAACACACCTACATCTCAGGAAAAATGTATAATGCGCCTCTTATTGTACCACTTCTGCGTCAATTTGCCGGTGATGCTCCTATCCTACCCTGTTTTCAGAGCTATGGGGATGCGAAGCACTCTCCCCCTGCCATCCTGGTATTCTCAGATTCTTTATGTGTTGTGTCTTGTTTTATTTTCACTTTTGTGGTCCCAAACTCTGTGTCTAATTGTCATATTAGCTTCAAGCTTTCTTTGCTTTCACACATTCTTATATTTAGCGAAGTATGTTCTAAGAGATCGTTTTAGGAGTGACTTTCAGTTTTTGTTTTGTAGGAAGGAAGTGGTGCCTCAGATTATATTCTATTTCGTACTAGAAGATTTTGTATTCTACTGGGGACACAGGATATTGCATACAAAGTGGTTGTACCAACATATTCACAGTGTCCACCATGAGTGAGTGAGAGACTCAAATGCTTACGTGGTCATTGAGACACGTGATTTCTATTCTTGTTGATTTAGAGTGTTACACTTTGATATGCAGGTATGCCACTCCATTTGGACTGACATCTGAATATGCTCATCCAGCTGAGATACTATTCCTTGGCTTTGCAACAATTCTTGGACCAGCCATCACAGGTCCCCATTTGTTCACTCTCTGGCTATGGATGGTTCTTAGAGTTCTTGAGACTGTTGAGGCACACTGTGGCTATCACTTTCCTTGGAGTCCATCAAATTTCATACCATTATATGGAGGGTGAGCTTATGCAAATGCTGGATTCGTGTCTAGTCAGCACGGCCACATAATCAAGAATGACTCATGTGAATTCATTTTTTATGCAGCTCTGACTTTCATGACTATCACCATCGGTTGTTATACACAAAGTCCGGGAACTACTCATCAACATTTGTCTACATGGACAGGTAAGCCCCAAGTTTGGACTATGGTTTTGAAGATCAGGATTTATAGCAATAAAACACTCTATTTCCTTCAGTTTTGTTGCTGTAGTGTTAAGCATGTGCCACAAGGAGTGAGATTAAATGAAGAGCTGAGGAACATAAATGACCCAATAAAACTGTCGCTTAATATATCACATTTTTATGGTGTTTGGTGAAATATCTGTTCTTTTATGTCTTTCTTCTATACCCCAATGCGTTTTCTCCTCTAGAGCAGTTTCTTGCTGGCCGATTCGCTTGTGATGATGTTCATTTAGATGTTAATGAGTGTGTCAATGGTAGACCTTTACCACCTTTCCTGCTGCCAGGATTATGTTAGAGATTTGGAGACTTAAGAGCATGCACGATTTGCTTAGGCCTCTCTGTGTGACAAGCTTCTATTTACTCTGCAGCATATGTGGCCCAATGTTAGTCCCACTGCTATTTTGCGTGAGCCAATCTCACCCAAGACAGACTTGATAAAATTTTAATCCAGAGAATGAGTGGTTTATTAACATGGAAGGTGTATTCGATAGATCTGTCTTTAAGAGTTGGTGTTATGTACGCAAGAGTGTGATTGACAAACCCCCCCCCCCCCCCCCAAAAAAAGGAGGAAGAAGACAGAAGAGTGATCAACAACAGCCTTTGCTATTACATTTAGGCCGACAGGATACTTCTGTTTCCTTTGTTTCGGTTTCTATAGAAAAACTTTTGGCATGTAATATTAGCATAAATGAAGAGCTGGAGCTGCTTGTGACAGTATATGCATTCCACTGTTGCAGGATTTTTGGCACTGATGTAGGTTACAGAAAACTGAAGGCACTGAAGACAGCTGAAGCTGAAGCCGATGGCAAGAAAATGTAAGAAAATTCAAGAGAAATCATATTTTTTGGGTAGGTACTCTTGTTTTCGTAGGGAAATGGATCAGTGATGAATGTACTTTGATGTTTTTTAGATTCTCATTCCATTTGATCTATGTTGTCACCGCAGCCCTCGTTTTGGTACCGTCAGCCTTTTTTTGGTGTGTAGTATGCATGTGGTTCAGCTGCTTGGGTTTCTTCTTTTCCTCAATCAACGAAGTTCTGCAATTTCCAGCTTGAGCGTCTATTTGAACTTGGGGTGCGTTTGATATTATGGAGAGTGAATTCAAGAAAGTTTTATTAGAGACTCATGTTCTATAAAGATTAAATTTATGGTATGAATTTCCCAATGTTTCGTAAATAAGCAAGCCTTTGGTATTTTAAAATCATTTCAGGACGTGCTCGAAAGCCAGGATTAGATGCCCACGATGAGAAACAAAACAATGGAAAACATCATATCCCCACAAAATTTCGGGTTGGCTCGCAAAATGCAGTCCAAAATATTACAAATAGGTAGGACATTTGGGTTAATTAATTAAGTTAGCTTGTCTATGACTTCGCGCTTAGGGGGTAAAGCGGTTACATTAATACTGTACCCCATGGACCTTGCCTAGGTCACTAGGTGGGGATCGGTTAACACTGTACACCGTGGACCTTGCCTAGCTCACCAGGTGGGGATCGGGTATCCTCGGAGGGCTCCCCGACCCCCTTTATTGGGGCAGGGTGTTGAAGAATAGTGGTTTTGAGGTCAGTTTTCTCAATAGCAGGCTAGGTTCAATTTTTGAATTTAGGGGTGTCACCGAACAGTGTCCGAACCTGTGTGCCAATATTAAACCTCTGGCTTTACTCACCCGGCATTCAGAATCATCAAACCACATATGGTACTCAGTTAGCTTATGTAATCCAGATTTCTTTTCAATAAGCCTGGCGTATACCCCGAGGCCCAACAGGATTTTTGAATTTCTTGTTTGTTATTGGAGCCTACTGGAGATAGATTTGGACTATTCAATACCCAACCCATCAATCACGTCTTTTTTGGTTGCAATTTAGATTCTGCACTTCCTTTTGCAAGGAGAGACAGAGGGTAGGGAATAGAGATGAGAACATCCAACCTGATACGATAACACAACACGAATCTGATCCAAAGTTACTGATAAAAACACAAATAGAACCGAAGTCGACCCAAAGTCGACACGGATTGACTGTTTTACATGAAAACATGTTATTTTTTTAAATTTTGAGCAGTTCTAAATTATTTTCAAAATCAACATGAAATTGACGCGTTTATTATATAGATAAATCCGATTCGACCTATTTCGCAGCTCTGGGAGGAAATAAGATAGCTCATTTTCAGCTCACATTCAACTTCATGACTCGGGTTATTAGAATTTGGCAAGAAGATGGTCTAGATTGTATCCTTAGTATGGTAGTGAAAGTATGTTTTCTATTTGCAGTCGGAGCAATATAATCACCCCCTTCTATTTCCAATTTCAAAAGAAAAAGTGATTTGGATATTCAATAATCAATATCAATACCACCTAGTGTTCCCATCTTTTTGTGGGCATTAGGTTGGAATTTTGAACTAAATGAAATGTGACTTTTAGAGTTAGCCTATTTGTGAAGGGTATAAATAGAAATCTTCAGAGTAAAGTCGAAAGCTCAAGTGACTTTCTTTACGATTTGATTGGTGTTGTTTGTTGGAATTATTAGTTCGCGTCATATTAGTTGAGTATCTTGGATGAGAGTTTCAGCCTATCTTGGTATTGGATATTTAGTTAGACTGTAATTTTGTTATAAGGATCGCAGGTGTTTTTAGGAGTGCGACAATTTGTACCTTTAGGAATATTTCTATTTGGACTTACAGATTACTAATTATCGGGAAAAAAATACTGTAAACATTATTGATTATATTAGTTGACATTTTTTAGGAGATGCAATAAAACTCTAATGATAAAAAGAATTATTCTATTTGGCTTTAGAATAACCATTCACGGGGATAATATTTGAGATCAATCAAATTGTTTTGTGCAATAATGACAGCCTTTTTCATGTGTAGAGCTTTCAAATTTGCCATCTTTTGTGTTTCTTCTCGAAAATTCATTATCTCAAGTGTCAAAGACAAAATATCCCTCATTCAAAAACAAAAAAAAGGGGCAAAAAATCCCAATTTGCAAAATAGTTTGAAAACAATTAGTAATTGACCGGGAATTTCAATTTTATTCGCCCTAATAATAGTGTTGGTGAAATTAGTGGGACCTAATCACAAAAAATGGTTGCTGTACAGATTTCGATGTCTTTTGGCTCTCTAATCTTTGCCTCTCTAGGCTTTTTTTTCACTCAAATCAGGGAGACATTGAACCAAAATTTACTGTTAAGGCATCATTTGCTTGCATCAATTGAACAAAGAAAGGAAAAATCCATCATTATGATTGTGCTCCTTCAACTACCGCATCCAATATGATTATCTTAAAGTCCTGTTTTCTTCAACTTATTTTTCGAAGAATAAGATCAGATACGTTCAATTCAGAATAAAAGTTTAGAATAAGTTCAGCAAATAAGTTCAGAATAAATTTAGCAAATATGTTCATAAATTTGTTCGTAATAAGTTCCGAATAAGTTTAGTAAATAAGTTTAGAATAAGTTCAGCAAATAAGTTAGAATAAGTTCAAATAAGTTCAGTTCAGACAAAATAAGTCAAAGAAAATAGGACCTTAATCACCAACCTGCCGATCTCTCTCTCGCAAACCTCATTTTATGCCAAAATTGGTCCACATAAAATTCCAGTTAAAAAAAAAAAGATTAGTTAAATACTCTCATCATTACAACCGTAGTAGTGACAAATAGATGACAATATGTGATTTCTGTTGAAATTGAGGAGATGAAGGTGATAAATGACAAGAGCTAAAAGAAGAAACTAGAAAGGGAGCCACAGATGTTCAATGTTGAAATTGAGGAGATGAAGATGAATTGTGCACGAGATGCCAAATGTGTGTGTCACCAAAGTATTATTCTTCCAGAAGTTTGGATGAGCAATAATATGTGGGGGGCCCAACAGTGGCTCAATGGGTGTTCCTTTCCAAGTATGGCTTGAGAAATAAGAATATCAATTAAAGGCCATTCCAATTTTGGTCCTCTACGGATTATGATCTTTTGTTATTCCAATCTATATGGACCCCCATTTTAGATTTTTGATTTGACATCTGCAATCTCGCTCTTTTCAAATGATTTGTGTTGAGCGAAATTGAGCTTAATTAAATTAAATTGAACGAAACTTATTTTTTGCTAAATTGAACTTCTATTTTTGTTATAATAAATTGAATTGGAGTAAATCATTTTTTTTAATCGGACTGAATTTATTTCAAAAAAATCAGTTGAAGAGAACATGGCCTACGTTCATTTATACCAATTGAAAATTTCAATTTTAGTCATATTTTTTAAGATTCTTTTTCTCCGTAATCCATATTATAGATTCGTTTCTAGCCCCTACGTATGGATTCTTGTTAGTTACTCAACAGTTGTGCTTTGCCCTTATGCTTTGAGTTTGAACTCAGTCACTAACTTATTGCTGAATATATAGAAAAACCTGATTTTGCCTTGAAACTTCTCCTTCTTTTACCTAACAGATTTCTTGAGGAGCTATCTTAAGTTTTTTAAAGTTTGGTAGAAAGATTCACGGAGCTAACTCAAATCTTTCACTTGCCCCATCTCTTAGGTCGCTAAGATCCCTCCGTCACCCTTTTTAATTTGATTAGTAGTGATTGTATGCGTTGGACGTAGGGTTGTAAAGAATTGAGCCAGCTTGTCATATCATATTTTCTATCGGTTGGTACAGGGTCGATCTTTTTTCATTGAAAAAAGAATATGTCAACTCAATTGTTTAAGTCATGAACAATGTTGGTTGGGTTATCGTAGCTAGCGAACATATATAACTGTTGACCAAATAAAAGAATGTTGAACTTAAAATTCAAATTTGAGCTTCTTTTAACATTTCATAACAGATAATCAAAATTTGATCCAAACTCAAATTTATTTTAGTGGCAAAAAAATGTTGATTAAATTGTTTAAGTGACGAAAAATATTGACTACATTATTGTGGCAGAGAAAAATGAGGGTTAGATGAACGATTGTCCAGCTCAAAATCTGGATTTGAGCTCATTGTGATATTTTTTATCCAATGATCAAGTTTTGATCAGATAAAGAAATGTCGAGTTCAAAATCTAGATATGAGATTATTTTAGCCATTTCTATTCGATGATCAAGTCCCAATTCAAACTGTTGAAACTGTATTAGTTATGAAAAATATAGAATGAATTGTTTAAGTTGCAGAAAATGTCGATTAAATTGTCATTGTGGAGAAAAACTTTAGCCAAATAAAGGAATGTTGAGCTCAAAATATGAATTTGAGTTTATTTTAATTTTTTTAGTCCAATAATCACGTTTCGATATGAACCATCGAAATTATTTTAGTGAGGAAAAAAGTCAGCAATTACTTAAGCGGTGAAAAATGTTAATTTAATTGTCGTGGCGGAGATAAATGTTGGCCACATAAAAGAAAATTGGGCTCAGAATCTGAATTTGAGTTTTTTTAAAATCTTTTCCTTCAAGCCTTCAGGTCTCAATCCAAATTGTTGGGGTCGGATTCTACACCTAAATTTCGGCCGACATATCATAAAAAAAGTTAAAAGAAGAAAATTAACTTTCTGTTTTTGCCAACTGAAAATCAGTTTTATCCATTGAGGATCAGAACTGATTTTCCTAGAAAAAAAATTCAACCTTTATTGAACAAAAATATTTTTCAAAAAAATTACTTTTTTCCAATCAAGCACTACCTAACTCATGTACCATGCATGAATCACATATAGTCTTCTTTTCTGTTTTTCTCAGCCCTTTTTTGGCCAAAGACTCACCCATCTTCACTCAAGGAAACACTCATCTTCACAAAAGGAAGAACAAGCGTTGGACATTGTTTGGGAAGAACCTACTAATAGTTGCATGCCCCTATAATAAAACATTATATTTCCCTTATTCGAGCACCTAGTCCAACCAACTTAGGGCCATTTCCAAACACGGCCTTAGGGTATGTTCTCTTTGACTTATTTTTTTAAGAATAAGTTCCATTTAAAATAAGTTCAGTAAACAAGTTCAGATAAAGTAAACCAATTAACTTGATCCATTTCTCTCTCTTTCTTGTTTTATTGAACTTGATTCATTTCATAGCAAATTAAGAAGATAGATAAATAAATAAATAAAACTCACATGATTCTTGTTACTGCTATCCTTTGTGGTGGGCAACAACATCACGATGTTAATCAAGCAAATTCATTAAGAATTCAAAATGGGATTATTTTTTATTTTGTCGTTTACTTTATAAGGATTAGACTTTAGCAGATAGGACGTTAATGATGTGACCATAATTTTTAAAATAATAAAATTTATACTTTGTGGTAGCTGTTCATTAAACAATGATAATAATACTTGCAAAGTAATGTTTTTAGTCCTATGATTAAAGCTAAAGCTGAAAATAACCCAGGGTGATTAAGACACTGTTAACGGCCGTAACTGCCATCCTCTGACGCGTGGACATACAAAGTAGACGTAGGGTTTCCGTAAACCAGCTGGATGTATCTCATATGTATCCGAATCCAAACCCTGATTCCCTACCAACCAAAAAGAGTCCAAATAAAAACAACACATCATGTTCGTGCCAAGCACAAATTATCATCCCTTCTCGGATGACAGTTCTGTGCGGAAGACATACATTAACCAAAAAACAAAAAATGACTAAGCGATAATTAATACGTATTGATCAATGTTAGCAACAATTGCTTAATGTTAAGGACAATAAGTACTTATTATTTATGCTAAGTCAAAATAAACTGACTCATTATTATTGTTTATCATCGGCAGTTAGCATTTTGATAACATTGAGTACTTATACTACCATTTGAAAATATTTAATTATATCTTACTAGCCATTCAACGCCTTTCAACATTATGTGTGAAAACTATTTACAAAAAAAAAAATACGGGATTGAAAAGCGAAATCGTATTGCTGCCTACTTGTCGTATACTGAATAAAATTACAATATTGTATATTTACAATATTTCATATTTATAAAATTTCACTTATAGTGCTTCTCTGGCCATCCAGCCGAATTGATCTTATTTGAGTATTTTTTATATTCTCGACAAATACTGAACCTTACTCATAATAATCGATAATTCATTATAAGTTTTAAAATTTTATTAACTTTAGATCACTCTATATATAAACTTACACTTGGAACAAAATTTAACAAATGAAGGCCGCATGGTTACAAACATTCTTTAATTTGTTGTGCGATTAGCCTATATAGGGACTCAAATAGCTTAATGGTACATTCTTACGTATGCTCATTGCATTCATTTACGGTCTCATGCATGCGTTCACACACATCGCAGACCTCATTTCGCATGGACAAACCTAACCCTAAAATCTTGGTGTTTAGTCTACTGATGACTAGCTAGTTTTCAACCCGAATAATAACTGAATAAGTTTACTACCCACACGCAAACTCCTATACATTTCTACAACGACAGCTATTCTCTACGTCTTTTAACTTCCAAAACTTGTTACGTAAATTAATTTCGAATCCTTTATTTATGGATAATAGCCATCCATATCCATTGTATGTACAGGCATAGCCCCTCCACAGGGATATTTTATCGCTCAGTAATTTGACCTTATTATGACGATGACAACGGATGCCGCCGTCCACGATATCAACTAGTTTCTCCTTGCTCCGCTCTACGTGTAAATTAGGAAAGCATATAAAACCAAGTGTTCAAACGTATTTTTGAATAATATTAAAAACAATCAGCATGGAAATTTCATGAATTGTGGAACCATGAACATGAATTATACTCTTTATGTTATTCAACCCAATATGATCTCTTCGAATATATGTAAAATGATAAAGGTCCTTATTAGCTTCTTTCAAGCTTACTGTGGGTTTTATTAATATGTATTGATGAAAGATAAAAATAGATTGATCCATTAGTATGTTTATTACATTATAATTGAATCTACCTTAGAATTACTATTGTTTAAATGTGCCTTTTTTAAAGTAGATATCGATATGCTAAAATTACTTTGAGGATTTGTGGTGATTTATGAATTAAATTTGAATTTGTGATATTCTCGATACGATTTGAGGTGATATTATCTTGTAATAATGCTTGCTATCTTGGAAAGATTATATATGCATATTTTAGAGATTATGCATTGGTTTATCTAAAATTGTGTGATTGTAATTTGTTTTTTCAGAAAATAGTTGAAAATTCTTGATCCTACTAATCAGCTTTAAAATTGGAAAGTAGCCGCTAGCATGAAAGTTAACAAGGCTGGAAAAGTAAACTGCTAAATCTTCAAGGACTTGAAATATTGCTCAGAGGCTTGAAATCTGCTAAAGACGATGTTTTCCTCATTTAACGGCTACTCACTTCGAAGAACACCAACGACTGTATTCTGTTGACTATAAATATTGAAGTATTTGAAACTTAGAAACACACAAGCAAAGAACAAGAACTAAAATCCACACTGCAAATATCATTCACTTGTTCACGTAATTTATCGAGTGGTACTGCTCAAATTGTAATTGGTTGGGATAGTTAGAGTTGAAGAGTCAACTCTACTATGAACTTGTTGAAATATCCACTTGTCGCTTGGACCTTGGAGTAGATGTACTCTAACATTCTATAATCACTCCTCATAAAATTGAGTTAATTCTAAATTTAGGTAACTCTAGGCGGATACTAAACCTAGTCGATACTAACCTCATTAAAAAATATTCGTATCTTTCCCTCATTTTATTTTGATTATTTTATAACCCTAATTATCACTCTATTCGCTCTCCTCTAAAGTAACTCAATAGCCTTTGAGTTTTTCAATCATTCTATATTTATAATATCTTAGTTTTGGCTCAAGATCATATGACTAGGTATGAAACTCGTGGAAGTGAATTTGTGAACGAAGTGCTTGTGTATAACTTGAATCAAAAGATCCAATTCTTTGTTGAGATGGCAAGCTAGTATATGTTTTATGCTTTGCACCGCTGTGAACCCAATAAATTATTCTTCTTGTTATACATCTATGGCGGCTCTTAATTTCTTCGTTTCTGGGTTGCGGCATTGACGAACCTCTAATGTTGCAACTAGTTAACTCATACGTTGAACCTCTTATGTTAACAACTTGTGAACTCATACCTTGAAGTGGCTAACACAACAACGCACCTCAAAAACCAATTTTTTCATGTTTGTCAGCTATTACACATCAAATTTCTAACACAGATACCATGGGGAACCGATTGTAACATGACTATGTAATGCAATAACTTAAACACCATTCATGGGCAACTAAAGAACAACGGAGCTTGTTTTGAAAATGGAGTCGGATGCCCAAAAACAATTTATACCTATTAAGCATTTTCATTAAAAATTTTCAATTTTTTTAGAGCAAAGTATTTTCATTTCCATTTGGGTATTGATTTTCCCCTTACAATTCGAGATCCTCCTTCTGCCTCACCACCTTCTTCTACTGATTTCATCATCCATGGAGGACCTCTTTTCCACCCCTCTCTCTCTCTCAGTAAACCCCACCTCACAATTCTAAGCAAAGAGTCATGGCCTCTTCCCCTAGAACAGAAAAACAGCTCCTACGCTGTAAGAGAAAAAACGAGAGAGAGAGAGAGAGCGCACTAACTACAAGTCTACCACTTAACCAAAATCCTAAATCCTAAAAGCTCAAAAGAAAAAATAAAGAAAACGAGAGAACCAGAGAACCGTTTTCCTCTCTTTTTCCCCTTTTCCCTTTTCCCCTGGCATTTCGTTCAGAGTCTCTCCCTCCGTTGTTTATTTAATTTACGTTTTTTTTCCTTCTGAGGTCAATGACGACGACACTGACGTTATCAGTGCTGTGCCTGGCGAGAGCCAACTTCGTCAGCAACATCGACGCATCCGAACACGCCTTATCCGCCGCGCCCTCGGCAACACCGTCCACCTCCACCGGTGCAGTCGTGGGTGGCGCCACCCGCATCTTCCCTCTTAGGCACATCTTGGCCACCCCGCATGCAGTGTCGTTTGACACGACGTCCCACAGCCCGTCGCTCGCTAGGATCAGGCAGTCGTCCTCCGCTGTCCGATCGGTTACCGTCACCTCCGGCTCACAGCTCACGTACGGCTTCAGGTAGTTATCCCCTGCTCACAACCACACCATATAATTCAGTACTCATACACCCCAGCAGAGCAGCGTATTACAAACCCCTCATGCTAAGATGCTTTGTATACTACTTACCGATGGCTCTTGACATGGCGAGAACTCCGAGGACTCGTGGACCGTCCCAGTATATGACCCGCCCGCCCGCTTCTTGGATCCGGTTCAGCTCGTCCGGCCGGTCCGGCTTTTCATGCAACGAAAATTACTGTCAGTCATTTTGTTTTCATTGAAAAAAATTACGGAAATTTGAATTTTTTTGGACAAATTAAGTAATTACCTTGTGATCGGCTGAGAGGGGGACAGCCTTGCCATTGCGGCAGAGGACAGCGCGAGAATCGCCGCAATTGGCGACGATGATCTTCTGAGGAGTAACAATGGCGACGACGGCTGTGGATCCGACGGCGTCACACTCCGGTGTCCGCAACTCGCACCGGCAGTTTCCGACGACGCCTTCGTTCCAAGCGATTACTTCTTTGTCCATTCTATCAAAGCTTCTCCACATTGCTAGCTTCCATTCCAGAGAAGCTTCCTTGCTTAGCACCTCTTCTTTAACTAGCTCGTGTAACCTGTCCCTGCATCGCATCGCTACCTGCTCAAATCCAAACCCAAGTTCAGTTAGTTTCGTTCGTTTTCTCAACAATAAACGTTAGAATCCTTAGAGAGAGAGAGAGAGAGAGAGAGAGAGAGCGCATACATGAGAGCAGCCATGGCCATCGTAAACAGCGAAGTAATGAAATTCCGAATCGGCGTCATTTTCGGGCCGAATAAACGAAGGATGAACAGCGACGGCGTCCTCCATGTCTCGTCGCCTTCCGCAAACTGAAGCCACGCCGAATTTCGGAACAACGTTGAAGGCCTGGATGTTAAGCAGTGAAGTAGTAGACGACAATCCAAGAGACTTGACGGAAAGAATCGGCGATTGATAGAGCGTAATCTCCTTGTCTTTGTCGTCTTCAACACCACTACTATTCTCTCTCTCACAATCAGAAATCACCAGCCTCTCGACGGCCTTATCGCATTCCCTGGATAACGAAGAAATCTCCATCCTCTGACGCTTCGTTTCAGCACTTTCCGACGAACCAGAAGCCATTGCCGCCGTGACGAATTTGAACCCTCGGATCTCCACCCTTCGTCTCCTCGCAGCGCGGGAAGAATTAGTCTCGCATCCTCCTGCTGCCGCCGCCGATTCTCCATCGCTCACTACTCCGCAACAAATTTCCGCCATTAAAACTTCTCCAATACCAAGTAAGCTCGCTTAATTCCTCAAGAACTCTCTCTCTGTCTCTCTCAGCGCTTAGGTTTTCATTCTTCGAATTTTTAGCTCGTTTTGTTGTACTTGTGTTTGTTCTTCTAGTTATATATGGGTTGTGTCTCTTTGTGTGGTGTCTCCTGAAGAAGGGGGTACCGCCCCAGAAATTTTTACGTTCGAGTAGAAAACAGGGGGGAGAAGGAGGGGGTTGGGTGTGAGAGAGGGGGAGGTAAAAGAGAGGGAAGACGGGCAGGTGAGAGCCTGCCCTAGGGCAGCCCGTAAATTGAGGACGTAACGTGGCTTAGAGCTTGAAGGGAGGGCCGAAATGTGAGCCGTTGGATGTGTGACATATCTGAGGATAGAAAGACCACGTGTGTAGGAAGGGGGGCTTTCTGGTAAAAACGAAAGTGCGTGGACCAATCAGATTACAACAGCGCAAGCGTAGGGGACCTTCCTTCTCCGACACGATTGTGTTTGTGTGGTCCAGTGAAGAAAGAGAGAGAAACACATTGCCTTGCCGATGAATGAATGAATGAACGAAAGAAAGAAAGAAAGAAATAAGGAGGCAATTAGGAGGAGAGTTTCAAAAATTTTGGCCATGTTTAGAGAAGGAAAAGGAACACGTGTCCATAGAAACAAGACCCGGAAGATTTTTGAAATTAAGGATGACTACCTTTTTCTTTTTTCTTTTTCTGTGTAAGGGAGGGTAATGTGGTCCAATGAGGGGGGTAAACGTAGCGTCAGGAGAGAGAGCAGTGATGTTGACAGGGGGAGTGGGCCCTAATGGGGAAGGAATGGAGGGAGGTCTACATCGGTTGACGCCTCATAGAATATCTGTTGGGGTGGGTGTGCTCGGCTCTACGCCGCGTGGTTGAATCGGTGTAGAAAGAGAACACAGTGCCCCTTGTTGCCCGGCTTAGGGTCTGGGGTTGGAGTCGGGTCTATTGCCACACTTTTTTTTTGATTTTTGATGGACTCCCCCCCCCCCCCCCCCCGAAATTGTTCGATTCTAGTTTGCCTAAATCCCCATGGATTTTTTCCCAAAATCACTTTCCAAGTGGATGGTCGTCCTTCCATCTTCACTCTTACCTTTAATTAAATTCAGCTTTGATTGCAACAAAACAGCAGCTACTCGTGCTAGATAAGTCGTCATATGTCCAAGAGTTGGAAATTTCAGCGTTTAAATCGTCTCTTGTGGAGTTCAACTGAAGCTTTTAGATATTTTAGGATAAGTTTCCGAATGAAATCTCTTGCAATGATAATGGTACAGTGCTACGTGTAAATTTTATACTGTAATGGCAACAAAGGCATACTGACATAGTGATATGTGTAAACTCTGAAAATAAAATACTTAAATCAGTACCACATAAACTGATAAAGAAATGTAGGTCGGTATTTGATAAAGCTTATTAACATACAACACATTTGGGATAAAATATATAAGTAACAAAACATATTATAAATAAACCACACTTGTACATTTGATTTTCCATAAACAGAAAAAAATTAAAAGTGATAATATCAATGTATCAAACTCAAAATGCAACGACAAAACTGATGGAGGCGATTTGAACGACAGGGCCTAGCTAGCTCGGATTTTCTATCCGCTCTATTACAGATTAACGTACATGTGGATTCATAATGGCTGGATTCACATTAAAAAGAAGATGATTTTTTCCTTAATAGCTTCACAGTGACAAAGATGTGCCATCAATTGAGATTTGAACCCAAAGAACAGATGGACCAACAATTTCATTTGAGAAATAAACAATGATTGTTTGCACATTTACCACTTTAATCTCATCACAAAACTGCGGCTAAGTTGTCTCCTCATCCCATCATTTACTGTGACAATGATTTGTATCTCTACAGTAACCATTACTTAATTCTTACAATATCTGTCTGGGAATGGAAAGCACATACATTAAATTTCTGCAGTGCATCCGAATTTCTTGATGCCCCCCTCCTTTTGACTCTTCGCACTATCTGTTTTTGACTTGTTACCAGCTTGATTTTGATCTGAGCCTCGGACTATTTCTACAATATTTAAGTCACGTCGGGTGTTGTTGATCATCCTAAAAATCACATCCAGAGTAAAATTTTTAATATTGTAGAATTAAGGACTTCGCTCGAACCAACCCACGACGAATAATTTAATTTTAGGTTGAAAAAATAGTGTGGTTTTGTGATATATTTTAAAATCTTGAAAAAATTTATTATTTTTTTAATCAAATTAGGTACTTTGTTATGAAGTCACCATCAAGTCCATATGACATTTGTATTATGAAGCGTATTGATGTATAAACCCATTCATAAGCCTTCGATCATCAGTTTAAACTTTTGGTTGGATTATTGTTGAACATTAAGGGCGTGCTCGGCAACAATATTTTGAATAGCGTTTAGCGTTTTGACTAAGTCAATACACTCATTAGGCAATTCTGGGTGTTCGGTAGCATAGTATTTTCACTAACATTTCAATCAGCATTTAGTATTTTAAGTAGCATTTCTGAAAAGCTAATAGTATTAACGTTTTGCATTTAAAAGCAGCGTTTCATACTTTTTTGCCAAAAAATATCCTTTGAAAGTTTTGTCTTTGGAAATTATTTATATCCTTTTATGTAAGTTTACATTAATCAGTTAACCCAACAGCTAAATTTACTGAACACATTTATTTTAACTGCTCATCCAAACAGCTATCTGTTAACAGCTAAACTAGAAACGTTATTCGCTACCTAAACAGCTATCCATTACTGAACCGCTATCTGTTACTTAAATCGTTAATTTTGTCGAACCTGACCTAAGTGTTGTGAATCATCCTAAAAAGTCAAATTCAGACTTTTTAAATTCAAGTTATATGTCCCTTTACTGGAAATTGGTTGGACTATAAATAATTTAACATTAAAGTTTATAGTCATAAACTTATAATATTGTGGGACTAAGTACTTTATTTTAACCAATTCAATGCAACCAATTTAATATTAGGTTGAAAAAAAATAGTGTGCTTCACAAATATTTTCAGAATCTCGTAACAAAAATTTATGGCTTTTTTATCAAATTACAATAACTGATAGGATTGACAAAATATGTAAATGAAATCAAGTGAATTAAAACATACTGTGTTGATCATCTAGGGAAGTTAACCACTATCAAATAACGTAATTTAAATTCTAATATTTACTTGAGCGGAGAACAATTATGGAATCAGCAGCAATTATTTATTTTTTAAATTTTTAAAAGAATGCGATGTCTGAGAATATATATAAATCTTGTTTGACAAATAGCTGTTAGTTATTAACGGTTAGCTATTTGTATTAACTGCTAACTGTTTCAACTAGCTGTTTCAATTAGGTGTTTGTAGAAAAACAGATTGGTAAAATTAGCTGTTTCCGACAAAGTTGTGAGACAACAAATTAATTCTTCAAAAAGCTATTCCAAAAAGCTAATTAGCTTTTTCAAATTAGTTTTTTTGACCTAAAAAACTCTTTCAAAGAGCTATTCTATCAAACACCTAAATTAGTTTTTTCACTGATTCAAACAGCTAATTTTGGTCACAAAAATTTTTTTTAGCAAAAAAGTTATCCAAAAAACTATTTACCAAACATCCCAAAAATAACGGCCTGTTCGTTTTCAGCGTTCTAGAAGAGCTGTTAGCATGTTGGAGCAGGTTGAAGTAGGTTGAAGCAATTTGGAACAGGTTGACTAGCAGTTAACAGGTATGAGTGCGTAGAAGCAAGTTGGAATAGGTAGGAGCAGGTTGGAAGTAAGTTGGAGCGTTTTTGTTGTGATTCTTCTAATGTTATGATTATCGATGATAATTTATGTTGAATACATCACATTTTTGTAACAGTTACTGTACAATAGATTTACAAAAATAATGTAACAGAAAAGTTAAGTGTCATCATAATACGTTATCAAACGTTGGTCTATGATAACCATGTGTCTTTCTTTATAACTAAAATTAGCATATACTGTAATTATTGTTTCTCGATGTTAAAATCATATTAGTTATTACATCTCTATATTCATTCATTGCTTGCTTACTTCGCGCATCATACAACCAATGTTGGTAATAGTTGTAATGTTTGCTGGTCTCGATAAAATTGATATCCCCTTTTTCATGCATTCGGATGAAGTTGTGTGACGCGCAACATGATATAATTATATCAATTTATCGTTCTGTACTCATTTGCGACATTATGTCCTTTAAGATCTTCCAAGTGTTCTATACTACTCCAAACATTCTCTCAATAAGGTTGGAGCAGGTAGAAGCAAGTTAGAGCAGATTGGAACATGTTAGAATGGGTTAAAGTAAATTTAACTAGCAGTTAACAAATTTAAATATATTACTGTTGAGTTTTGTGGCCCAAAATCTCGGGTTTAGGCACGGGGTGAACATGCTGCATGGGCACGGGCGTGCCGCGATACAGAAGACCGAAGAACAGAGCAGACAGAGAAGTGACACGGTGTGCCCGTGCCAGGGGAAATTTTCTGCCGCCTTAAAGTGGCGGCTAGGGTTGCACCTTGGTGACGGTTTTTGGAAGGCGGCAGCAAGGGTTTTTCAAGGGGAAACCCTACCTCACAGACTCTATATAAAGGGGGTCTAGGGCCTTGTTTCAAAACATTCCAGAATAGAAAACACATTGAGAGAGTGAGGTTATTTGTGAGAGAATACAATCGAGAGTATTGTAATTCTGCTCTTAATCACTGAAGTGATTGTGGTGTACTACTCTGCTCATAGTGAAATTTGTCGGTGTGCTGTCGCCGTCCGTGGTTTTTTCCCACATTGGGTTTCCACGTAAAATTCCCTGTGTCCTTTATTCTTGTTTCTTTCATTGTTGCGTTGTGTTCTTGGTTGAATTCTGTTGCATTGTCACATCCTATTATCCCCTTTATTCCTAACAAGTGGTATCAGAGCTAGGTTATAGGATGTCTTCAATCATGAAGGTGGACATACAGAAATTCGACGGGGAGATTAGCTTTAATCTCTGGAAGGTGCAGATGAGGGCGGTCCTCATCCAGCACGGGCTGTGGAAGGTCCTGCAGGGGCCTCACGTCAAACCTGCAGGCACAACGGATGAAAAGTGGGCTGAGGATCAGCAGAAAAGGCGTGGGAAGTTGACAAATGAGGAATGGGAGGAACTGGAGCTGAAGGCAGTTTCAGCCATACAACTATGTCTGGCACCTCACGTGCTCCGCGAGGTTCTTGATAAGGTAACTGCTGTTGACCTTTGGGCTAGGCTAGAAGAACTATATATGACAAAGAGTCTAGCCAATAAGACCAGACTAAAAGAAAGGTTGTACACCTGTCGTATGGCTGAAGGTACGCCTGTCCAGAAACATCTGAATGATTTCAATTCAATTCTAGTTGATTTGGAAAGTCTGGATGTAAAAATTGATGATGAGGATAAAGCCATCTTGCTTGTTGTCTCACTACCCCCTTCATATAAACACTTTAAAGAAATCATGTTGTATAGTAACACGGATACTATATCGTTTGAAGATGTCAAGGCTAACCTTCTTTCAAAAGAAAAGTTTGACCATGACATTCATGCTGACCAGGGTGAAGGGCTGGCTGTTAGGGGTAGGACAACTGAGAAAAAGGGAAACGGTAATAGAAAGAGCCGTTCTAAATCGAGAAATCCTCATGCTAATAAAACCTGCCACTTTTGCAAAAAATTGGGTCACATAAAGGCTAATTGTTGGAAGCTAAAGAACAAGAATGAGGAAACGGGTAAAACTGCTACTGCTGACTGTGTGGTAGAGTCTGAGTCAGATGGGGATGTTCTGCTTGCTACTTCTTTAGCTACCACCTCTGGGAAAGGGGTGGATGACAATTGGGTCTTGGATTCTGGTTGCACATTCCACATGTGTCCTCATAGGGACTGGTTCGTTACTTATGAGTCTGTGGATTCTGGGGTGGTACTTATGGGCAATGATAGTGAATGCAAGGTTGCAGGGATAGGTACAGTTCAGATCAGAACCCATGATGGCACTATTAGAACATTGTCTAAAGTGCGTCATATTCCTGATATGACTCGTTGCTTGATTTCCTTGGGAACTCTTGAGTCTAATGGTTGCAGAATCGTCATGGAGAATGGAGCTCTAAAGGTGGCTAAAGGAGCCATGGTGATGATGAAGGGACTGAGGCAGGGCAATCTCTACATCCTGCAGGGAGCCACAATTACAGGAGTAGCTGCGGTAGGTACAGCAGATGAGACGATGTTATGGCACATGAGGCTGGGCCATATGAGTGAGAAAGGGATGACCATTCTGGGGAAGAAAGGTTGTCTTGGTAACACTAGTACGGGTAAGTTGGATTTTTGTGATCACTGCGTATTTGGGAAACAGAAAAGGGTAAGTTTCTCAAAGGCTAGTCACCGTACTCAGGGGGTCCTGGACTACATCCATTCTGATTTGTGGGGTCCCTCTAAGGTACCTTCGATGGGAGGTAAGCGTTACATGTTAACATTTGTTGATGATTTCTCACGAAAAGTTTGGGTGTATTTCTTGAGACAGAAAAACGAGACATTCTCAATGTTCAAGAAATTCAAGGCTCTGGTTGAGAACCAGACTGGCAAAAGGATCAAGAAACTCAGGACTGATAATGGCCTGGAGTTTGTTGAATCTGAGTTTGAAGAGTTCTGCACAGCAAACGGCATAGCCAGGCATAAAACCTTGGTCGGGAAACCACAACAGAATGGGGTCGCAGAACGAATTAACAGGACATTGTTAGAGAAAGCACGGTGTTTGCTTTCAACTGCTGGGCTTTGGGATCGCAAAGCGTTTTGGGCTGAGGCCATCTCTACGGCCTGCTACCTGGTGAATCGATCACCACACTCCTCCATCGAGTTTCAGATTCCAGAAGAAGTATGGTCAGGTAATCCTGTTGACTACTCTAATCTCAGGGTATTTGGGTGTCCTGTGTATGCTCATATAAATGAGGGAAAACTAGCACCTAGAGCAGTTAAATGTATGTTTTTGGGGTATGCTAGTGAATCTAAGGGGTATCGTATGTGGTGTCCTGATTCTAAGAAAGTAATACAAAGTAGGGATGTTACTTTCAATGAGTCTGATATATTATCTTCTGGAAAGAATGCTGCTGTTCCTTCTACTGGTGCAGGAACTCAGCAAGACACCAGCATGGAGGTGGAGCTGGAGACTGCTACAGCTCAAGGTGGAGCTGTTGAGGAAACTATGAGGGAAGTCCAGGTCACTGAGCCTGGGGCTATCAGCACTAATCAACCTCAGGAGGAGGTTGAGCACTCTATAGCACGTGATCGTCCTCGCAGGGAGATCAGGAGACCGGCCCAGTACAACGATGATGAAGGGCTGATAGCATTTGCACTTTCAGTTGCAGAGGAAGTGTCTGAAGGAACTGAGCCTTCAAATTATACTGAAGCCATCACCTGCCCAAGTTCACCCAACTGGGTTCAGGCTATGCAAGAAGAAATGGAAAGTCTGCAGAAAAACGGGACTTGGGAGTTATGTAACCTGCCTAAAGGCCGACGGGCCTTAACTGCCAAATGGATATACAAGAAGAAGGAGGGCATTCCTGGGGTAGAGGATGCAAGGTGGAAAGCAAGGTTGGTTGTTCGTGGTTGCAACCAACGGGAAGGTATAGACTACAATGAGGTTTTCTCTCCTGTAGTCAGACACACCTCTATTCGATTATTGTTATCCATTGTGACATTGTTTAACTTGGAGTTGGAGCAGCTTGATGTAAAAACAGCCTTCCTGCATGGTGAGCTGGAAGAGGAGATATATATGAAGCAACCTGAAGGGTTTGCTGTTCCTGATAAGGAACACATGGTATGTAAGTTGAAAAAGTCCTTGTATGGACTCAAGCAGGCTCCTAGGCAGTGGTATAAACGTTTTGACACGTTTATGATTGATAATGGTTACATACGTAGTAGATATGATAATTGTGTATACTTTAGACAATATGGTGATGGGTCCTTTATATATCTACTACTGTATGTTGATGACATGCTAATTGCATCTAAAGATAAAAACCTGATTAGCATGCTAAAATCTCAACTCAGTAAGGAATTCGAAATGAAAGACTTAGGTGCAGCTAAAAGGATACTGGGCATGGAGATTCACAGGGATCGAAAGGAGGGAAAATTATACTTGTCTCAAGAAAAATATCTTGAGAAGGTATTAAGCAAGTTCAATATGAGGGACTGCAAGGCAGTGACTACCCCTCTTGCTGCACATTTTAGACTGTCTGCGGAACGCTGTCCGCAAACAGAAGAGGACATCGGTAGAATGTCCAATGTACCATACTCTAGTGCTGTAGGGAGTTTGATGTATGCCATGGTCTGTACCAGACCAGACTTATCACATGCTGTGAGTGTGGTAAGTAGATATATGCATAATCCTGGAAAGGACCACTGGGAGGGTGTAAAATGGATCCTACGGTATGTAAAGGGAACTGTGGGGAAAGGGCTGGTATTTGATAGAAACAAGGCTGCTACATCTGATGTAGTAGGGTATGTTGATTCTGATTATGCTGGTGATTTGGATAGGAGGAGGTCCATATCTGGGTACATCTTTACCATGTGTGGGGGCGCTATCTCTTGGAAAGCATCTTTACAATCTATTGCAGCTCTGTCCACAACAGAAGCTGAGTATATTGCTGCCACTGAAGGGGTGAAGGAAGCTACCTGGCTAAGGGGACTGGTAATGGAGCTTGGGATACCACAATCTGCTACTGTGGTATATTCTGATAGTCAGAGTGCCATACATCTGACAAAGAATGATGCCTACCACTCGAAGACCAAGCATATCAGCGTCAAATATCATTATGTACGAGACATAGTTGCTGCAGGAGAAATAATGATGAAGAAAGTTCACACCTCAGAGAATCCTGCTGACATGCTTACAAAGCCACTACCTACAGCTAAGTTCGAGCATTGCTTGGACTTAGTGGGAGTTCACAGTCATTGAGAAGCCCTGCGGGGCATAGCCCCTAGGGGGCATCACCCCTTGGGGTGTGACGACGACGACGGTAATTGAAGACTGGAGATTTTGGTCCAAGGTGGAGATTGTTGGGTTTTGTGGCCCAAAATCTCGGGTTTAGGCACGGGGTGAACATGCTGCATGGGCACGGGCGTGCCGCGACACAGAAGACCGAAGAACAGAGCAGACAGAGAAGTGACACGGTGTGCCCGTGCCACATGGCACGGCACGACCGTGCCAGGGGAAATTTTCTGCCGCCTTAAAGTGGCGGCTAGGGTTGCGCCTTGGTGACGGTTTTTGGAAGGCGGCAGCAAGGGTTTTTCAGGGGGAAACCCTACCTCACAGACTCTATATAAAGGGGGTCTAGGGCCTTGTTTCAAAACACTCCAGAATAGAAAACACATTGAGAGAGTGAGGTTATTTGTGAGAGAATACAATCGAGAGTATTGTAATTCTGCTCTTAATCACTGAAGTGATTGTGGTGTACAACTCTGCTCATAGTGAAATTTGTCGGTGTGCTGTCGCCGTCCGTGGTTTTTTCCCACATTGGGTTTCCACGTAAAATTCCCTGTGTCCTTTATTCTTGTTTCTTTCATTGTTGCGTTGTGTTCTTGGTTGAATTCTGTTGCATTGTCACATCCTATTATCCCCTTTATTCCTAACAATTACAATAGTTTAGAGTATATTGAAATAGATAGGATGGATAAAATACTGAAAATGAATAGGCTTAAGCAGCGAAGTACAGAAGTGTATACTGCTTATGGTACGGGCCCCAGAAATAAAAAAAAGGAAAGGAAAGAAAAAACCAGGTTTTGGGGGAGCGGAGCGTTTTCATGTAAAAAAACGAACCCGGGCGAAACCGGGGGGGATAACGTGGAAACTGGAAAGAAAAGTAGTCCGAGGGCGGGGTAGGAGGGCTGGTCCACCGAAAAATATAGTTTCCAGAAACTGTCTGTCTATGGCTCCACGTGTATTGCATTTGAGCTTGCTGGCACCCAACTTTCTCTCCCTTGGAAAGATGCAAATGCAAAGGGGAACAAAGTTAGGGTAGACTTGTACTAGATCAAGATGGATTCACAATTACGATAAGTTTCCGCCACGTTACCTGTTTGGGGATCTTTATTTTACTGTCGGCCCTTTAATTTCTTATCGTGGGCACTGTCTAGGTTAGATTTGAATTTTGCCCGCTAAAATTTTCAAGTTTCACGATTTTGAATTTAGTTCAAATTCGATTATTGAAATGAATTCTGGTCATCGGAAAATAAATGAATTTTGCTGACATTACGTACTTATTTGGTTATTTTCTTCATGAATGAGTTGAATGTTATACCATGCATACCCCCAAGTCTCCTCCAATCCAGAAGACAACTAAAAGGCGTGAATTAAAAACAAATCTATTTCTGCTGATTTGATAGTTAGGCTTTTCCCAAAAAACAAAAAAAAAAAAATTTACGATGTGTTTGATAGAAAGAAAAATATTTTCTCGAAAAATAATTTTTTCATTTTACACCGTTTGATAAAATAAGGGGAAAAAATTATTTTTAGGAGAAAATTATTTTATCCTCTTTGAAGTAAATTGTTTTCCCTTAAAAAAGTAGGAAAAATAATTTTTCAGATCCGATTTTCGTTACCTAATTTTATCTCTCGTTCTATTTTCTTTTAATTGTGTCCAAAGTCACTCTATTTTCACTCTCATTTTGTCTCTCATTTTTCCCCGTTTCTTCATGTTCATCATCTTCATCGGTGATTTCCATCGTCAATCTATTTAATTATTTCTTGAGTTCTCTGATCTTGCTACTGTTACCCTTTTGAAGAACTTCACAATTTGAGACACCCATCATCTCCCCGTTCGTCATTTTCTTTAATTTGGGTTTAATATTACTCAAAGTCAACGGGGTAATCCTTGAAAATAGTGGAAAGATTGAGATTCATTAATGTTAACTTTCTATTTTTCTGGGTTTATTATCGTGTATATTTCTTACTGATATTTTGGGTTTGATTTTGAAGAGGATGGAGAAACATAATTCGTTGGTTGGATCGAGTCAGAGCAGTGAGCAGGGGAGGGGATTGATGGTAAAAAGAAATGAAATGATGGCAGGGGCGTTCATTCTATCAAATAGCAAAAAATGAAGTGGAAATAAAATTGTTTTCTAAACAATTGAAAATATAAGTGAAAAATCATTTTTCTTAGAAAAATATTTTTTATAAAAAATGATTTTTTAGAAAAATAATTTTTCCCCTATCAAACACACTTTTGAGATAAACTAATCGTAAGAAAAAAGTGTAAAGGATGGCAAGTAATTGCGGAAAGTTATAAAGGACTTAAGTAGGTGAGTAGTTACAGGCAAAGCAGTAGATTGGTTGGAATAAATTGTACATAAGTACATTTGTAGGAAGATTTCAATAATTTTAGCATGGCATAGTTAGAGAGTCTAAAGTTTAAAGGTATTTTTACTGAAAGTAAAATGATAAATATCTTATTATAAGGTACTAATTTTATTTGACAAACAGTTGTTAACTCTTTGTATTAATTGTTAACTATTTTAATTAGCTGTTTCAATCAATTGTTGTAGCAAACTATTTTGTAAAGTTAATAATCAGAAGGAGAATAATCCAAAGTATAAATATCAAATGTTCATAAAGGTGCTTGGTGAGGGAACCGATAAGCTTGATATAATACGCTAAGGAAATCAGAAAACAACACCAAAAAATACAGTAATCGATTTTAAAAAATGCGAACAGCAAAAGAGGTAATACAACTTCAATTGTTTATTTTTGTCCCAAATGAATAAATAAATAAAATAATTATACTCTTCTTAATGCTCAAGATCTAACTAGATTCGAATGTTATTGATATAAATATTCAAGTAACACTTTATGGTACTCAGTGCTCTTTCTATTTCACAAAAGCAATATTATATAAACATAGTTTAATAGCATGTAGTGTAATTTTTTTTTTTAAACTGTTGGGCAAATGTGTTATTTTCACAAAAAGTTCTTTTGAAAATGCTAATGAAAATAACCTTTTCAAAAAAAATTGTTTGGCCCCAAATAGCTATTTACCAAACATCTATCTAGCCATTTGACTTTGTCAAAACAGTTAAAACATCTCCCAAACAATTCTTGTTTCCAAACAGTTCTTGTTGCCAAACACCCACATGCTTTAAGTGTTTTGTCCTTACTTAAAATACATGTTATCATAAATTAGCTAGGAGAATAATGATATAATTGAATAGTGGAAGGATGTCGCAACTGATAAATTGCATAAAATTATCCTTTTATATATAATTTTTAACATTTACAAAATTACACGTATGATATGTTCTCGCCAATGAGGTAGATTCAGATAGGACATCAGTTTGTATTTGTTACTATAGCTGATGAATATTAAAGCTTTACAAAGAATAATAGATTGTAATTATTAAAAATTTGGTGATTTTAAATCATAAAACAGATTAATTTGGGTTAAGATAAAAAATTTAAGAGTGTGTTGTGGCAATCCATATCTCATCAACCTTACTGAAAGTGATGAGGTTTAACTTTATATCATAATTCGCTCTCTTTCATTAAGGTCTCGCTCTCTTCAACTCATTTTAATTTATAAAAACTAAGTGTAGTTCTATAAAGTAAGTTTCGAAGTTCGACATAAATAAGTTCAATTTGGTAGAAAACATTTCAATTTAGTCATGCTTAGTTCATGTTAGTCAATGAGTTTAGTAAACCAAAAAAAAAAAAAAAAGTTGCAAGAATACGGCTTAAGCTCTGTTTAGCATAAGCCTATAAAGATTTAAAAAGAAGTGTTTTTCAAATTTAACGAAAAACAAGTAATGCAAATGAAAGCACAAAAGTTGATATAGATAAAATTTAAATCTGACTGTCTAATAACAAGTCTAATTATATAATTTTATCAGTTGACCTAAGTGAGATTATTAGCCACAGATATAAGAAAGAAGTTAAATAGCTCAAGAATGAATTTAGTCATATGGTTCTTTAACCCTATTAAAATGAAACTTGAGCTTTTATGTTACCTAATTATTCTGCAACATAGATATTAAAAATTCAACAAAAAAATATCCAGAATTTGTGTGTATAAAATATAGAGTATCAATTAATTCGGATATGAAGTTAGCTATGAGATGCCTAAAGCATTCACTTGAACTTATTCTAGTCCAGTAAAGAGCCTCTATTTTATTTCTCGTCCAAAATAAATGGGAAGCAAGTGAGCCAACCTCTTTTTCTTTATTATATAAATAGATTTCAAATATTGTTAATATTTGAGAAAACAAGGTAGGTAAAGGGTAGTGACAAATAGCAAATAAGCAATAACTTTTCGTTCGTATTTAGTAATTACAAAATTGAAAGTGGTTTTGACTTTATTGACTCGGTCGATTATAATTATAAATATAAACTCCCAATTTTATTTATAATTAAAAAAAAAAGAATAAGTTGGGTTGGGTTAACTTGGGTAAGGTTAACTTGGGTTGGGTAGGGGGTTGTAGGGGGGATTAAATTTGGACAACGCAACACTGGAGAGATAGGAGGGGGCTTGTGGCGATTGCAGGCTGACATATTTTGATACTGCCACGTAGTATTGAAATGCCAGGCCTGAATTTGGACAGTGAAAGCGGCATGATTGATTAGGGCACTGAGCACCACAAAAGAAGAGAGACAACAGAAAAGAAGCTGAAAATTGTCTACTACAATCAACCAGGATCATAATTGACCTTTCCGTACCATCATGCAAGATTTAAAAAATGTAATTATAATTCTACAAAAATAGAAACGCTAGCAGTGAAGTACGTGATTATTGGGGGCCTGTTTTGATCGTAGGTTAATTTCAAAGGCTTGCTCATTTTCAATATTTTGTATCTGCTGTCTACTCTAATTTGTTTGAAGTTATTCTAATCTACTTAAGTCTATTAACTATTAGTAAAATCTGTTTCAACCTACTCAAATCTGCTTCAACATGTTCTGGCCCGCTCCTACTTGCTCCAACTTCATCGAGAGAATGTTTGGAGTATTCAAGAACACTTGGAAGATATTAAGGGACAGAATGGCTCAAGTGAGTAAAGAACGATAAATTGATATAATTATATCATATTACGCATTACATAACTTTATCCGAATGCATGAAAAAAGCATACCAATTTTGTCGAGAACAGTACACATTACAATCATCCCCAACATTGGGTTGTATGATGCGTGAAACAAGCAAATAATGAGTGAGTGTAGAGATGCAATAGCTAATATGATTTCAACATCGAGAAACAATAATTATAATATATGTTAATTTTAGTTATAAAGAAAGGCATATAATTATCATAGACTAACGTTTGGTAATGTATTACGATGGCATTTAACTTTTCTGTTATATTATTTTCGTAAATTTATTATACAGTAATTGTTTCAAAATATGATACTTTCAACATAAATTATCATCGATAATCATAACATTAGAAGAAACACAACATAAACGCTCCAAAACGCTCCAATCTGCTTTCAACCTGCTCCAACCTGCCAACTGCTGGTCAAACCTGCTCCAAACTGCTTCAACCTACCCTTACCTGCTCCAATATGCTAATAGCTCTTCCAAAACGCTAAAAATGAACAAGCCCTAAAATATCAACTTGAATTCACTTTAATTCATTTTAATCCATTTCAACCCACTTCAACTCACTTTCACTATTTTAATGAAATTCAATTTATCATATAAAAAATTCAAACCAGTTCAACTTACTTCAACCCACTTCACCTTTTTATCCACCATAGTTTACCCTCGAAAAGAACATGCCCTAAGGCCTTGTTCTTTACATTAGTAAATCTCAATTTATCAAAACCAACCAATTTTAGGCCTTGTTCTTTTCGTTAGGAAATTACAAGTGTGGAATGGGTGGGAGTGAGAAAGGGAGAAATAATGATTTGTTATATATAGAAGTGGGAAGAAGTGGAAAAGAGTTGAATAAAGTAGGAGAATTGATATAAGGACCTGTTCTATTTCGCGTTTTATATAAATAGATAGATGTAAGGAGATGTAAGAAGTTATAAGAAGTTGTAAGGAGTTGTAAGGAGATGTAAGGAGTTGTAAAGAGCTGTAAGAAGCTGTAAGAAGTTATAAGTAACTATAAGGATGGATGTAAGGAGTTGTTGAATTATTGAAGAGTTGTATAGTATGATTTGTTTTACAATGAACGTTTTGGATGAAAAATAATAATATTAAAATAATATACTTATTAAAAGTAAATAATTAATTAAGTTTATATGAATATTAAGTTACGTATTTTATTTTTTTAATATAATTTTTTATTTATGATAGTAACTACTGATGATAAAAAAAAATTTTAGACTGAAAAAATATTTTTCAGTGTTGACTTGGTACGAAATATTATTTTGTGGTTGTTGTTACCCAAAAAAATTGTAATTTTCGTTATTCGTAAAACAAATTGTGAATGTATTTTTTTGCATATATTAACCAAATACGAACAATGAAGAAAATACACATATGTTCAGGCTCTATTCTTTTCGTTAGTAAATCCAAATTTTCCAACCTCAACTAACTTCAATTCACTTCACGAACTTCAATAAAAAAATTATCAACTTTAACCCACTTTAATCAATTTTAATCAACTTCAACCCATTTCAATCGACTTCAATCCACTCTACGAACTTCAATAAAAAAACTCAACTTCAATCAATTTTAACCCATTTTCTACTATTTTAACCAGCTTCTATCTATTATACAAAAAAAATTTCAACCCACTTCAACCAATTTCAGCCAACTTCGACCCACTTTAACTTAGTTCAACCCAATTCAACTAATTTCAACCAACTTCCCACTATTTTAACCAACTTCTACCCATCATACAAAAAAAATTCAACCATTTCTACCAATTTCAACCCACTTTAACTTACTTCAACCTACTAGACGAACTTCAACACACTTCAACCTACTCCTCGAACTTCAACCGACTTCAGCCCAGTCTACGAACTTCAATAAAAAAAAACTAACATTTGCTTAACAGCACAGAAAAAATATTATTATTTCTTCAATATATATAACAAAAATTACATCATCTATAATTTTCGACATGACTAACAAATATTTCTATAACATCCAAAAATAAATAAAACCTTTCATAACTGTTATCAAACTATTCGTACACACAATTACGTAAATTATAAAGTTTTCAAAATATGAAAAATAGTAGTTATATGTAGGAGTGGGAAGGAGTGGGTGTGAGTGAGTGAAAGTGAGAAGGAGTAATATTTTTTTAAAGTTTGGAAAAATGTGAGAAAGGGTCGAAGAAGTGGGTGAAAGTAGGAAGGAGTTGAAAGGGTCCATTAAACCACGAAAATAACATGCGTTAATCTACTTTATAAAATTTAATAAAAAATATCAACTTCAATCCATTTCAACTCACTTTAAGTAAGTTTAGCCAACTTTTCATTACTCTAACCAACTTCCACCAATCATATAAAAAAATTCAACTCTCTTTAACCCACTTCTATAAAAAAATACCTATTTCAATTCATTTTAACCTATTTCTATCAATCTCAACCTTCACCCATTTCCCAACTTATATTTCTCAACGAAAAAAACATGCCCTAATACCAATTTTAGGAGTTTAATAGTATTATATGAAACAATAATTGCCATGTTTATTATAATTTCGAGAGTATATGTAACCCACTTAAAATTTTATCCAATCTTATTACCATAAGGCATATTCTTTTCGTTGGTAAATATTAATTTATCAACTTTAATCCACTTCAACCTATTTCATAAACTTTAATCGATTTCAACCAATTTCAATTCATTTCAATCAATTTTAACCAATTTTTATTTATCATATAAAAAATGTACTAGCTTCAATCTATTTTAACAAAAAAAATATATTTTAATTAATTTTATCAATTTTTTAATCTTTATTTATCAACGAAAAGAACAGGCCTTGAGTTGTCCAATTTATAATGGTCATACATAATCACTATTTTTCATTTAAATTTCCGGTCTAGAAGACGGAAGGGTAAATTAACATTTGTCCGAATTGTACGTCCCAAAGTAAGATCTAACAGTAGGCATAGAAACACCTCATCAGAGTTTCTCACATTAAATCAGAATTTTTAGGTTGTGGAGTGATTATTAATCTTGGAATTTTATCAGCCTGAGCTCATGACACATGTCTTCTTCTTTTTCGTTCCTGCTTTTGTGTTTTCTCGACTCCCTTTTATCCTGTTAGTATGTTACTATAAAAGTACACATCATTGTCTCTGTCTTTTAATTAAACAAAGGCCTCTAAGATTCATATCAAAATAACATAATCATCAAGAATGAAATTTCCTTTTTGGGTGCTTCTGAAAAATTATTATTATTATTATTATTATTATTATTATTATTATTATTATTATTATTTTAACTTAGATTTGGATACTCTCAATCAATCTTTGCTCCTTATGCATCCATAACATAGAAAAATTACAATCATGACTCATGAGACTTCTATATTTTTTTGTTAATATTTCAAATTAATAAGCTCAGGGATTCAATGTTAGAGAACTCATGTACTGATATCTAAATTATTTCGACATTAAAGGTAGAGGTTAATGTATATCCAAGGTTGAAAGAGGTTTAGTAAAATCCTTATCGTATGGGTTAGTCATTTCGGGCCTATTCTTTTTAACTTTTCATAAGTAACTTATTGCAAATTACATGTTGATAAGTGAGGGCTGAACTGCCGATTGATGTTAATGGGTATTGAAGAGTGTTGAACTGATCAGTCCTAATTGGTGCTGATAGGCGTTGATCAATGTTGAATGTTGATGATAAGTATTATATTAAGTTAAAAGAACGAGTACTAATTAGGGATGACATTGTGAAAAAAAAAACAATTTATTGTTAATCAAATGCAAAAAACCTTAATTAAGAAAGCATCTGGTTCAACTTTATTGAAATGGAATGAAATATCCGAGAACGAAGCCTAGAGGCTAGCTGTATGGTACCTTTTTTTTTTTTTTTTAAAATTTTAGGGCTCCGCGTATTTCAGTTATTTGGTTCAATTTAGGCTTGAATTCAGTGTAACTAAAAAAAAAAAATTACATTAAAGGTAGAGAGGTTAAAGGTAGAGAGGTTGATGTATATCCAAGCGCTGAATGAGGTTTAGTAAAATCCATATTTTACGGGTTAGTCATGTTGGGCCCATTCCTTTTAACTTTTTCTTAAGTAACTTAATGTAGATTACATGCTGATAAGTGAGGGCTGAACTGCTGATTGATGTTAGTGAGCATTGAAGAGTATTGAACCGACCAATCCTGATTGGTGCTGATGGGCGTTGATCAGTGTTAAATGTTGATGATAAGTATTTCATAATAAGTTAAAAGAACAAGCCCTCCATTTGAAATGTGATTTGGAGTAAAAGAACATCATAGCCAAACATAATGTACAGGTGTATGGTACCATTCTCATCCTTAAAGTCAAAAAGTTTGAACCAAACAAGGGTTCGCATGTTCTTCTCAACATGTTATAAGTATTTATTTAAACGTCCGGCATTGATAATTAAACACTCGTTAACAATAAATTAGCACTGACCAACATTTAGTGTCAGGCCTGAAATGACTAACCCATAAGATGAATTTTACTAAACCTCTTTCAACACTTGGTTTTACATTAACCTATACGTTTAATGTCATTTTTTTTAAGTTACATTGAATTCAAGCCTAAACTTAAAAAAAATAGGTGGAGTTAAAAAAAAAAAATATTATTCTCGAATATATCATCCTTTTCAATAAAGTTGAACCAAATGCTTTCTTAATTAAGGCTGGGTTTTTGTATTAGTAAAAAGTGGTGGTAATATATTTTTTTTACAAGGGTAAATAAAATTATAAGGATGTTAAGCGCCTTTTCTCACAAGAGTATGCCCAACTACATCACTTGCTAAAATAGCCTTAAGCGAAGGAGAAAAACAAATATTTGAAGAGAAAGACGCTGTAACTGAATGTCTAAATTTGGAAAGTCAATCCGCTGTCATATTTGTTTTCCTGAAAATGTGGTTGATGAATAAACGGATATCTTGAGAAAGTGGTGGTAATATAACTATACGTCTGTTCTCTTAGAATTCAAAGTAAAACTGTAAAAATTAAAACGGTAGAAAGCTCAAAGAATTTAAAATAATTACAAATTACAGGTTTAAAGCTAAAAACATCCCCTCTCCACATGAGAGAAAGGAATATGAATGTGTAGACTGCGGAGCGAGTTGAACACTGGAGGAATAAATTCTGGTGAAGGAAGCAAGCTAACAAGAATGAAGTCATGAACCGAAGAAAGATGAAGAAGAAGAAAAGGGACGCGTGGAGTTTGTTTAGGAAGAGGAAAAACGCAGAAGGTAACGACCTCAGAATGGTTGCAATGCCCTTTTCAAAGGGACACGACCCGGGAGATTCGAAAAAATCATCATCAAATTAAATCTCTTTTAGCTGTCAGTGGTCCTACCCCTCATAATTTCCTCCGCCACATAATAGGGTCTCCAAAAATGCCCATTGGTCGTGACTAATATATATATATATATATATATTTCTGTCTATGAAACGTAAAGATCAATATATTATGTAGAATTGAAATTCAGATAATTAGCAACAATTTTATCTAATCAAATGACTTTCTCTTCCTAGTAATATAATAGATATGCATCTATGCTGACTAATTCCGCGTTATATATTATGTATGCATGCAAGGGAATGAAGAGCTCCGGATGTTCTAATAACTAAATCTAAGTATTGGAAATATAACTCTGCATGTGTATTGTAAGATTCGGATATATCATCTCTCTGTAGCTATTTGGCCATTAACAATAGTTTTTTGTATCTGAATTTCTTCAATTAAATTATCAACTACTTTAATATACGATCGAGATTGCTATATTATTAGTAATAGTCACTTTTAATTATAATTTTAACCCTTAATTTTTGACTTGTGCCTTGAAGTAATATCGTCGTAGAATAGATCGGAAAATGAATCATTTTCGTTAGTACTTGGAGGTATTGTATAGACATTGACATTTTCTTGATGTATTACTTTTTATGATGATTTCAGCTAACATGTGTCTAGTAAGACGTTTAACTTGGGTCTAATATGTTATCCATAGATACAAGGGGAGTGGATAGGAAAGGAATCGGAATTTATAGTCGAGGTCAATGATGGTAAAAATACGGGTTTGGATTGTTGTGGGTTCAGACGAATTGGATATTTGGACAAAAGTTTCATACATGAACCGTGTTCGGATTATAAATCAGAAACTATAACCAAATCCAGACCCGAACCCAGACCCGGATGGCCGATGTTCGGACTTAGTTGCCCGAAATTCGAATTTGTGATATGATTTTTAGACATTCTTACCGAAATTTTGTGTAACCGAATCTAAATCAGATTTTTCAATGTCCGAACCCGATTGTCCGAAATTATTTTTTATAAAATTTTCTAGAGAATTTATACCAAAATTATACGTAAACCTAGTTGTCCGATGTTCGAATCCGGTTGTCCGATTATCCGAACTCGAAATAGTTTAAAAATTCGGACAACTTGAACTTGAGTGCCCAAAGCTAAACGGGACCCAAATTTAAATTCGGACATAACCAATTAAAGGAATTTTAAACGTGGACAAAAATTTTGAAACTGTGCCGATTTTTTCAGATCGAACAAATTCAAATAATCTAATCAGATTAATTGTACCTTGTTCTTGGTACGCCTAACGCGTAACTCAAATATAAAACATTGCACAGTAGCTAAATAAGGAGGAGCAGTGAAGTTTGCGCTGAAAACGACTAGGGCCCTGTTTGGCAAACAGCTATTAGCTGTTTATATTAGCTGTTAGCTGTTAGCTGTTTAAATTAGCTGTTTGTATTAGCTATTTGTAGAATAACTGTATGATGAAATTAGTTGTTGCTAACAAAGTTGTGAGATAAAAAGCTAATTCCCAAAAATCTCTTCCAAAAAGCTAATCAACTTTTTGGATCCAAAAAACTTTTTCAGAAAGCTATTGTACCAAACACTTAAATTAGCTTTTTCACTATATCAAACAGCTAATTTTGATAAAAAAAAGCTCTTTTTGACCAAAAAGCTTCCCAAATTGCTATTTACCAAACACCTCCTAGGTATAAGTAAGCTAATTAAGGGTTGCAGTAAATTTATTAATTTCGAAAATGTTTCGCTGCTTTTGAAAAGTATAGAAGTAGTAACGCTTGCTCCCTTAAATAAGGTTTTATATTTCATTTTTGTGAAATGAAAAAAACTCATGAAGACAAAGTCAACTCTTGCTTGCGTTAATATTTCATTTTTCTAAGGCTTTTTTTTTCTGACTTTTAACATTTTAATTTAATTTTTCAAAATTGTTTCTTTTGCTTGAATTGTTTCCTAATCCAACCAAAAAAAATAATTACTAGAAAAGATTATTGTTGCCTTATATTCTTTCTTGCAATTTAAAAAATTCTTGGAACTTTTAAAATTTTAAAAGTATTTTCTTTCGTTAACGATTATTGCTTCCTCTTCCAAAATATCATTATTAGAAGTGTAGCTATGTTCATACCCATTAATCACATACCTAATGCTTCCTAAATAATGATACGATGATTAATCAATTGCACATTGTAATATGCAACTAGAACTGTAAAAACTTTGGAAGATCCCCAGTCTCTCTCCCCAGTCCCCCTTTCTCTCCCCCTCACAGACAGACATGTAGCGCACACATGTAGATATGTAACACGCATGTGCACATAAATGACTACCAAAAGAGAGCAGTACCAATATTATTCAGGGAAGACACATTTAATTTTCTAGCGTTACACAATAGTTGCGTACCTATTGCTCACTAAATAACGGCATGATATTCAACAAATTATACACATTTTTTTTTTTAATTATGTTTCAAGTGGACGTGAGAACTGCCCATATTATATGTAATCATCCCAAGTATACAATGATTATGTTTTGTGGACTATCTGCACAACAGGTATGTAATCAACCCAGCCATACGATGCATTTGTCTACACTATTCACACAATAGCGGACTATTTAACATAAAGCTGTGCATATATATCATATGAGAACTATGTGTATGATTCCCAGGTGTATGATGCTTTTGTATGCCTAATCTGATGGGGGTTATATGAATTAAATAGTGTAACATTGATTTTGATGATGACTGGCCAGTTGAGAGTTGTAATATGTGAGGTAATTTATCATAGTTATATGTTTAGTGTCACTTTGATATGTAAACCTACACAATATGTGAATAGCATCCCTGGTGAATATTGTATGATATATCTTACTTGAGTAATGCTTGGCCACATTGAATATTGCATGGTGCAAGACTTTGAGCTATATTAGGAGTCGTAGAACTTGACATGTGTGTTCAATGTAGACCGAGTTTGAGTGATGTTCTCTTACGTAGTTTTGACATGATTATTATATGCATGCCTGTTATGTGAAATGTGTTTGAGATGATTCCATGCTTGATTACGTGATTTTCGTGTTCTAGGGTTCCATTTTTTAATGTATGGTAAAATCATTTGAGTTCTTAACATATATATTTGAATTGAAGTTTGTCGTTTTCTCAACTTCTGATTTGCATGAAAGGAAGACACAGGGTTTTATGTCTCTTTTTTTCATCTTAACCTATTTTACTATTAGAGGGAGAAAAAAAAGAAAAAAAAAAATCAATTAGCTTGGTGACTGCCTATAGCCGGTCAACATGAGTTTAGGATGGCAGTTTTGACTAAAAAATACTTTACAATGGTACAAATGGACAAAGAAAAAGAATGGTGGCTTTTTTGACGAAAATACAAAGTATGGTGGCATTATGATCCTTTGATACTGACCAATTCATTTCAAAATTTCATTTCTCACAAAAATTTGAAATAAAATTTAAATTTTGTCTATAATTTTGTATCTAAACAAACCCGTTTTTGTAGTGCATTAATTACATCTGCTTTATATATATGCATTATTTGTGCTTTACAGAAGCCAGTGTGTCGTTCTAGGACATTGAAATTAATTTTAAGATGCATATTACCCTATTCGCTCATCTGGCCTCTAGGGCGATTCTATACATTTGAGACCTGTCTCTAATATGCAAGATATTGAAATATATAATGGCATTCTTATATATTTTTGCTGCATAAATAGCATGCTTATGTTAAATTGTTGATATGTGGCCTCAACAGTGAAGTGGTTGGGCTTCTTCGATTATGAAGTGTCTCAGTCGATCAGAGGCTTCATATCCTAACGTGATTCGTAATGCTCTTTTTTCATTTTTTTAAATTTTCTTGCCTCATCATTTTTTTTTTGAATGGAGGCATAATTTAAGTAGTTTTTCTTTTAATTTTTAAATTATTTTATCATGCTTTCTTTTTTTTTCCATCATTTACTTTTTTTTGTTTTTTAATAGAATTTATTGGATTTTTTTTATTTCAATAATCATACCTTTGGGAGTTATTGAAAACGTAGTTATTTTTTTTATAGAAAAGAGAAATGTTTATTAATGAAAAGTCACATGATATTTACAATAAACATCTCCAAACAAGAATAAATTTAAAATATCCAAGAAAATCATTATCTCCATAAAGTTAATGAAAAATATATTGTCCTTTAATTTGACTCTAAGTCAACTCGTTTTTTTAACCAAAATAAGTAGACCTAATAAGAAAGCATTAAAAAAAATATATCCAAATAGTCCTAAATGAAGAAATCACTTTCCAAGTCTATAATAAAGTACTGCACTATGGTGATGAGCCCAATGTCATAGTAAAACTAAAAAAAATAAACAATCAAACTCCAGGAAAATTAGTGTTTTTATGGATATAAGTAATTGGTGCTTACCACAAGTAATTATAGTGGATGGCTACCCTTACTAAAATCGATGAAGGCAATGATTTTCATGAGTCTAGTCCCCCCCCCGCCCCAAAGGACTTGGGCTTTTGCGGACTTTATTAGCAGGCTAATTGATGCTCATAATTTAATAATCATGTATAAGAAGACCAAGTGTTTATTAAATATTTAATTTGGTCTAACATTTGTGCTCTTATTTCAAATATGTTTCAAAAGATTTCAATTCAAGAAAATGTATTTTGAAAATTTGTATACAAGTCTATTAAAATCAATCTCTCGGCGTGTACAAGTGCAAGTGAAAAAAAAAAAAAAAAGACATCTTACATCTAAATTTTTTCAGATTTTATAGAAGCGAGACTTATATTAAGTGTTATTATTGTTGTGTATGCATTAAAAAAATTCGATCCAAGAGATTTGTTGCGCATGTGAAAATATATGGTTGAACCACTCGTAGGCTCATATCATTGTAGTAATTTTTTACTTATAGTGGATAGGCTAGCTTAACAAACTAGTCCAAAAGAATTAAAATGATACATTGAGTGTTAGAATTTACATGCATAAATATTTTAAATTTAATCCCAATTATCAACGATACAATGACAGTTTAAACCTACACAGCATGATTGGAAAATGTCTGTATTATTTTGTAAGTGTTAATCAATCTGCTGGTCGGTATTATCGGTGAGGTCAAATAAAGAATAAATCATCCAATCCCAAATTCCCAAATCCCAAGTCCTCACGTACAAGGAATCCTTGTACTAATTAATAGTAATAGTTCCTATTCCGCACCCCAAAAAAAAAAAAAATAGCAATTATCCTTTTTACGTAATCTTTGCCCAAAAAAAACCCAAAAAAAACCTAAAAAGCGAAGGTTTGATACTTTAGTTGCTTATGATCCTTGCGTTTCTGTTTAGCGAAACCTATTTGACTACTAATCATTCACTATTTGTTATTAACAGATTGAATTAACTGTTAACCAATTCAATTAATAGTTTGTATTTAATGTTCTCAAGGGAAAAAAATCTCCGCAGCTCTCCTGTTAAACTTATAAATTACATGAGAACATTAAATATGAAAGCCTCATTTGTACTATCAATGTTTTTAAGTTCAAAAAGCATTCACATGAAGGAGGAATATATTGTAGAAGACAATAAGCCTAATCCTGACCGTCAACCATAAGATTAGACATTTTCATGGATCGATTCTTTTAGCCTTTTGATATTATTGATAGTGAGCCTTAAGTTTTACAATTTCAGTGCTATTTAATTTGTTTGTTTTGCGTGTTTTTTTGGACAAAGTTAATGCGCATAGTACTTTAGACGTTCTTTTTTGTTTTTCCCATTGCACTTGTGAGGCTTTGTTTTCTCGCTCTTCTCAAACTTTTCTTTTTGAGAAAAAGGAGGACAATGCAAAATCCAACTTAGATGCATTATGAGTTCAAAGTATTATTCATATTATGAAAATATTATGCTGTTAATTTGTCTCATTCGGCACGGTCTTCTCAATCGAGTTAAGGATAGTGAGAAAGCTATTTAATTTTTTCATAGGAAGCTTCTTTGGAGTAACATGGTCAGGGTTTGTTGCGTCAAATCTCAAAAGAAGCCTCGTCAAAATCGAGATTCTACTATTCTTAAAGGTCACAACATTTGAAATAAGCTTTCAAAATGAAGATGGGTCCCAAAACAAAGGCGTGATGATGATATCTCCTCTTTGCGAAATGACATCGATGGGAATAATGTGGTTCAAAATTCAATGGATGTGGTTGCAGATAGCTTTGAGAATATCTAGCTTGATGGCACGCCTATCATTCCGGTGAATGTTGATCAATATCATCCTAATGGAGATTTTGCAGATGGCGACCAACAAGTTTGCTCGGATGCCAGTAAAGCAATTTGTCTTCCTTGGGAAGTTGCATTGAATCAACCTACTTACGTTGGCAATCATAAACCCCAGAGAAAGGTTCACACAAATTGCATTTTGACCGAGTCTTCTACCAAGGATATTAAGGAGACTGTTCTATCCTCTTGCTCCAGTCACCCCCCCCCCAAAAAAAGGAGTAATCTTCAATGAGCCTAAACAAGAAGTCTAATGCTGAAGTGAATGAGCAAGAGTCTGCTAACCTGGATTCCTCTACCCTGGCGGAGTTTTCTCGTGAATGCTTTGGAGTTGGGTAAGCAGCTGGATGTTTGTGTAGTAGGGGACGAAGCTCCAACTTTAAAAAGAATTACGATGAGTTTGAGGAAAAAGTTGGATGGACAAGCTTAATTGTCGTGTTAAAGCAGATTGAGATTGTAAGTGTTAGTTACTTGGAGCGGTAGAAGTTTAGAAATCATCTTTGAACTGTTTTGTTTCTTAGTGGTTCCTTTCATTTATTTTGTCAGCTGTGAATCTGCTTGTAAGTTATCTTTTATATCTTGACTATTGATACTTAGTTCGTAATAGAAAAAGAATCAATAATATATGTTAATAACAATCAATACATTAATAATAGCAGTAGTCGATTATGCAATTTCATGTCACAAGGCAAGAGTAATGGAGTCATTTATGATCTCTTCATTTTTAAAGCCGTTTGACAAGTCTGTTTGATAACTTGTCACGACTCCTCAATCTTCAACAGGATTGAAACTAACAAAGTGGAATTTAATTTAATTCGTTATTTGTGCATTAGTATATTTTTCATTGATCAATAGATGAGTACCAGCTAGCGTGTGGTCCCACTAATCATAAAGTTTCTTTAATTTGCGGGGTTGCCATTGTACCGGCTTGTGAGATCATACTTTTGACGTGGAAAGTTCACAATTTAAAACTTTTAATTAATAAAGATCTTATTTTTTTAGATAATGGAGAGATTATCTGGCAATGATCATATTTATCCTTGCTATAATACGTATAGGATATGAACTTTTAGAGGTTTAAAAAATCCAATAACATGTTTTTTCATGTCACTGATTTGACATTTTGATATTCCAAGTATCGTGGATGTAGTGGCTAGCATTGCCAGATCTACAAAGGAAAGTCTTTATTCCATTGTTGTACCTTTTAACAATTTAATATGCTTCTTTATGTAAATCTACAGTGGAGTACAAATGCACTGCTTGAACTCTTTCTATTTTGCCACTACCTTCACCCCCAACCCCCCCACCCCCTTCAAAAGAAAGAAAATATCTTATGTATGAGCTATAAAAGCTATGAAAATGCTATCGAAAATATGCCTGAAAGTAAATTAATAAATTGACATCCATACGGAAATTAAATGTATGAATTGATATTAATATTTATTGTCATATAACAATGCATGCATCATTCTCTTAATTAACATTGGTTAATCATAGGATCTCTCTTCAAACGCTTGATTTTCAATTTAGATTCTTAGTACGTCGAAAAATAACGTTATGAGAGTTTTAAACATGCAGCACATAATTCTCATCATACTTTAAATTTAATTTTGAAAATATGAGATAACTAGGCAACTAAGTGAGATAGAATTTTGTGTGTTGTGCAATAGAAAGAAGTAACTTCTTCATAGAGTGACAACGAACTTCCCAAGATCTAATTTATTGAAGAAAATTAATAAATTGCTATAATGCCAATACTTGTCGGGGCAGTGTAATGCCAAGCAATTTGGAAGAGGGGACAAGGTCATGAATAGGGATTACTTTTTGTTTGATGGCCCATTCACTACGGGTGCATTTGTCTAATTAACACGTATGAAGAAATCAACATTGGACTTGTTAAAAGAAGATTGGACAGTGGAAGCAGAATATGCAAATATTATTGATTTTGATTTAGACTATGGTTTGCTAAGGGTAAGAGATACATCTGCCGGTCCTCGATCCAGGAGGATGGATTCTCATCAACACCAATGGCACTTCTAAAAGCAACCCTGCACTTGCGGACGGTGGTGGAATTCTTAGAGATTACAAAAGAAATTTTATGGAAGCTTTGTTGAGAACATGGGACCTCGCACATCCATCAAAGCTGAAATCAAAGCCCTGATCTGGTCCGAGGGTTGGAGATGGTTCAGAAGCGAGCATATGCAATAATGATTCATAATTTTGGATCATAAGTGGGGGTTCATACTTTCTACATCATCCCACAATCTTACTTTTTTTTCCTCTTCTCTACATCCCATGGATCACCAAATAAAATAATGCTCATGGAACCCACCATAAATATATTATTTAGTTTTAAACTTTTATTTTGTGTATTTATGTGAGTAATTGTAGATTAATTATTCGGATATTTTCCCAAAATAGAATAATTAATCTATTATAATGAAATTTTTTTATAAGCATAATATTAAACTTAATAAGAGCTTTTTTTTATGAGTGTGAATTTACACGAAATAGGTAAGGGTATTTATTGAAGTAATTAAAAATCGGACCAAAAAAAATCAAATTCACAAACTAACCATTGGACAATGGCTAGCTTCAACGGCCCTATCCCATTTGTTTTTCTTTGTTTTAATCACCAGCAACGACTACTCCCCCCCAAAAAAAACCCTAACCGCATCCCATAAACAATGTCGTTTTAAGGCATAACTTGCAAAAAAAAAGAGAGAAAATGACTACTAACAAATCAGCTTTCTCTGACGGATTAATTTTTCGACGAATATTTCGGTCAATAGCGTCCGTCGAAATAAGGCCGGTTAGGAATGCGTTCTGACGGAAATCGCAAGTCCGTCAGACCGCTTCTCCAACGAAATTGAGGTGGCTGACAGACTCATTCGTTGGATGCAAAAAAAGCTTAAAAAAATTTCAAAAAAATTGATTTTTTTTGGGCGTATTTCGTCGGAAATCCGTCGGCATTTTTAAATTTTATTTAAAAAATATAGTACCCAATTGTAAAAATATTTTTCAATGTATCTAATACACAATAAATTCTCATCATTAACGTTAAATTGATATTAGCATTACATTATGCTTAATTAATAAAAAATTATATTCTTTAATAATAAAGTATAAAATTGAGAACAAATTATCATCCTAACAAACTAACATCAACGTAACAAACTAACTATACAAACAATTAAATTTACATAATTACATGCAAACTAATTATACTAATTATTAAATTCAAGATATATACTTAATTCACTGCAAATTTGTACAAATTACACACAAGAAAACTTTCTCAAAAAGTCGACGACGAATGACGACGGGAGGAGGTGACGGTGGTGGGATAGCAGCAAGCGGCGGCAAGGCGATGGCAAGTGGCAGTGCTTCCCTCCTTTCTCTCTATCTCTCTCTGTTTTACAAAATGAGCATCGAAAAATGAAGTACGGAGCGAAATTTATAAAAGAAATTCCGACTGATTTTTCTGTTGGAATATTCAAAAAATTTTGAATTTTCCCTCCATTCAAGTCGGTGTCAAAAAAACTTGTTTTGAAATTTTGTAATATTTTTTGATGGAAATTCCATCGGAAATCCATTAGATTCCGTCGGAAAAAGATTCGTTGGAATTACAGCGAATTTGTCATAATCTGTCGGAATTCCGTCGGAGGTTCCAACAGACCTATTTTTTGTCGGAAAATTCCATTGGAATAAGCCGAATTTTACTAGCGTGAGTGCAGAGCGGATCAGGGCCGCGAGCTGGACCTTCAAGCGCGAAGTTTTGGCCTATGAGCACCACATTGCAGGTGCACTAAACATTCGTCATTTGTCACTGTGCTTAAGAAGGGAGTAGTTGATGGCAATCCTCACAGATGCCTTCTACTGTGCTGTAAAAAATCATTAGGTAGCTCCATGAATTGCGTCAACGTCGAGCATTACTATTGTGAAGCTAATCACTAGCTTGCTGATCATCGAATTGGCCTTCCTCCTACTCTTGTGTATTTTAGTTCTTCTCCTTTTAGTTTCAGTAGGATTTTATTTGAATATTTTATTGGATATTCTAAGTCTAGGGGAATGATAACTGTTGATGATTAGTAGTTTGTTAATGTCTTAAGGATTTATCCCCTCTTTTGCATCAAGAAAAGATACAAAAAATTAATTATTAGACATATGTGTTTTTTGGTTATTAGCTGAGAATATATCACAATATTAGGATCGGTTAGGAATTGGATAGAAACAACAAACAATCACAAAATACGATAATAAAGAACAAACACTAATTAACACCAAGATTTACGTGGAAAATCCATGTGGGAAAAACCACGGACGACGATGAGTAAAATTCACTATAGAGATGGGAGAGTATAGACTTGATCTTAGAACGATGCGCTCTGAGGAGATATCAATTAGTGATTATAATTCACTCTAAAATCTCTCTCACAAGGCTAATAGTGGAACAAGAAAGCTAAACAATTGTGTTTGTGTATTACTGTATGTCGATAATGATTATGGAGGCTTGAGACGTGCCCCTAATAAAGGGATCAAGCAGATAGGTACGAGGAAACCCTAGCCGTCATGATAATTGGGCCATAAACCCAACAAACAAGGAAACCTTAGCCGTCATGATATTTAGGTCATAAACCTAAAAATCTCCACCTTGGGCCAAATTCACCAATTCTAGAACGAACACATCGTCAAAGGACCTCGAAGAGTAGTGCCCCGCAGGGCGGACCCCGAAGGGTAGTCAACAACACTGAACACCCACTAATTCCAGACAGTGCTGGAACTTAGCAATAGGGAGAGACTTGGTGAGCATATCTGCAGGGTTATCTATTGTACATACTTTCTTCATAACAATATCTCCTGCAACAATATATCTTTGATACAACGGTACTTGATACTGATATGCTTGGTCTTGGAGTAATATGCATTGTTTTTGGTGAGATGGATAGCACTTTGACTATCTGAAAACACTGTTGTCATACCTTGTGGAACACCAAGCTCTATAATAAGGCATTTCAACCATGTAGCTTCCTTCACTCCCTTAGTTGTAGCAATGTATTCTGCTTCAGTAGTGGATAAAGCTGCAATAGGCTCTAGGGATGCCTTACAAGAGATAGCACCCGCATATGCAGTGAAGATGCAGCCAGAAGTAGAACACTTGTGATTAAAATCTCCACCGCAATCAAAGTCAACGAATCCTGCAACATCATAGGTTGTAGTCTTAGACTTGTCAAACAATATACACTTGTTAAGAGAATCCTTTACATACCAAAGGATCCATTTCATTGCTTCTCAATGATCATTACCAGGATTATGCATATAACGGCTCACAATGCTAATTGTATAGGCTAAATCCAGTCTAGTGCAAACCATGACATGCATGAGGTTCCTAACGGCACTAGAATAAGAAACATGAGACATCTTCTTCATTTTCTCTTCAGATATATGATAGGACTTGGTTGATAGTTTGAAGTGAGCAGCTAGAGGAGTAGTTACTGGTTTGCAGTTACTCATATTGAACCTCTCAAGGACTTTTTCAAGGTCCTTCCTTTGAGATAAGTAGACCTTACTGGCCTTTCGATCCTTGTAAATCTCCATACCAAGTATCTTCTTAGCCGCGCCAATGCCTTTCATCTCAAACTCATTGCTAAATTGATATTTCAACTTGCTAATCAAGGACTTGTCCTTGGAGGCAATGAGCATGTCATCCACATATAGTAATAGATAAATGAAGGAATCTTCAAATTCTTAAAAATATACACAATTGTTATAGTGACAACATGTATAGCCTTGTCCTATCATGATTGCATCAAACCTTTATACCACTATCGCGGTGCTTGTTTTAGGCCATATAGAGACTTCTTCAAGCGGCAGACATAAATTTTCCTTTCCAAGAACTGTAAAGCCCTCAGGTTGTTTCATGTATGTCTCTTCCTCCAACTCCTCGTGAAGAATGCACTTTTCACATCAAGTTCTCCAATTCTAGATGAAATAGAGCAACAAATGCGAGCAACACTCTACTAGAGGTATGACATACTACAAGAGAGAAAACTTCATTGAAGTCAATACCTTCTTTCTAGTTGTAACCTCGAACAGCCAGTTTTACCTTATATCTCGTAGCTTCAACTCCGGGAATACCCTCCTTTCTTTTGTAGACCCATTTGGCTGTCAAGCCATGACAACCCTTGGGTAAGTCACACAACTCCTAAGTCTCTTTTTTGTACAAACTCTCCATCTCTTCTTACATTGCCATAGGCCAATTTGACGAATGGGGATAGGGGATTGCTTCAGAGTAGGTGGAAGGTCCAATACCTTCAGGTATCTCCTGTACAACCGGTAAGGCATATGCTATTATTCCATCTTCATTATCTGCGGAATAGCATGCATGCTTGTTGATGGTTCTTCACGGCCTGTCACGAGCAATGAAGTAGTCATCTAAAGCCTGCTGCTCTTCAGAACTGGGATGTCATGGCTATCGAAGTTGGTTTCTTCAGTATGATCCTCAATATTAAAATGAGGTACTGTATCTCCACCTTGAGGAGCATTTCAAGGAACCTCTAGTTCCACCTTCTCACTATCATCCTATTGATCACATGTAGGGATGGTAGACTCTTTTCCAAGGAAGAATATAGCAGTTTCATTAAAGGCAATATCCCAACTTTGAATGACCTTTTTGGAGTCAAGAGACCAAAGTCGATATCCTGTTGCATAGCCTAGAAACATGCATTTAGCAGCCCTGGCAGCTAGTTTCCAATTGTTGACATATGCAAAAACAGAACATCCAAAAATTCTCAAAATGGAGTGGCCAACAAGATTACCTGATCTGACTTCTTCTGTAATTTTGTATTCAATAGAGGAGTATAGAGACTGGTTCACCAGATAGCATGCCATAGAAACAACCTATACCTAAAAATCTTTGTGATGCCATAGATCAGCTTTGGAGAGCATACAGCGTGTTCTCTCAAGTAGAGTTCTATTGATTCATTCCGCAACTCCATTTTACTAAGGTTTCCCAACCAAGGTCTTATGTCTAGTGATACTTTGAGTAGCGTAAAATTCATTAAACTCTGACTCATGGAACTCAAGACCATTGTTAATTCTAAGCTTCTTTATCTTCCTCCAAGTATGATTTTCAACGAGTGCTTTGAACTTTTTAAACATAAGGAAAGCCTCGTTCTTCTACGTTAAGAAGCAAATCCAAACCTTTCTAGAGAAGTCATCTATAAAGGTCAACATATAGCATTTTCCTCTAAAAGAAGGAACTCTAAAAGGACCACACAAATTAGAATCAATATAATCAAGGGTACCTTTAGTACGGTGTGTGGATGTAGAAAAACTAACCTTCTTTTATTTTCCAAACACACAATGATCACAGAAATCAAGCTTACCCATACCTTCGCTGCCTAGTAGATCTCGCTTGCTTAGAATTGACATTTCCTTCTCGCTTATGTGGCCTAAGTGAGCATGCCGCAATCAAGTATGGTCTTCGACATATGAGGTGGTATGACTGTAGTAGAAACTATCACTATAGTCCCTTGGAGAATGGAAAGACTTCCCCATCTTTCTTCTTTCATGATAACCAGGGTACCCTTGGAGATCTTCAAAACTCCAACTTTAGTGGAATACTTGCTCCCATTGCATTCAAGGATGCCAAGTGAGATCAGATTATACTTCAGGTCAGGAATGTGACAAACTTTAGAAAGAGTCCTATGCCATCATGAGTCTTGATTCGAACGGTGCCAATGCCAGCGACATTACATTAGGCATCATTGCCCATGAGTACAACACCAGCATCTAGTGCCTCATATGTAGAAAATCAGTCCCTGAGGGGACACACATGGTAGGTATAGCCTAAATCGAGAACCCACTCATTAGCACCTCAGTTATCCGTGGTAGTGACAAGTAGAATATCACCATCTGACCCTGAGTCTACAATTGAAGCTTCTGCAGGTTGATTATTCTTCTCTTCTTTTGCCTTCTTATTCTTCAGTTTGTAGCATTTAGCTACTACATGTCCTGACTTTCTGGAGTATTTGTAGAGCTTGTTGTATTTACATCCCCTAGACTTTGATATGGTATTTCTCCTATTTATGCCCTCCTTTTCAGAGGTTCTCCCTCTCACTGATAAGCCTTCAACTTTGTCATCAAAACGAACTTCAAGATCAAAATTTTCTTTTGACAACAGGTTAGCCTTAATGTCATCAAAAGTCAAAGTGTTTGTTTTTGCTATATAGCATAATTTCCTTGAAGTGCTTATAAAAAAGGGGCAATGGGACAACCAACAATATCTCTTTATCCTTATCCTCAAGTTTCACATCTAGACTTCCAAGATCACTAATAATAGAACTAAACTCGCTAAGATGATTTTGAATAGGAGCACCTTCAGCCATGGAGAATGTGTACATACATACGTTCCTTCAGACGAATCTTGTTTGCTAGGCATTTGGTCATGTATAGGAACTCTAATTTGAGCTAGAGAGTTGTAGTGGTAGTCGCATCCAGAACTTCACGGAGAATATACATTGCCAAATACAGTTGAATCGTTAAGCGGGCCTTTATAATTTTCATCGCGCTCCTCTTATTGTTCGTCTGTCATGGTTGAAGGTTTCTTCGTTTTTCCACCGATAGCCTTCCTTAACCCGTTCTGGGCAAGAACTGCCATCATCTGGATCTTTCAGATATTGAAACTCATCTTTCCATCGAATTTGGGTTATCAAATTTTGAGACTGATACCATGCTATAACCAATGCTCAGATACCACTTGTTCGAATTGGTTAGGAATTGGATGGAAATAACAAAGAATCATAAAATATGATAATAAATAACAAGCACAAATCAACACCAAAATTTATGTGAAAAATCTAATGTAGGAAAAACCATGGACGACAATGAGCAAAATCTACTATAGAGATGGCAGAGTACAAAATTGATCTCAGAGCAATATGATATAAGGAGAAATCAATTAGTGATTACACTTCACTCTAGAATCTCTCTCACAAGGTTGGAATAGCAGAACAAGAAAGCTCAACAATTGTGCTTGTGTATTGCTGTGTGTTGATGATAACTATGGAGGCCCGAGGCGTGTCCCTAATAAAGGTATTACGCAGACAAGTACGATGAAACCCTAGTTGTTATGATATTTGGGTCATAAACCCAACACATAAAATACAACCAAATATCATTGATGATAATCCAATCGAACTTAACAATCAAACCTCTTATCAATAAAGATCAAGTACTAAAAGCTACCGACTTTTGTAAATAATAACTTTGTCACTAAATTACAAAACAAACATAAAGAAACAACCCTACCAATCGACAACAATGCCATATACAATTATAATATTACCACTCACAATTGATGTGCAGTAATTTCTTTCATTGTTTGGCATCAAATCTAACCATCTTCAAAAGTTCTAAGTTCGAGTTACTCAATTGCAATTGCTTTCAACTATTGTCAGCCGCTTCCAACCATTAATCACTAATCCTAATCGCTCTCAACTACTGTTAACTACATTCAACCGCTCTCACCTGCTTCCAACCACTATCAACCACTCACAACTGCTCACAATATTTTACAAAAGTTAATTCAACTACTACCTAATTAACTACTTGCAACCGCTAATTGTTATTTATAATCACTGTCAACTGCTAACTACTTTTTACAAGCGTTGAAACAGACATGCCCAGCAATACCATGTTTTGTGTTTTGAAAAGGAAAGGAAAAAGATATTAAAGTAGGAAAGAGTGACAGGAATGTCAAAGGTGTATGATTGCAGTGGCTCTTAAATGTGAAGGCAGCTTTTATCTTTACAGTGGAAAGTGTTGGGGGGAAAATTTACTGGGAGGTGAGATATCAACAGGCATGCAACCAATACATTTTTTTTTCAACATTTTGGTGTTGCTTTTGGAGGGAAAACAGGTGGAAAAAATTATTGGAGAAATGCAAATGACCCAACTACCCCTAATTAAAATTTTAGGGGTTGACCTTGTGTATTTGATTGAGCAGAAGGAAGAACATTTAAGTAGAAGTGGTTATTTTGAAGGCTACTGTTTGGGCTCATTCTCTCTCATCAAATGCTCTCTCCCTCTCAACCTCAGCAATGCCCTACAACTCCAAATAGCTTCAACTTCTCTACCTTTCACAACCTGTGCACTAAATATGTGAAATTCTTATAATTTTGGTGTGAAATTGTTGGGTTTACAGTAGGGATCTGAAAAAGAGTGAAGAAATTGCAGTGAGGAAAGCTACGTACGGGCTGAACATCAGTAATGGCGTCAATCATTTTTCTACCTCTTTGCTATTTGTGATGAAGGTGGGGAAGTTATGAGGATGATGACCGTGTAACATGAAAAGAAAGGAAAAGAAAGATTCCACATTGGTAGACTGGTTCAATTAACTGGGTATACCATAAGTATGTCATACTAGGTGGCAAATATGAGTTATATATAAGTAAAATCAATTTGTTGTCACTGTTATTGTTGTTGTAAATGGTAATTGATTGGTTACATATGTATGTCATGATGATGTTGATTGTATAGCATAATAGTAGGGGTGTCGGTGTTGGGTAAACCAAATTGCATGGAAATGCAGTGAAAATGTTAATGTATAAGACGATTTTGAGGGAAAGCAGACACCCCCTAAAAAAAATTTGTAGTGCCATGGCAAGGTGTGTAGAGTTATGCATGACAATAGTAGTGTGATGGATAAGTTGTGGGGTAGGCAATAGTCCTTCAAGGGGAAAAGTGAAGATGTTATAAAAATGGGTAATCATATTATGAAAGGGTGATCATAGTGGTTACGCACCAACACTGGTAAACCCGGGAAACCTTATTGATATACCGTGGTAGACATAACTTAGGAAATAGGTAAACTTATGGGGATAGTGGTGGGCACTATTTGAGTCACTTGTGTGAAGTAAATGATGCACTAAAATATGAGGTAATAAAATGCTTTTAATGTATGACATACAGGGCAACTGCAAAGGTATTAAGGAGGTTGAAGGGAGTGACTGGTTAGGAAAGTGATTGACGAGTGTGGCTATTGTAACGATCACGTGAAATGGATAGAGATGGTGTCGCGGTAGGAGGTGGTGGGGGGAGGGAATTAGTCGTGTATGTGTTATGGGGGTAGTGTTGGAGGAATGTGGAAACGGAAAAGTGAGTATGAGGGAGGGTCAGAGAGATATGTGCTGGTAAAGGAGGTAATGGGGGTGGAGGAGGTGTATAGAATGGTGAAGGAGACTGTTGGTAGGATAAGTCGGAGCAGAAAGTGTGATACAGGTTGAAATATAATCAACAAATGTTAATACTAATTGAGGGAGATATGGATGTAAGTATGATTTTCAAGGAAAATAAATAACATCACTATTTATAGTACCACCCATGTTGGCGTCGTGGCTTGTAAATAGCCACATGAAGAAGCTTGGGAAGAAGATGGATAGGATTAATTATTGGTGGACGAGAGCTCGATGAGGAGTACAACCGATGCATATCCCCCCCAACAATGGACGACAACCTAGTAGGCCTCAGTCGAAGCATGGAGTCTTAATCCCAAGGCAAGAAAGGTTGAAGATGCTCGAAATGCGGCGAAGTCGTACATATGAGGAGGATCTGCCGTAATCCCTGAGCTAATTTTGATGCAAATACCAAGGTGACATTGTGGAGTTTGAAGAGTTGCTAACTGGTTCGTATGTGGCAGGCACAGGTAGGATGTGACTGCATGCGACCTTTGTATGTGTTTGTTGGGTTGGTGACAGTGGCAGGTATGTGTGCTGTATAACCAATATGTTTGGGCGAAGTTGCAATCGTCTGTGACGCTGTGTCATTTTTCAGGTCCACTGGTTGCACCTGTGTCAATGTTTACCCAACCCTAGTATCATACTTACCGAGGTAATCAATGCCTGAAGCCCTGGTATGTGTACTATATGTTTTGGAGTTAATGGACAGTGTGTCTGGCTGTACCTTACACTTTGCGCAACTGTTGATTGATGATGTAGTAGTAGTTGTACCATCTTACCAAATGTATTTAGCTTGAAAATAGTCCATGAATTAAACATGGGTGGTCATTCGATGTGGTGACTTTTTTGCATGCAATTGTAACATTTGTATTCATGGGAAGGCTAGCTCTGACAACAAGTGAACTAAGGTTAATGCTTATCATGATATGTTGCCTGTTACTAATTAAATGAATGTTAATGTTTTACACGATCTAGGTAACGGCCCGAACTTAACATTATACTAATTAAGTTGAATTATCTCAATTAAAATTTAATTAAGTTGGGCGCTCCGTTTGAATTTTATATTTTATGTATGTATATCTGTTTATGCAATTGCAGGTTGAATCGGCAGAGTGACATCAAAATGAATTACGTTATGCTCACAAATAACCCAATTCAAAGCATAAATAAATACTTGAACTATAGCTAAATAAAATTAGTCTAATTATTAAGCGGGTCGCTTTGGAAAAAAATATGTACATACCTGCAATAATGAAACAATAATAATAAAATATGAAACGAGTAATAAATTGAAAATGATAATTTATGAAACGAGTAATAAATTGAAAATGATAATTCTTTCTTTCAAAATTTACGCCTAAATCGTGTAAAATTTAATCCACAAATTCTAGCCAAGAAATTAGCCCAAAAATATATATTGGGTGAGGATAAGTTTTATTCTTATATGAGCTAATAAGCCTAGCAATTGTAGATGAGCTCATTGCTGCCCACATGTTTGGACTAGCGAGAAAGATAGGACGAATATTTCTCGACTTGGACCCGAAACCAAGCACATGACGTTATTATCTGGAAGTGAACCCCTTTGACGTCTGAAGTGATCTTTAAGAAGAGCCAAAGGATTTGAATTACTTATTTAACCACTAAATTTAATAAAGTTTCCTAAAGTCACACTAACCTTGAAGTTATACATTTGGAGCAGAAATAATGCCGCTTTTGTCATTTCAAACTGTAACGAACATTTTCCCAGGCTGATCAGGAAGTCCGAGCTGTAGTCGCGCAGGGAAACTCAAGGGTGTAAGCCCTAATAATTGATAATTGATGGGAACCACTTATTTAGGTGGCAAAATATTACGTCAAATGACTCATTACATGAATATTACATGAATTTTGTATAATTTGATAAACATGTGAATTTTCGAATAGTACAGGCAATATACATACCTGGTTTTTTAAATCCCTGTCCTTTTTAAATGGAAAATGTTCGTTACAGTTTGAAATGGCAAAAGCGGCATTATTTCTGTTCCAAATGTATAACTTCACAGTTAGTGTGATTTCAGGAAACTTTATTAAATTTTGTGGTTTAATAAGTAATTCAAAATCCTTTGGCTCTTCTTAAAGATCACTTCAGACGTCAAAGGAGTCACTTCCAGAAAATAACGTCATGTGCTTGGTTTCGGGTCCAAGTCGAGAGATATTCGTCCTATCTTCCTCGCTAGTCCAAACATGTGGGTAGCAATTAGCTCATCCAGAATTGCTAGGCTTATTAGTTCATATAAGAACAAAACTTATCCTTATCCAGTATATATTTTTGGGCTAATTTCTTGGCTAGAATTCGTGGATTAAATTTTACACTATTTGGGCGTAAAATTTGAAAGAAAGAATTATCATTTTCAATTTATTACTCGTTTTACATTTTATTATTATTGTTTCATTGTTGCAAGTATGTACATATTTTTTTCCAAAGCGACCCGTTTAATAATTAGACTAATTTTATTTAGCTATAGTTCAAGTATTTATTTATACTTTGAATTGGATTATTTGGGAGCATAATGTACTCTGTCGATTCAACCTGCAATTGCATAAGCAAATATACGTACATAAAATATAAAATTCAAATGCAGCACCTAACTTAATTAAATTTTAATTGAGATAATTCAACTTAATTAGCACAATGTTAGGTTCGAGCCGTTACCCAGATCGTGTAAAACATTAACAATCATTCAATTAGTGACAGTCAACATATCATGATAAACATTAACATTAGTTCACTTGTTGTCGGAGCTAGCCTTCCCACAAATACAAATGTTACAATTGCATGCAAATAAGTCACCACATCCAATGACGACCCATGTTTAATTCATGGATTATTTGTCAAGCTAAATACATTCGGTAAGATAGTATAACTACTACTACATCATCATCCAACAGTTGCGCAAGGTACAAGATACATCCGGACACACTGTCCATCAATCCAAAACATATAGTATATATACCAGGGTTTTAGGCATTGATTACCACGGTAAGTATGATACTAGGGTTGGGCAAACATTGACGCTGGGTGTAACCGATGGACCTGAAAAGTGACACAGCGTCGCAGACGATTGCAACTTCGCCCAAACATATTGGTTATACAGTACCATACCTATCACTGTCACCAACCCAACAAAACACATACAAAGGTCACATGCAGTCACATCCTACCTGTGCCTGCCACATACAAACCAGTCAGCAAATCTTTAAACTCCACATTGTCACCTTGGTATCTACACCAAAATCAGCTTGGGCATTACGGCAGACCGTCCTCGTATGTACGACTTCGCCGCATTCCGAGCATCTTCGACCTTTCTTGCCTTGGGATTGAGACTCCGATCCATGCTTCGACTGAGGCCTACTAGGTTGTCGTCCATTGTTGGGGGGGGATATGCATCAGTTGTACTCCTCATCGAGTTCTCGTCCACCAATAATTAACCCTATCCATCTTCTTCCGAAGCTTCTTCATGTGGCCATTTACAAGCCACGACGCCAGCATGGGTCGTACTATAAATAGTGATGTTATTTATTTTCCTTGAAAATCATACTCACATCCATATCTTCCTCAATTGGCATTAACAATTGTTGATTATATTTCAACCTGTACCACACTTTCTGCTCTGACTTATCACTACCAACGGTCTCCTTCACCATTCTATGCACCTCCTCCACCTCCATTACCTCCTTCACCAACACATATCTCTTTGATCTTCCCTCGTACTTCACTTTTCCATTTCCACATTCCTCCAACACTCCCCCCATAACACATACACAACTAATTCCCTCCCCCCCCACCTCCTACCACGACACCATCTCTGTCCATTTCACATGATCGTCACAATAGGTACACTCGCCAATCGCTTTCCTGACCAGTCACTCCCGTCAACATCCCTAATACCTTTGCAGTTACCGTATATGTCATATGTTAAAAGCATTTTGTTAGCTCATATTTCAGTGCATCATTTACTTCGCACAAGTGACACACATAGTGCCCACCACTATACCCATCGATTTACCAATTTCCTAAGTTATGTCTACCACGGTATACCAATATGGTTTCTCAGGTTTATCAATATTGGCCTGCAACCACTGTGATCACCTTTTTACAACATGATTACACGTTTTTATAACATCTCCACTTCTCCCCTTGAAGGAGCTATTGCCTACCCCACAACTTATCCACTCCCATTACCATTGTCATGCATAACTCCATACACCTTGCCATGGCACTACAAATTTTTTGGGGGGAGGGGGGATGTCTGCCTTCTCTCAAAGTCGTCTCATATACTAACGTTTTCACTGCATTTCCATATAATTTGGTTTACCCAACACCGACACCCCTACTACCGTAGTATACAATCAACATCATCATGGTATACATATGTAACCAATTAATTACCATTCACAACAACAATAACGTAACAACAAACTGATTCTACTTATATATAACTCACATTTGCCACCGAGTATGATATACTTGTGGTATACCCAACTAATTGAACCGGTTTACTAATATGAAATCTTTCTACTCCTTCCTCTTCATGTTACACGGTCATCATGCTCATAACATTCCCACCTTCATTACAAATAGCATAGAGGTAGAAAAATGGTTGACGCCGTTGCTGATGTTGAGCTCATACGAAGCTTGCCTCACTGCAATTTCTTCACCCTTTTTCATATTCCTGCTGCAAATCCAACAATTTCACAGCAAAATTACAAGAATTTCACATATGCAGTACACGGGTTGTAAGAAGTGGAGGAGTTGAAGCTATTTGGAGCTGCAGGGCGTTACTGAGGTTGAGAGGGAGAGAGCATTTGATGAGAGAGAATGAGCCCAAATAGTAGACTTCAAAGTAACCACTTCTACTTAAATGTTCTTCCTTCTACTCAACCAAATTCATAAGGTCAACCCCTAAAATTTTAATCGGGGCAGTTTGATCATTTGTATTTCTCCAATAATTTTTTCCACTTATTTTCCTTCTAAAAGCAACACCAAAATGTTGAAAAAAAATAAATTAGTTACATACCTGTTGATGTTTCACCTCCTAATAAATTTTTCAAGTGTTGGGAGTGCGAGAAAAACAAGAAGAAGCCATGGCCGTCGATATCGACAATGAAACCTCGCTGTGTCTCTCTTTCTCTTTCTTCGAAGACTTCCTTTCGAAGACTTCCTTTTGAAGTCTTCAATTATTCTCTGTCCTCACCTGCCAGCTTCGCCAGTATTTATAGCATAGCGTGACAACTAAGGTCGAACGTACATATGCAACCACACAAAGCCTTCCAAGACATATGCATTCAACTATTTCATCATCAATTATTCATTTGAAACCTTCTTCTAATGTTCTATAGTTTTATTTTCACTTTTGATATGACACAACTTCTAAAAACATTTCCCACAAGAATAAGGTCTTATTCTCTTCAAATTATTTTTTAAAAATAAATTCAGATAAGTTTAGTTTAGAAATAAATTTAATAAATAAGTTCAGAAAATAAGTTTAAAATAAATTCAGCAAATAAGTTCAAAATTTTATTCTTAATGAGTTCAAAATAAGGTCTTCTTTTTTTCGACTTTTTTTTGAAGAATAAATTCAGATAAATTTAGCAAATAAGTTCAGAGTAAAGTTCGGCTAACGAGTTCATAAACTTGTTATTAATAAGTTTAGAATAAGTTCAAAATAAAGTTCAGTAAGTAAGTTCACAATAAGTACTTCAGGAAATAAGTTCAGGATAAGTTCAGTTCAGAAAAAATAAGTCGAATAAAATACGGCCAAAGTTCAACAAGTAAGTTCAGAATAAGTTTAATAAATAAGCTCAAAATAAGTTCAGTAAACAAGTTTAGATAATTTTAATTGAAAATAAGTTCAAACAACAAAAGTCGAAGAGAATATGACCTAAGACTAAAATTGTATCATTAATCCTCTTAGGGGTGCAATTGACGGGTCAAGTTTTGTTTATAGTAAATTAGTTAGTAATTAAATTATCGACAAGTGTTTCGAAAAGTTTATAAAAAAATTGAAAATTAAATTCAATTTAATTCAACGGGCACAGTTCAATATTTGAAAACCTAACTTGTCTGACAAGTGTTTCATTCATGTATTTCACTGTATACATTCATATCTCTGTCAGAACTCAGAAGCATAGTACTCCCAACTTGAATTGAGATAATGGCTGTACGTCCTGCAAAAAATCAACACAACAGATTTTATTGGATGATCCTAAAGAATCAACATATTTATGTGATTAGAACCTCTCATGGCTAGCATGAACTAGTTGCTCTAAAAATCGAAACATTTGAACAGCATTTTCCTAAAAGTTACAAGACCACCTTAAATGCTGGACAGAGGCGTGAATTGGACGCAAATCACATGGAAAGCTTGCAAGGAAAGAACATGATTTTCCAGGGTGGTTCTGCAATGCATCATGCTTTTGTTATTGAGGTAATTGCAGTTGCTGTTGATGGAATAATAAGCTCTAAATAACGGATATAATGCAATAGTAGTATTAGCCATGAGAGTAAGGTCGACTTTCAAATGAAAAGTTGACTCACACATCAGTGGTCGAGCCAACGTGAGGCCAGTCGGGACAATTGACTTGAGCCCCTTCCCAAAAGGGGGGAGAAAAAAAAACTTTGTTCGGATGAAACAAAAAAACGTATGGATAATATAACATAATACATGTTCTTTTCCGTTCATCATAAATACTTATTATAAGCATTCAACAATTTTTAATACAATTCAGTATTATTAAACATATTTTAGCATGATTCAGCATATTTAAATAATGGCCACCAGTCAATACTTCTCATAAGTTAAAAAGAATATGCCTTTAGGGTCTGTTTGTGTGGGAAGTAAGGGAGAGTAAAAGAGAGTGAGCACATCCCTTTGCTCTTGTTTGGAAGTAAGAAAATGAGTGTAAAATGGAGTAAATAAGAGTAACTCTTATTCCCCTTTACTCCTCTTAACCTTCCATTTTTTTTACCATCCAAAATGGAGTGTAGAAGTAAGGAAGGGTAAGGAGGTAAATTTTACATATTTACCCCCCCGTAAAATCTAAGTAGTAAGTGTAATATTATTTTAATCCATTCAGTGAAGGTATATATGTTAATTCTTTTACTTACTCTTATACTCATCCAAACTTACTCTTATTTAACCATCCTTACTTTTTCTCCTCATTAATCTTATTTACACTTACTCCTCTAACTTACTCTCCTTCCAAACGGACCCTTAATGCAGTTAAGATACAAGAAAAGTGATTTAGCTCAGTCGTCTAGAATGCGCAGACGTAAGTGCATTACTAGAAAAGTAGAAATGAGAATCTGGATTTAACTCCCTCCTCATCCAAACCCTTTTTTTTTTTTTTTTAAAAAAAAGGCAGCTTAGCCCTGGGCTTATCCGTTTCGCCCTTGCCATGTTTTATCTAATAAGCTTCTCATTTCCTTTCCTTTTTCTGGGGTTATTTTTTCATGTTATTGTCTGGTTTTCTCAGCCCATTTCATTTGGATTTGAAAGTAGTGGTCGTATTCTTGCTTCTTTTGCAGAAAGTTCTAATGTGTTTAATTCTTGTGACTTGAAAACGCGCATGAATGTGTGAATATACAAGTGGAATATCTTCTTAGCGTCTGTTGTTCACACATGCTTTATCCGAAAGAATTTTGTTTGAACTGTCTTCTCTCAAATTAGAATTCTTGACAATTCTCTTAAAAATGTAGGGTTTGGAAAAATTGGGGCTCATTTGCCGTAGGATAAATGGACTCTTATTACAAAAGGAGTTTTCGCCTTGGACAACCATACGTGTATTAGATATTATAGTCGCATAATTTTAATTTTACAATTATTTTTAAATTTTACATTATCTGTACTCTTATTGCGATGCGCATTTTCTAAAATTCTAACTTTGCCACTATTTACAAAGAGATAGATCAATCTATCTGGTAGCTTTCTTTTTCGTTGCTGTTTTATTTTGCCTTTTGTGATATACTTTTGACTGTAACGTGAGAGCTATGTGTGCTTAGTCCCTACTCCCTAACAACCGTGCAAGTAGCAGACCTTCAGCTCTTGATTTTTACCCCATGGCAGAATATAATACTTGTTAGCACGATGAAAATATCTCTTCTTTTTTCGGGATAGAAGAAAATATCTCTATTGTTCTCTACTGTGTAAAATGATGTTAGTGTTAGTGGACTGGCGGTACTTGGCAACGGGCTGATAATGGGCTCAACAGGGCTTCGATGTCGTCCATCAAGTCAAAATTGGGCCGCTTTGGCACTGTTAAACTTCAGGAATAGCGTGGATAACCCGAAAGGAACAAATGGCCACAAGCCCACACATGGAAGAGGCCGGCCCAGAGGCACTCAATCAACCACAATGCAGCTATTTGCAAAGCACAACGTAGTACGTTGTTTCCTGTGAGGGGAAAACCAATTGTTTTGGTGTATATGAGGCGTTGAGAATAGAAATCGATATAGATAAGGTTCAAATCTCAATATTTGGTATAGATCTAAAGATTTTACCAAATATACTAGTTAGTACCCAGAAAATTGTCGTCTTTAGTAAGATTGTAAGTCGTTACTAAACTATGTTGACTCTATAAACTCACGAGCTCAGCAATCAAAGCTTGGCTTCAAGTTAAGTCAAATGAAGCTCAAACAACCTTATTAAGCCCGACATGGTTGGGTTCGTGTAATCCTCTCTTGAGCAACGAATAGTTATTTAACAGAGTTTCAAGGATTAAAAAGGGGATACTGAAAATGCTTATTGTAAAAGATATGTTTAAAAAAAAATAAATAAAAGATCGACTTCCAATCTCATACAAATGAAACAATTAGACATTCCTAATCTAATTTCATGCTTTTTTTAGTGTGAGATGAGAGATGCAGCTTCTTCAAACATATACGATTTGATCGAGATCTAGCACTTAATAATCATCAAATTTCTCTGACCAAAAAAAGAAGAAAAATCGTCAAATTAATCTCATCACTAGTGTTTAAAACCTGGTCATTCAACACCCGTAATCTCATCTTTCATGCAAGCTCTATACTTGATCATCGTCACATTCTTCTCAACTTGATCCAGAATGTCACAGCACTCTCTTCTACTTCCACCCTGTTACAAAACAATTAAACAATCTATCAAAATGAAAAACCCTAATTATATTGTGGGTGTACTCTTAAAAGTTGGTCTATTTCATTCAAATTACTCCAGTAAACTTATAGCTAAATAGAATCAATATCAATATTGTTATATAAAAGTTCCGACTGATATTGTGAGTAGTGGTCATTTGTTAGGTCTCCTATCGATTGGTCCATGAATTTGTTCACATAAAAGGATCAATATTGTTAAATAAATGTTAGGACTGATTGTGTTAGGTCGCATCAATCTATAATTGGGATCAAAATAGGATTGCTTTACATAGGATATCGACCATTTTATTCGGGTTTGGATTTACCTAAGCTAATCTAATGCGGGTCACTCAGTTTTACTGTATAATGTAATTTGCGTATATCTAATGTTTATCATTTCAGTTAGAATTTATTGAACTGAAGATTGGATTATTAAACCACACTTACCGCAGCACTGTAGCTAGTAGGAGGCGACAAAACGATGATCTTTTGAATGTCCCCAACAAGATCAGAGGAAGTATGATTCGATGATGTTGATGAGGAACAAGGCGGCATTCTCCTTGGTGATCGTCGAGAATAGCTCGTAATAATCTCATCTGTTTGAGCAATTTTGTCAACAGATTCCAAGTAAAAATCATGAGGCATTTCACAAGGGTTGTTAGAGAGCCACCGGGTATTGAACATGAAAGCCTGTTTAGGACCTTTTCTCCATGGGGAAAACGTTTCGAGGGGTTTTACCAGTACACTTGGGGGTATTATTGATTCATACACTTGAGCTGAGTAGCCCCATGCAATAGAAAAGGACCAGTTTCTTGAGCTTTCATAGCAGATGGTTTGTTGCAAAAGCCTCGACTGATCGAGTCTGGCTGCTTTCATGAGGTGATTAAGCGACTCGGTTCGGCTCATGGAGGGGAAGAGAGGGTTCACTGCATCTATATGGTGAAGAGATACCAATGGGGACTGTGCAAGTGATGCTAGGAACCCTGATATGTCTTTGCGTAAGTCAATCTGTAACATTAGAATAATGGTGGTCAAATAAGCAGATTGACTTATCCTAAGCTCGAGTCAAGCTAGGGTGGGGTGGCTTAGAGCTGGGTAATAGGTTATGTCGGGTCGGGTTCGGGTTCGTGTTGAACTTAAACGGGTTGAGAATTTCTCAACCTGAACCTAACCCGTTTATTAAACGAGTTGAAAAATCTTGACCTGTACCCATTTAATTTTTAAACGGGTTGACCCGCTTAACCCGTTTAAGATAAACAGGTCAAGTTCAGTCACTTAATTGACTATTTATGCATTTAATATTTTCAACTAATACGTAATTACAGTGTTAAAAATTAAGTTTACATATCACATTAGATAATTACTCTTTGAAATTCCTTAGATTCATCATAGTTCATAATTTCTAAAAATTTTTATATTCTTAATTATCTAATAAAAAGTAAATGGATAAATAAAAAATGAAAAAATGAATTAACTTATTTAACTCATTTAATTAAACGGGTTAAATAGGTACTTTTTCGTGTCAAGACTAGTGGATCATGAAATCCATATAGATAAATACACATGGATTAAAAAAAACAAACTTAACGTTGCTTCCAAAAATATTGTTAGGAGTCCAATGTATGTTGTTGAAATTAAAGCATTACCTTGTACCAGTGCACCCCTATTTTTTAATTTTTTTTGAAAAGCATAGAAAATTATATTATATCAAATTGTCTTAATACACCCTTGACTAGGCAACGTCTAGTAATTCCATTCGGTAAAGCAGACACCCAACCATAGCAAAAACAGGTGGGCACCCTTTGAAGCTCCTTCTACCCAGCCCAACCCTATTTGGCGCATTAGATGCAGAAAGTCGAGTTGATCCAAGCTAAGTGCGTTTGATATCACCTAGACTGATCAATTGACTACCATTAAACATATATGCATAAATTTTTAATTCCGTGAATTTTAACAAAGGCAGCTTACCTGATGGAACCCCTTTTCATGGGTTAGAGAGACTCCCAAATCAGCCACACAAGACTGCATCATATGATCACTTCCATACAAAGAAGGGTACCTCTTAATACAAACATCCAAATTCTTAGCCAAGGCCTCAGCAAGAGGGTAACTTACAGCGTACCCTCCTCCCCCAAAAGCCATCTCAAAAGAGTGATCAAAATTAGACTGCACTGTTTCTGAATTCTCCCCAATGTAAAAGTACTTGGTATGATCATACTTTGACAAAACATCCAGCAAATTATCCAAGAAAAGTATAGTATCGTCATCTGTCATCACATACCACCTCACCCCTTCACGGGCTTCTCTAAAGGCCTCGAAGAAAACCCTCAGCATTCTTATGGCATCCCTCATGGGGTGCCTGTCGTATGGGTTATACCTGGACGTGTCCTCAGAGATCCGGTATGGGGGAGACGTAGGAGCCCACGGAAGAAAACCGGAGGGGTGGCGGTCTAGGAAGAGGTAGCCCCTAGTTACATTGGGTCGCCACCATGACTCGATGTAGGGTTTCCTAAACTTGAATGAGTTGAATGAGCTGGCTATCGCGATTACAATGTGACTGATGTTGGTGGGATGTGAATCAGACGTGATGTTTTCATCATCGTAAAGAGGCGGAGGGGCTCCAGGCCGTCTCAATTCAGCCAAGTTGTACTTCAGGGAAGGTGGATTGAGGTGGAGATTACACAAGAAAATATAGAAGAGCAGCAGGAAGAATCCTGTTAGTGTAAGTGGTTTGTACAGAGTGTTAATGATGTTTTTGTCTGATAAAAAGGCCATCCTCTTGTGGTAGAGTTGTGACCGTAAAATTGAGTAAGGGGAATGGAATTTACAAATAAACAGAGGGTTAGAAGAGATCATAAAACATGTTGCTTGCCTTGGGGGAATTAGATAACTTTAACCGTTGGATTAGCAACAAAATCTTATCTAATGGTGGAAAGGATCATGTGAGCAAAAGCAAAATTCAAGTTTTATGGGAGGTTTTACTTTAATTGTGGCTGTTGTTGTAAGCCCAGGCACGCCACATGCCTAATTCACTCAGGGATATGGCGAGTCCTGTCTGTTTTTCTCGTGAGACCCGAAAGGGTTGAGCTTAAGTCATGCTCTGTCTCCGTTAGAGACAAGCACACGTCTGAACATGACCGCACCCCCCCCCCCCCCCCCCCAAAAAAAAAACCAAAAAATCCTGATGATTACATTATTCGGTGTAAGGACAAAGGTGACTGCGAAATGTGAACTTAAATTTTTGGTATTAATACCTCAAAACTTTGCCTACTAAGGCAGTTGCTATTAAAGTTGGAAAATGTTGATCCAATGTAATAACGTCATTTAAATCCAATTTATAGGCTATAAATACTAAGAAAAACATAAACTGGATCGACTCCAATCAAACTTAACACGATTTAGCTATTTAACTTGCAAACATGTTAGTTTTTTTAATTGCAGTAGATATAAGTTATTTTTCAAGGATTATGTGAAAGTGATCTATTTATTAAACGAGTTGATCTGAACTGTCTTGATTCACTTTAACTGCCATCCGTGTCATGATTGTTTATTTCATATTGCGATTTACTATGTGAAAATAACTTATAAAAAGTAAATTTGTGCATTGCGTCTTTTTTTATTTTCTTCTCTTTGGGGGGTTGTTAACTTAAGTAACCCTAATCTAGCGTAAGCATTAAAAAAAAGGGCACACTGTAGACAGTTGGAGTAGAGACTGGAGAGGTTAAAAGAAAAGGGAAAACAAGTATGAAATTCCATTTGCTCAAATTTAAGTGTTGATGCCAAAATGCTATCCAACATTGCTATTATTGTAGGGCAATTTCTTATGTGCTATTAGGAGTATAAACTCTTATTATTTTGGTTACGTGTATATATTTTTCACATATATTTGTCGTATATTACTTTTTTAATATATATAGTGATGCAGTTATGGGGTGTATATGCTTCTAGTAGGATGATATAGGAGGTGTTTGGCAAATAGTTTTTGAAGAACTTTTTGGTCAAAAAGAGTGTTTTTGACTAAGATTAGCTGTTTGACCAAGCAAAAAAGCTAATTTGGGTGTTTGAAGAAAAGACTTTGTAGAAGAGCTTTTTCGCTCGAAAAAGCTAATTCCATTAATTTTTGGATGAACTTTTTGAAGAATTAGCTTTTTGTCTCACTATTTTATCAAAAACGGCTAATTTTACTAAACAGTTTTTCAACAAATAACTAATTCAAACAACTAATACAAACAGCTGATTCAAACAGTTAACAGCTAATAGCTAGTACAAATAGCTAATAGCTGTTTGTCAAATAGAGCTATAGGCGTTAATGTTAAGGCTGTTGCTTATTAGAAGTTGAAAGGGTTAAATACTTGTAGTAGTTACGGTACTTGTATTAATTGTCTATAGCGAGTGCTTTAAGAAATACTTGGAGCGGGCGTTGCAGTTGTTGGTTTTGGGCCTTGTGGCAAGTGCACTTGTCTTAGTCATTTTTTACTTATTTTACTTGCATCTAGTGATCCCGATTACGAATGATAACAAAAAAAGTACAATATTTGCAAATCGGAATCTAGTCCTTCTAAGCAAAAGAGCTCCTACAGTAGTTTTCTCAAAAAAATGAGGCAAGGGGTACAGGAAACATGATACTTGAAACAGACGGAGGGGAGTTGAGGAATTTGGTGCACACATTTGCTAAGAAAATTTAGATAAGTCCAGATGAAATTTGCTCACCCACAACAACTGCATGGTCTTGGTACTTGTGCATGGAAACAAATTTATCATTGCTTATGGGGAACATATAATAAGACAGGTTTTCAGGCTCTTAATGAAAAATTTACATCAACCTTAGATTGAAGCATATCCAAAGTAGGTAGTCATTCCAGGAAGGAAGAAATAGACTCTAAAACATGATTCATACACTCAAAATTACAAGAAACCAGAAGAACCCCGCAGCCACAATGCCCCAGAAATTCATGCTAATCTTGGCAGTGAGTAGGCAGGATGATCTTCTAGTCATCATCAATATAGTAAGTTTCTTGCTTGACTAGACCACCGAAAAAGCTTTTTACTTCCACCTTGACCTCTTCACCTCTCTCTTCAATTTCTGGCTCGGGTTTTGGTTTGGATTTTGGTTTTCCTTGTTGGGTAGGTTTGATCACAGCTTTCTGGGCAGACAAATTCTGAGCCTTTCCTTGTACAGTGGCAATTTCGACTTCTATAGTTGGAAGATCTAGGGTTTTCACCATGCTTGCTAACTGTGATCCAAAGTTCTCCCAGGAGAACCCTGTGGCCAAGTCTTTTGCTTTGTTTACAAAGCCATTCACTGAGGTTCCTCCTTCCTTTGCCTTCTGCTTCGCTTCCTCTGCTGGACTAGGTGCCCGTGCTTCTTGTTCTGATACCCTTTTCATTTCCTCTTTGAGTCTCCTCTTAGCCTCTTCTGCTTCAAGGGCTTGCACTTCAGCTTTTCTTGCCTCCTCCTCGGCCTTTGCTTTCGCAAGTGCTTCTTCATATGCCTTCCTTCTTCCATCCTCAGGGATGACACTATAAAAGGCATGGTTTGTTACAAATGCATATGCTGATGGAGTAAGTTATCGTTTACTACTTTACGGGCTTCTATTGAAGAGGGTTTCTAATTTAATATTCCTAGTTGATCTCACCATTGGCAAGATCTACTTAGGATATTGTTGTTAGTGTTGTTATTCAAACAATTGGCAAACAAAAGTTAGGCTAAGACTTCAGCATCAATTAATTGAAGAAGCTACATACTTCAGTCACAGTACAGCTTGCAGAGCATGATACCTGAAAAGCTCATCTAGAGGCTTCATTGGGGCTGACGGATCTGTATAAACTTCCACAACCTGAAGTGCAAGCGGGGAAAGGCAAGAAAGGAAAAAGAAAAAAAAATCAATTATCTACATAAAGAAACATAATTCCCTCCTAAACTAGGCATCAGTTTTGGATGAAAATGTTAAAACCATTATGCCCAGATGCCATAGAATCTTTAGGCCGCAAAGAACCACCCCATACTAGGTCAAAAACTTTGTTGCCAGGACCATGAATTTTACAAGTAGCACAACAATGGTTTCCTACTTGGTTACACTAATTTTGTCTAACATAGGCTTTTGATTGGGAATTCAGTATGCAGAATTGCAGATAGCCTGAAACAACACAGATCAGAAGGAATTTGATTATTCTCAATGACCACTGTTGAAATCCTGGCTGCTTTGTAGTTATAGGATCTTGTTTACACCCAAAGGATTATCTGTTTGGTTCTCTGAATGGAATATGCATGGCTCAGAAGATACAAAGCATGATACCCATGATTATACTAAGACATGTCAAGACTGCAATTGATAATAGACTCTCTAAATTATTTAACCAAAATTAGATTCCTTCTTGGGCTCTTGCCATAAAATCATGTTGCTATGCGAGTTAACCATGGTCTATCTAACTTACGATCATCACAAATAATGAAAATTGTTACCTTATCTTCTGCTATTCCTGTATTTGAGAAGAGGTTAGCCACCAGTGCAGCCATTTGCAACCTTGATACCTACATTTGGCAATAGCAGCAGAACATTACAGTAAGAATCTAAAAGCCAAAAACAGGGCATCACAAAATCTTTGTAAAACAAAGGGAAAACCAACGAAAAAAATAAACATTCATTTTTGCATACATTACATTACTTTGTAGTCGGTTTTGCTGGCACTTCCCTCAGCTGCCACGACAACATTGTAATCACTCTCAGGGGAGAAGTCATCTGTCAATGTCGACCTGATGAATGTGTATTTGACATCTGTTTGAATGACTTTCTCCAAAAACTCGGCAATAGTCAATGGCTGAGATCTTGAGAATAGGTTATTGAAGAACGTGGAGATCCCATTGAGTACACTGGTTGGGGAGGCTGTTGATGCAGCCTCATCATAAATAACTGCCACGTGGCCTACACCAGCCAGCTGAGCTGCTTCTACCACCTGCAGGGCATCTGATGTAGTTACCTTGTCTGCAGGGCCATTCTCCGTTGGACCAATGGTAACAACCACCTTGCTTGCATTCCCTATAGCTTTGGCTATTGATTCTGCATCCTCAAACACAGACTCAACGGCATTTAGGCGCTTTGACTCCTCTCTTGATATGATCTGCCAATTGTTCATCACAAAGAAACTGAAAACTTACTTCAATGTAGATGAAATAGCATGCGAATCATAACCTTACATTTAAAAGAAGTTGAAGTTGGACCAAGTCACTAGTATCAGCGTCATACTTGACACCCACAAATTATGTTTAACATTTTCGAAGTTTTCATTGTCGTAATGGACTCATCCAATTTTACCTTCTGAATGTCTTCAATTACACCCAAGAAACATTTATTCTTGCTGAACTAAGTTCAAGTTGAGCATTCAAAGTTCGGGTTTATCCAACAAATTGTCAACAAGACACCATGAACATTGATCAGGCAAATTCTAGGCCAGTAATCTCTAGGGGCCTAAATTCTAATTCAAGTGTTATCATATCTAACGTTTAGGTCACATACCCTTTCACATAATCCAAGCCTGCAATTAGTAAAGGTCAATTTCCAGGTCTAAACTTATCATCCAAAAGACAGACTAAGAAAGATAAAAATGAATGCGGGCCTAGTTAGTTGCAAGAAGTCTAGGTTCGAATCCGCTTACACTGTCCCCTAGGCCTCAGTTGCATTCTTAAAAACAAAGATAAAATGAATACAAGATGAAGCACACCTTATATTCAGAAGCAAATCGAGCCAACTCTTGAGCAGCACCAAGGTCGGGCACCCCAGCGCGGACCCGAAACCCTTGTCGGAGCAGCATCTGAGCAACCCTGGCACCAAACTGACCCGTGGCCCCGGCCACAAAGACCGTTCCGGTGTCCTTCCGCCTAGCCGGGCCGGCGAACGCTGGTGGACTACTGACCACCGGTATCAGAGACTTGACATAAGAAATCTTACCCCACTTGAACTGAAATGGGTTCCGATTAGTATTAGCACTGCCCCCTTCGTCGGATTCTTCATCGAGGGCGGGTTTTCGAGGCCGGAAAGAGGGAAAAGGGCTGCCATTTTTGGCGAAGACGGTAACCTGTCTAGGGGTCTTGAGGGCTAGCCTTGAATGCGGGGTTGTGGTTATGAGGAATGAATTGGAAGTGGCCGCCATTTGAGAGCTTTGTGATCTCCGATTGCCCTAAAAAGTTATACATTCGAATTCAATAACCCATCATTTTCGAGGGCAGTAGAGATTTTGAGGGGGGCCGGCTTATCTGGATTTTGCGATGTCAGAGAATTTAGCCAATCAAACTGCATCAGAACACTATCCAGAACAGAAAATTTCCTACCACGTTTTCCAGTGCTTTGACAAGGGTCAGTTGTGGCAAGAGACAGAAATCCCCCCACCCAATAGTATTCGGATGTTTCACACCAGAAACAAATGGCCCAAGTTCAACTACAATAACCAGAACAAAATTGAGTTCTTCTTTCAAATTCTTTGGGCGTGGCCACTAGTTGAACTTAGTTTCAAGTTTCGCCGCTTTTTGATAGGAGTATTGTCAAATTGTTTGGCGAAGCAAAAAATACTTCGCCACTAGTTGAACTTAGTTTCAAGTTTCGCCGCTTTTTGATGGGAGTATTGTTAAATTGTTTGGCGAAGTAAAAATACGGTAGGTAAGTTAATTAAGAGGAAGCTTTTAAAGTTCTCTTCAAACAAATCCAACATCAACAACAATAGTAGCATTAGTAACTCAAAATTGACGAATTAGTAATCTGCAATCATGAATTGACAAAGATAAGTTCCTCTTTCGTTACACATTTAGACATGGACCTTTCGATTTTTTCCTCCTCTTTTCCCCCCTGCTTGGGTATAGTTATGCACTCAATCCAATTGGAGACTCCCCCCCCCCAAAAAAAAAAGACCTTGGTCTAGACTAGTACGTTAGCCCACCACCCAAAATAAAGTTTGGTTTTCTTGAATTCTAGCTTAACGAAGGCTAACTTTTTGCACAATAAGATCACCATAATTAAAAACGCATTCACAAATTAGTATTCACAAGAATCGCTTGATGAAGTGACGCGAAGTACATCTGTAAAAGAGCTCATGGAGGCCAACTATACGTCGTACTCGTAGGTAGAAGATAGTGCCAAATGACACGTGCTTGTAAAATATAGACATTTCTTATTTTCTTATCCATTTGTATTTTGAGGATCTTTAAAAAATGTGCTCCCAATAATAACATAGGGATTGGAACAATGCCACCCGTACGGATAACAAGAGATTGCACAATTAAACATTTCTTACTCACTTGTATTTTGAGGATCTTAGGAGAACATGCTCCCAATAGTGACATGGGAATTGGAACAATGCCACCTTCTTAGGGGGCCAAAAAACGCACAACTTAAGCCCTGTTCTTTTCATTGTAAATCTCAATTTATGGACTTCAACCCACTTTATAAATTTCAATTAAAAAAATATCAATTTCAACCCACTTCAATCTACTATTTTAACCAACTTTTATCCATCATATAAAAAATATACCACTTTCAACATACTTCAACCCACTTGATCCCATTACAACAAAAAAGATATCTACTTTAACCCACTTCAACTCACTTTGCACATTTACCAATCCCTATTTTCTAACAAAAAGAATAAACCCTAAAGTGAAACAAGGAAAGATTTTGGGACAGTTAGCATTATCTACCTAACAAGCTGTGTACCAAAGTGTCAAAAGAAGAATGGAATATTAGAGAGAAGTCCTATACAATAGAGAACAAATTTAGGACCTGTTCTTTTCGTAGGTAAATTGAGGTGGATAAAAAGGTAAAATAGATTGAGGAGGGTCAAAGTGAGTTAAAGTGGATTAAATTTTTTTATGTGATAAATTAAACTTAGTTAAAATAGTGAAAGTAGGTTGAAATAAATTGAAGTAAATTGAGGTAGATTGAAGTTGATATTTTAGAATTGACCCACAAAATAAACAGGGCCTTAGTCTAACCATCTAACACAGCAGATTCTAGCACCAAACCAACAAACAAACCAATCAAGCAACCAACTAGGATATCTTCTCAGAACCGCCGCTAAGTACTGCTGCACCATTGAAATGAGCGAGCGAATATTTCAACCAGAACTCAACTTATATACATCATTACTCCCTTTATGATCCGCTACGATAAGAATAAAAAAATCAGGCATCAATCTCACCACTACGATAAAACGAGACATAAAGTTAAAGCCTAAAAAGAGGCGGGTCCAAACACAGTGGTTACAAACAACCCATGAACACAGTTTCTCAACCATACTTGAAGCAAACCCCCAAACATTTGCCCACTAGGCATACCATGCAGCAGAAGAAAGGAATGTATAAACCACCCCGTGGTTCCTGAGAAGATTCACCAATTCGCTCTCAGATCCAACCGCAAGTACTTTTTCCACATTTCACCCTCCATTTTACCCATCCAAAGACCGAACCCTCCACTGATATTGCATTTCACACAAACCAGAATTTAAGAATGTCAAGTTGTCAACAAGCCAATCAAGGACGATCCTCATTGAGAACTCAATCCATCCACCCTAGGTCTACCAAAGCAACCTCATAACACACCATATCATCATATTTGTAATACCCTCATGATTAAAACCTAACAACTAGAGCTAAGAATAAGATTGAATGACAACAAACTAGACGTCTGGACCTAGGCAATTCATGAAACCAACCAAACGAGTAAAACGCAAGGGCATCCTTCTAAGATCCAAATTGTAACCACCGGTGCCCATGCAAGGGAACGACAGGCACAAGACTTGTCACTTGAGTGGCATAGGCAGTCAGCAGCAAGAAAAAAGGAAGTGTTTGCCTGAGTGGGAAAATAAATGAAATGGTAAATCTCTGCATCCGTAAGAGCAAAGTTTTGCATCCATAGTTAATAAGAGCAAAGTTCTACAAAATTACATAAAATGGCATAAAATCAGACTCTCACACAGCAAATGAGACCGACCTTGTGTAAACAAACAAAAGAGGGGCCAAAATCAAGCCACCAGCATAACTGAATGCATCACAAATAGACCAAAATCAAGCAACTTGCATAACTCAACACACATACATAATAATGAAACGTCAGAAGAGATCATGTACCCCATAATCAGCCCTGGAACAAATGTGTATACTAAATACAACTCAAAGACAGATCGGCCACGTCATCCAGAAGGATTCCAATGCCCATCGCACTACTAACTATGGACTACACAGAAACGCAAGCAGGTGTCCAAAGGCGACAGCAGAAGACATACATTCACAAGCACAAGAACAAAAGAGATAGGATAAAGCTTAACAAGTTGCCAGAAAAACTCAACACATGGTTCGAGAGCAGGTGTGATTATGCAGAGTAGTCGCCCTGTAAAAGACCTCAGACGAGAGGAACCAAGACTATTGACTATTAAGCTGTGATCTGATCCAGAAGGTCCTATTCAAAAGAAGAATGCCCGTAATTGGTAATATGCAAAACTTATTTGTTTACAAAGTCCAGAAAGCAATGGATTTTGTCTAAGGGCTCCTAAATATTGCAACAGAGGGACCCCCCACAATAGAGATTGACAGTAGGTCCTAAAATCATATCATCTGTTGAGTCCTCTCAACTTTACAAGATGTAAATCACAATGAGCTTGATCACATGTTTGCCAATAGAAAGAACACACAAAAGGTAAAAGTGTTACCCAACAAAGATTCAAGAAACAGACACAGCAGAGAAAGAGCAAACATAATTAGACCCATAAACTGAATACAGACAACGCAAGTTCATTTCTTTTAAGTTATCCATGCCGAGTGCAGCAACATTACTAGTCTGTAATCTAGAATTGGGCCAGTGGATAATCCATCAATCAGTGTGATTTCTGCTTAGTAACAGTTAGGTCACCACACTGTCAACCCAACTCCAGAACAATGGCTCACTTCGTATTCTGGCTTCCTGCCAACCATTTCTAAGATGGCCACCCAATCACATGGCAAGTAACATTTTCAACTCAAAAAACACATCGCAAACTAAAAGACACACGACATGAAAATGGATCATACTTAACCACACCCCCTCCAGTCTCTCTCTTTCTTCCATCTCTAGTGATTAAACAGTGACAATATCGGGCAGCATAATGCTGGATTTGCAAAATGGAATTAATGGAACAGCTCATGAAGTCTGTTTTCCAAAGGATGAGAAGGAGAAGCATCAACTTGATAATTTCTGGAACACATCAAAAATAATTTGAGTACGTCATTAAAAAATGTAGACAAACAGATTCACACCTTTGAAAGTAGTAATCTGTAACTCAAATAACACAATACTCCATTTCCCATGGTTCAAAACGACACGTCAACATAACATAAACAACAAAGGATATTGTCAACATAACATAAACACCAACAAAAGGCATATAGCAACTACAACCTTCATAACTTCAGATCTGCTTGAATATCATGTCGATATAACATAAACACCAAAAGACAGTAACAAGTTCACAAGACGGTTAACAAGCGGCAAACAACTGTGTCCCTTGTTAAAGCCTATAATATACATTTCCTACTTAAAGAAAGGTGTTACCAATATCAACTGGATCCATCCAAAAGCTTATAGCACCACGCAAAATTATAGAGAACAGAATCCAAGGCAAGAAGACCTCTCAAGCTGCCAACATAATAGAAAAGTAAGAATAATGAATAGCTGAAAAGGTCAAAGTTATGCAATTCCGATGGATCATATTCGTCGCCTGTATGGTATAAACATTTGCATCTTCTTCTAAGAGACTGCATTGAAGGAAATGAAAATACTTCACCTGCTTTATGCTCAAAGGTAGGCCCCCACAGGTTCTCAACCACATCTAGTCGGAATATTCTCATAGTATCAATCTATCAATTAACCAGAAAGCCAACTTAGTAGCAAACTCAAAGCTAACATTACAGCACCAGTATGTAATACGTCCTATCAATAAATTCACAAGATGGAATAAGCACGCTACAATTAGCTGCATATTCACTTGCATCTTCACATTACACGTCAATGATTACATAAATAATAATCAGTTCGCTACTTCAGCACAAAAGGATAACTGACACACACAAAAGCCAATCTGTTGGGTACTTTCTACACAGACAAGAAACAAAATTTACCAACAAATGGGAACAGTTATTACCAGAATATTTAGCAGCATGTTCAGCACAGAATTGCAGTCAAAGATTATCTCAGGAAATCCCCAACTATCCATCTCAGCTGCGAGCAGCAAAACACAGACTACATTAAAAAGACAAACTACAATATATCATTGTCTATAAAGTACAACGCAACAAAAATGACAAGACTTCATAGCTATTGTTCAACACAGATAAAATAATAAGAAAGCAGCGCAGGAAGTCCAAAACAGCTAAAATTAGCGGCTAATGCCCTTCTTAGCTCTAAGCGACTCAAGAGCTTTTTCACGTAGCTCAATTTCAAGTCTCTTTTTCTGTGATTCAGACTCTTCATCTTCACTTGAATACTTCCTTTTCCCCTGCTCAGCATTAGAGGCATTGGCATCCTTCACATTTTTTTCCATTTCAGAAGACGACGCATCAGCATCCTTTGACTTCCGCTTTCGTTTGCTTGAGTGCTTCTCCTCCCTCCGCCGACGCCGTTCCTCACGGCGACGGCGACGCTCCTCTCTACGCAATTTTTTCTCTTCCTTCCTTCTTCTCTTAGCTTCCTTCCTATCCTCTACTTCAGAATCAGAACTACTATCATCCGATGTTGCTTCTCTTCGACTTGACCTTCTATGCTTCCTCTTCTCAATCCGATCTCTTAGCTTCTCACTTCCCTCAGAACCAGAATCAGGGCTTCTCCGCTCAACTTTTTTGCGAGAATCCACCAAGGCACCAGATCTACCATCGTCCCTAACATCTTTGGTGTGGGAGTTTCTCTTCTTATCTGACTTGGGACCATCCCCAGGATGCAATGTATCTGGTGTCTCGTCAGATAAAGGACCCTTATGTGGAGACTTCTTTGGAGCTCGGGCTTCCTTTACGGGGACTTCCTCACTGCAAATCAAGTGGGTAATAAAATAGAGGGATGTATGCTTTTGCAAAAGAAAATACACAAGCAATCAGAACAAAGAGCAACACAAGAAAGACAATGTACCTCTTCATATCATTGTCCTTCTGTCTTGAATCAGTACCATCCAGGCGCCGGCGAGTAACAGACATATCGGGAGAATCCTTACTCTTGCTACCAGATGGCCTGACAGATCCTCTTTCAGTAGACTTGTAGTTATTCTCCTCATCCTCCCTATAACAGTGTGTTTCATGTCACCCAGAATGTTCAAAGCTAGAAAGTCGAATATTGCCGTTTAAATTACATGAACCTTTCAAAAACAAATAAATGAAAGACAAGCACTAGACAGATCCAACCTGCAGTTTTGCAATCGCTCTGCATTTCTTTCTGGGCTGCCATGATGAGCTCTCTGCTCTCTTGATTTAACAGGACTTTGGATGCCACCAAGAGTCCTCCGATCCCCTGCTCTCTTACGAGGACTCTCATATGGACTGGACAATCAGCAAAACTGTAAGGATCAATAATTTATAAAGAGGGATTGAAAGACAAATTATCATTTTGTAGTAAACTCATGAATAGAAAAAAGGAACCTTCTATCTTCAGCAATGCTCCTAGTCCGAGTTTCACGAGGCTCTACGTGACTTGGAGACTTGTCTGGAGAAGGTGCCGCTGATGGCACTTTCCTTCGTGAATGCTTTCTCTCAGGATGATCTCTCTGGGGGGACAGAGAAATAGGCTGTTTACGTGCCATCTTAGCAGGCTCATCCGGTTCATGGTTCCTGTATCATCAACCATAATTTAAGTTCTTTCAACATGAAATGACCATTAAGAATATTCACTCACAGCCACAAGAATATCAACACTTAGACCTGCCAAAAAGTTCAACACATACCTCAACCATTATTTAGATATAAGCATAGAACCAAAAATATAATAAAGAAAACCAAAATGACACAGATGCTAAGAATCTTCTTTTTCCAAAAATGCAACCTCTAAATGAGTAATTACCGGGCTCTTTCTTTGGGGAATCCAAGAGGAGACTTTTGGCGCATAGGTGATCTCCTCTTAACAGGTGAAAGAGAATTGCTCCTGATAGGTGATGCAGAACTCCGACTTGCAGGTGAATGGGATCTACTTGCCAAAGGAGAAGGAGATCGTCTACTAGCTGGCACAGGTGACCTTCGTCTAACTGGAGATAATGATCTACGTCGTACAGGAGATCTAGACCTGCGACCCACAGGCGACAGGGACCTACTATCATCAGATGGGGACTTACGACGGACTGGATATTGTGACCTGTGAACAGGAGATTCAAACCGGCGCCGAACAGGAGACAAAGCCCTCCGCTGTATGGGAGATCGAGACCTTGAGCTTGAAGTAGACCTTCGTCTACGCCGATAAACAGGAGAAGGGGATCTGCGTCGCCTAGGGGATGGGGATCGTCGCCGCCAGGGCGAAGGTGACCGGCGCCGTCGTGGAGGTGAACGACGGCGCCAAGGAGAAGGTGACCGCCGACGCAAAGGTGAACGTGAACGGCGTCGCAAGGGAGAAGGTGACCTACGTAAGACAGGAGAGGGTGATCTACGTCGGACTGGAGAAGGTGATCTTCGACGAATTGGAGACCGTACTCTACGCCTCATGGGAGATGGTGATCGATAACGTGTGCGAGATGAAGATCGTCTTCCAGAATGGGATCTGTGCCTTGGAGATATAGACCTTCGGGACGACCGTCTCCTGGGACTGATAGATCTTTGGGGAGATTGGAGCCTGCCAGGAGACGCTGATCGCTTCCGTTCCCTTGGAGAACCAGAGCGGACCCTTTCAGGAGAGAGTGATTGCCTTCTTGCCCTAGGAGAACCAGAAATGCTCCTCGATACGCTTCTCTCTCTGAAAGAAAACAAGCTAAATAAGACTGGAAGAGAAGGCATAAGACACACCAAGTCTATTTGAAAGAGCAGGCTCAAAACTAAAACATTGTGGTTAGAAATGTAAGCAGTCAACAGCCTACTAGTTATAGCCATCAAGACAGAAATATTATATATGAAGGCTTAAGAGCACATACTTTGAGTAGCCTCTGGAATTGGAGTATGATTTGCCAATTGACCTAGAGCGGGCACTACTGGAAAGAGGTGCAACCACAATAAGACGAGATCCTCCAAATAAGCTTTTACACATTAATCCAATTACATTATATGCAATCTTACAACTCAAAGGAATGATGATTACCGATGAGGTGAAGGTGAGCGATCAGATGAATATGGTGACCTGGAAGACCTGCAAGATATAGACCATAAGCAGGCTAGAACTAATTGAACACAATGTCTGGAATTTTAGAAGGCAAAAAAATTTTAAAAAAAATAGGAAGGCAAAAAGAATATCACAATAATCACAGCTCATATAAAAGATTTTTAAAAACACTCCGGAATGTCAGAGAAAAGGATAAATGAAGCACAACAACAACAATACAGGGTAGACCAATGGCATGAAAACAAGAGAGGCAAGCATGCATCAACAACCAATTCAAAAAAAATAAAATAAAAGCAGCAAACAAGGACAGAAAGAAGACAAGGAAAAGTCATTGCAGGCTGATCCTTGATCAGATGCAGCAACCAGGACATCTACAATTGAGAAAATGCGAACACAGCATATTAGTGAGCAACACTTGTCACGGCACTTGACGAAGCAGACAAGAAAAGTCGAAATAGAGGATGAGCACAGGAAACAATGATTTCAGTAAAAACCAGCATCTGATAGTTAATTTAACCTTCTAAAATGAGTAAGACACATAGTTACCGGGGTCAGGGATCACTCCGAATCGAGGAACGAATTCGGGATCGCAATACGTAAACTTACTGGGATCCTGCAACGTTGGGGTGGCTCCACTGGGGACGCCAATTTGGACCGTAATTCGCCGTAAAATATTTTTTGGATCGCTAAAGAAAGTGCTGTACCTTGAGCCTAAATATGCCTTTTTTTTAATTGAAAAAAAATTAATTGCTTAAACCTTAACTTCATTCAGCACAAAAAATATTTATATATGCCTTTATTACTTAACCTTGTACAAACAAAAGCAAACTTCAACCACTGTTTAGGATAGACTACAGTACTCTTGGACTATTGGATCTAGCATCTCACCCAGTCGCTTCAAATGTTTGTTTTTGCCTTGTCTATCCACAATGTGCTTCATGGGTGATCCATTACTTACTTCACCTTTGTGTCACTTCAAGGTAGAGATGAAACGTAAACAACATCCCTCTTCCCCCTCCTACTTCACCTCCCTATCCTCTCTTCCTTCTAAAAATCGGAAAAAAGGGCAAGGGTTCATGTCCAAAAGATGGTCTGATTAACTTTTTGGACTAGTTGTTTCTCTTTGCAATTTGGGATTGCCAAATATGCTAATTTCCATGTTTGAGGAATTGCGATCTGGAACGAAGATCCCAAACCGCGGATCTGGGGGGGGGCACCAAATTAGATTCCTAAGGTAAGAAGATTAAGCAAGTTAACCTCTGACCACATAACGGAATCCAATCCAAATCTATATCCAATGCCCCAAAAACCCCACCACTAGGCAAGGTGTGGGGGAGTATGTTGTAGCAGTCTTACCCCTAAATTGCAAAATCACAAAGAGATTAGTTCTGTTAGACCCTAGATTTAAAAACCGTAGACTACTTACTACTCCACAAAAATAGAGCACAGGAAGGTTAGAGAGGTATTTTCTTTTAGTCCGTACAATCCAAGCTGGAAAAATGAGTCCAAACTTGCCTTTTTCAACTATTCAGATTTTAGACAGTCCGACCACATAACAGAACACTCACTAAAATTATTCATATAGTTCAGTCATACAACGGCATACACACCAATCTTAGAAGTCAAGAACATGCAAAAGAAAAACCCAGCACCAGATAGCAATAATCTGAATCTATTCCATAAAATAATAATTTCAGCAGCTAACCTTTTCCTTCCTCTAAAGCCATTGGTCATACCACCTCCATTCTCATCTCCAGATCGCCTATCAGAACCTCTTTCTGCTTTTCTATCTGATTCTTCATGATCAAGTCCACCATCCTACAGTAGTTTGAGGTAAAGGACATGAACCCAAATAATTGCAGAAGCAAGCTGAATGGCAATAACAAACACAAGAATGTTAACATTAAAAAAACCAGCTCCAAAGAAGCTAATTCTTGCATGAAATGAATGAAGTTACCAGTTTTCCATCTTTCACATGAGCAGACTCCTTTGCTTCCTTCTCTTTCCTCCTCTGGATTTCATCAAATATTCGATCTGTCTCTGCCTGCAAGCATTGAAAAAAGTGAACACACAAGTGAAATACACAAATGGACAACAGGAGTCAGTAGTGAGGTAATCAGACCTTTTTCTTCCTGGTTTCCTCCTCCTTAGCATCCAGGAATTGCTGAGGAACACCACTAGCATTCTTCTGGGCACTGAGGAGAAGTGCCCAGAGTTCTTTCATAAACTTACCAGTATTTTTCTCCATGAAACCAGTTAATTGAATTTGGACCTGCTTTCCATTGATCTCCTGCTTTAAAATACGTAGAAATTTAAGAAGCAATTACACATTGGGCATACAAGAAATGCATGCTCATAAACATGAGGAACACTTTTCAAGGGCTAACCACCAGGGCAACCATCTAATTCAGTAACGAGGGTAGAATTAGCATACAGATATGACAAAGTAAATGTCAGTAAGAAGACAATTTACAAATTAATAATAAAAACATATAAGAAAGTGTATTTAAATGAAAAAAGGGCCATCATAAGGAAATTATCAGCCAATGCGCCGAAACCGATAGAGAGAGAGAGAGAGGGAGAGAGAGATAGCGAACACGAGAGTATTAAAGTTCTCAAGCAGAAGCATCACAAATATGACTGAGTAGTTAACATAGATGAACAACAGAAGATAGTAAGAGGGAAATAGGTTATTGCATCACGTTACACCCTTGATTGGATGGCATCTATCCTGCTCGGTCCCCAAAAAAAATCAGCATGATCATAATTAAGTAAGATGTCTAATAGTAGTACGACATCTGAATAGTGACTAAGGCTATTAATCATAAAATATGCATGGCAAGAGTTTAGTGATTAGAAGTACTGAAGTAGAGTTTAGTGATTTTCTATGTCAAATTATTACCGGCCTTCTAAAGAACCCATCAAATAATTGCTAAGATACTGGCCAGAAGTTTATGTAGAAAATAAGTCTGAACACTCGTAGCTGGTGGCGGTATCCATTTGCAATTCAAGTGTAATAAGTGTATTATTTTTATTTTACCAAGACCTACCTTCCTCCTGTCTTTTATGTCTTTTCCAAAACAGCAAGCTATCAAAGCAGTCAAAATTGCCAAACACTTTGATTTTAAATGTATAGTTAAACAGCTAACTACTAAACACCTAATGTGTCACTGTCTAATGCTCACATCCAGTGAAACAACTAACAACTAGGAAAACAGTGATTGACTAAGACTATTAGTTTTGCATTACACACCCTTAACCAGATGCATAAACTAGTCGACCAAAAACAAGTGAAGCTACCAAGAAATAAGCCAAGTCAAGTGGACTATGCCTTGACAAATCAAATCAAACAATATTAGAAGTACCTTTCCTTCAAGAAGTCCATAGATAAAGTTAATAAGCACTTCATCTTCAAACCCAAGAAGTTCAGTAACTCGTCTAGCGATCCATGGCTTGATTACATCCATTTTCACTTTTGCAACATCAACCTAATCGCCAAATCCACAATAGTTACACAAATAAGTTCAAATTAAGACAAAGTTCAAATTTTACTCCATCGAACACTGCTACAAAGACTCAATTGCATGTAGGGAACAAACCAAATGTTCCAACTCAGGAGCGAACTTCTGCGTCTTGAGCAACTTCGCTTGCTTGTTCGAGAAACGAGTGTCTTGCTCGGCCGACGTACCCTACTCCGACGTAAAATCCAATCCCAATTAGATAAAACGAATCAAAGAAGCTACTAAATTCACTAAAACACCAGCAGATTTACCAGAGAAAACCATATCTGATCGAAAAACAACTGCATCGACAATTCAAATTGCGACTGATGTATAATGTCATCCAGTAATACCAATAAAATATGATTAGAGACGATTCCCTCACACTCGAAGGAAGTCCCAATTGAAATTTGCAATTCTATACCAGCAAAACCGAAAGAAAGTGGAAGATGAAGATGATTACCCGGAAAAAGCCACCCGACATTTTGTAGGGTTTCGGAGGAAGCCTGTTAGAATTCGCGCCGAACCAAGATCAAGACGATGTTCTGAAAGCTTGAAATGAAGAGAAGATGGATTGATTGGAGATCTATGCGATGGATTGGCCGCTCAGCAGAGTGACAAGCATCGCTCTAACGGCAAGGGCTAAATCGGTCGAGCATCTGACGGAGAGCATTCGCCAACATTTCTCGTCTACAATAGAAAGAAGTAAGAGAAGAAGCCCTAGTAGGTTGAAATTACCTGACTAGACTCGATGAAGAACTGGCAGATGCAGGAAACTTTCGTACTTTTTGGTCTTTTGGTTGTTGTGTGTTTTTTTCATTTTATTTCAATTCAAGTTATGTGGATGTGTGGACACAAATTATATGCTCGCACTAGGTTTGTTGTAGGTTTATACATCGGGTTATTGCATACGTCATCCTTTTTTTCAACCTTTTCTAGACCTCATCTCTTATTTATATCCTCTCTTTTTATAAAATATAATACCCTTATCGCCATATAAGAGTATTACATCATCAGGACGCTCACAAAAAGCCTCCAAGATTAGTTTGCATTATATTAGCTCTGACTCTAAAAATGGCATAATATTTTTTTTTTTTCAATTTTGACTCATGTGACACCAAGTGAACCTTTCTTTGCTAAAATGCATAATAATATAATTAAGAACATGTCACCTGCTCAACTTTACTAAGCTAAAGTACGTATAATGCTCCCTCCTCATGGGTCACACACCTGGAGGGTCAAACAAAGAGTCATTACCTTAAACCTGTACAATGTAAACGGGGTTGGAAAAAGTAGTCAAACCAAGGTCAAAGAGTCAAGCTAGATCGCGTCACTAAAGTCCTTTCACATACATGTTTGTCTTACCACATGTCTTATGTATGTGCACAAATTACATCAAGTACAATCACTATAGACATCCGCTTAGTACAAGTGTCAAAAGAAGACTCTCAACCCAAAAAGTGGCAAACAAAGACTTCACGTTGCCATCAGACTTACTTTGGATATGGGAAAAAGGAAAAAGAAAATATGATGAACAAACTACGCGCTCAGTGGGTAAGGTAACTGACGTTCAAAAACCAAAACCTTTCCAAGTATTAAGCACCTATAATAGCATTTGAAGATTATCTAGTTACTTTAACAGTAGAACGAACTTACAACTGACTTGAAGCAACCTTTGTTTTTGAAAAAAATAACAATAAAAACCCCCCTAAAATCTCAATGTAAAACAATTTTAAGAAAGATGCTCTGTAACCGGCATAATAGCTCACCTATTGCCAATTTCAAGCCACGCAAACCCGAAAGGCAGTTCTTGGTTAACCAAAACCACTTTAAACACAACCCGTTTTACTAACATCAGTTTAGAATGAACCCCTCTGCTAAACATGTTCCTTCAGTAAAGAACACTTTTAGGTCATCAGACTGCATCTAAATATTATTGCCCTCTACATCCAAGTGATCGCACCTCAGTTGACATCTAGATTCCCAGGAATTATTAAAGTCAAGGAGGAGCTATATTAAACTAGAACACATAGGTTAATTAGGAATCTCGGACCACACTATCCTGCAGCTTGACCTCGGCATCCGATTAGCACTAGACAATTAACCTAGATTGCATAGATTACTTAGAAACTCATGAACACGTCAAGAGTCCTCCGGTGTTAGACTTCCCAGCCCTGCAAAATATTTCAAGACCACACAAGTCAATTAAGAGGGCTGAAAAAGGCACCACGCTTCATAAAATTTTCCCTTCAAAAGTCTTGTTTTCCTGTAACAACTTCGCATAATCACAGACTATTTATTTCGGTGAAATAGCAACTCTTATCGTTTGCAAATTGTTTTCAAAGATTAATTAGTTACCATAGAAATTTTGGATTCAAAGTCTAAATTCAAGCATATTAACCAATAAATCGCTTTTACACAAACAAAGCCAATTGATGTGTAAAGCCTACAAATTTAGTCAAAATTCACAACATGCAAAACATTTTGATCACAACTTGTTTGGGATAAATCGAGACAATACTTTGTCACACAAGAGATTTCGAACTTGATTTAGATCTTATCTATTTCAAACAATCATTTCAAATCCAAACACTTGGATCATTTCACACTAAATCCTAATGTCAAGAAAACATCTACACAAATCACACTTGATCTTAACGGCAAAGAACTACACGCACTCGCACCAAGAATAACTTGCAAGTTCCAATCAGCATTCTTAAGTTCCTTTCAATTTAGGTCAAGTTCAATTCAAGTTTTATTCAGGTTTTAAGTGTAGGTTTTGTTAAGGTTCCCTCAGTTCCTTCTGATTTCTTAACAACACATAGAGAACGCCCAAGTACACAGAACATATTCAAGATGCTAATGGGTTCAGGTTCATGTCCTATTAAATTTCTTAACAATTCAGTTTAGGTTTAGGTTTCCTTCAAGCTTCAACTCAGTTCATGTTTAGCTTTTTAGCTACTTTTGTTCAGGTTTCAAGTCTTGGTCAGGTTCCATTCAGCTTAAGTTCAGTTCAAGTGCAGGCTTGGTTTCCCCTTCATTTCTTTTAGCTCCAATTTTTTTTTTCCCCAGGCAACTCATATAAGTCATCCAAGTTCATGGAATATCTTGTAGATGTCATTCAGTTCGCATTCAAGTTATATTCAATTTTTTTCACAATTTACAACAATGAACAACCAACACTCACCAACATGGAAAAAACGGACAGCAACAGGAGTAGTTCAAGTTTGGTTTAGGTTCAGATTTATCTCAGTTCAGATTCTTTTTTTTTTTTAATAACTCACTAATAAGGAAGCTAAGTACTTGATTATTGAGAAATAACGAGAGACAAGTAAAATCCAATGGTCTACATGTTAAATAGAACTACTTGGCCCTAATAGTCGCAATTAAAAAGCACATGTCAAGAAGTACCACCAATTAACTTAAATTGCATTTCCTAATCAACTAGTCTGCATAACTAACTAGGTAAACTATTAGACTAACACGTCTTATTAGTCGAGTAAATTTCACAACAATTACACTCCCCCCCCCCCCCAAAAGAACTTTGTCATCGAAATTCACAAAGAACAAGCAGAGTCTAGATTAAATAAGACATAGGTTTGAAGAGTTTTATCAAATACAGTAGCTGATACTCCAACATTGGGGTTTTCTCCCTCATGTCTACGTATGTAACAGACTTATCACTTACCTGTGGTTTCTTGTCCTCCCTTTTGTCACCAACAGAAGTATGATCTTGTTGATCAAGAGGTGGAGGCCAAAATCCATATTCCTGGGTGTTGATTCTATTACTCCACACAGCTTTAGGTTAATTGGCCACCTGATCTCCATATTCACAGCACCTGAACCCTTACAAGGCCTAACATGATGGTGAAGCATTTATGATAGAATTTCTTTCCTTGATTCTCTATTGGTTGCTTTCCCATGCTTTGTTCTTTGCCAGAGTTAGATTTTTTAGCATTAGAGCCTCTTACCTCAAGGTTCCTCTTGGTGACTTTACCTTTTCTCCTCCGTCTTATTTTCATGAATTATTCTAACTATTTGAATTACCTTTTGGCACATTTCTTGGAAATTGGCATAAGTGTCCTGCTACCATTGTTTTAATGCTCCCCTTAGAACATGTTCAAAGTGATCCATGCTCATTTCATCGGTAGCTACAAGAACTAGAGAAAGGCGATTGAGTTCGTTAAACTTAGGTGCATATGCCATCAGACTCATGGTTTTTTTGTACTTAAGCGTGAGAGACTCTTATTCTTTGGCACACTTCATATCCTTAGGATAATACTTAGTATCCATTAAGGCCTTGAGTCATACCCAAGTCAATGGGGCTTCATCTTCGTTAGGTTTTGCAATACCCCACTTCTTCTTCTTAAACTGATAGGTAGCTGATTGTACCTTAAACCTCCCAGAGCATTTCATAACCTCAAACAAGCCCTCTATCCTTCTTAACCATTCCTCATATATAAGTGGATCCGAATCTCTCTTAAATTTTGGTGACTTCATCTTATTGAACTTACAAATCATCTCTATTGCAGTTAATTCAAGTGGGGTGGAAGATGAGGCGGTGGATGATTATTAGTACAACATGACATTTATTTATGCGCACATGAACACATATAGGTGTCTCTTAATTCTAGTTCAAGATTAGAAGTTAACGTTGCTACAACTAACTCCATCCAAACACTGCACGTAACATACATTCGCAACATAATATTATTGAAGAAGCACAAGCAGTGCAAAACATTTATCATGTACATAGGTAGCTTAGGTGTGACCTACTTAATCACATGACCTGTGACTTAGAGTCACCAGAGACACCTACGTATCATTTTAGTCGTTTGCTAGGAACTATAGATGCACACCCATTAATTGAAACTATTACAACATAAGTAGAAAACAAGTGTATCAGACACATTTACCATTAGTCAAGTACCACAAAACAATGCATGCTACATGGGATGGCAATGGATTAGGCCTTGAACTCGGACCCATTTAATCTTTCTCGATCTAGACCTAGACCCGCCTTAGACTCGTTGGGTCTAAAAAGATGGGACATGTACCTAAACTGTGTGGGTATGACAAGTCCATAAGTCCTAGACAAATAATTTATAACTAGGTATTCTTACTTATGTCTTACATACCAAAAGTAATATTTTAATAAAAACCACAAAGGTAAAGTCAATCAAAATTTAAACAAACTTAACAAAACAGTTTTTCTTTTATGATCAGTAGGAAGCAAAGTGACGTTAGGATTTATTGGTTTCTAGTTACTTTAGTTAATTGACTTTGCCACATTTTAAAAAAAATTAATAGGTCTCAAACGAGTTTTCGATTGGGTCGTGTCTAGATATGAATTTCTTATACCTAAACCCAGACCTAGACCCGATCCACACCTCTTGGACTTAGACCCAGTTAAGACTTCTCATATCTTATTTAATTGGACATATACCCTCTAAGTTGGGTTGGGTCTAATAAGTCTGGATCGGATCCAGGACCCACTGCCATCTCTACTGATGTATATGACTTTGATGCCACTAAATGCAACACCCTTATCCCCAAATAGAAGTATTGCATCCCTAGCTAGTTAAGGCGTCGATAACATTGTTACAATCAGGATCCTAGTTAGAATCGATGGAGGTCCTTAAAATCGGATTCATATAATCGGATTAAGGATCGTAAGATTCTAATATTTGTTTGAAATAGGAAAAATTATCTCTGTGAGGACAAATATCTTAATAAACATTCACCAAGATTGTAAAATTCAATTTAACTACATTTCATGGGCAATTTTGATGCAAACTATATATATTAAGAATAATTTCTCCATTATAATTAAGTACAAGGATTTGGCGAAGTTCATTTAAGATCGTGGATCAGAGCAAAGGATCGTAGAATCGAATTTTAATTCTATCCTACATCCTTGAACTCGATTATGATCGTAAGAGCCTAATAATTTTAAGATTCTACTAACAGTTGGATTAGTGGAGGATTTTTGGATTGTAAAGTCGTAAGATTTGGACAAGGAGTTTAATATCTATGGGTGTTAGTTTGCATTACATTAGCCCTAACCATAAAAATGGCATAATATTTCTTTTTTTTAATTTCCAGCTGAGGCCCACATGTCACTAAGTGAACTCATCCTTGCTAAAAAACATACTAATTCAATTAATAATAGGTCACCTAATGAACTTTACTAAGCTAAGGCAAGTATAATTCTCCCTTCTCACGAGTCACACGCACGGATGCTCAAGTCGAGAGCAGTCACATGCAACCTGTATGAATGTAACTAGGGTTGGGGGAAAGTAGTCAAACTAGGGTAAAAGAATCAAGCTAGACCATGCCACTAAAGTCATTTCACATGCATACTTGTTTTACCACATGTCTTATTCATGTACACAAGCTATATAAAGTGCAACGGCTTTCAAACATCTACTTAAAGCCTATTTATTATAAGCATGTTGAACCTACTACATGCTCTAACCTGCTCAAACGTGCTAATTGTTAGTCAAATCTGCTTCAACTTGCTTAATTCTACTTACTGCTAGTCAAATATCCTCCAATCCGCTCTATCCTACTCACAAATCTGCTTTCAAGCTACTCTAATGTGATAAATGCTAGTCAAATGTACTCTAATATGCTCAAACATGCTCCAACATGCTTAAACCTAAGCAAACTTGCTTTCTGCTAGTCAAATTTGCTCAAATTTGTTCTAATATCTTAAACTTACTCCAACCCGTTAACTTCTCCGCCAATATGCTTCTAACAAATAGGCCTTTAGTACATGTGTCCAAAAAGAGACTTTCTATCCAAATAGTGGCAAACGAAGGCTTTACACTACATTCGGACTTACTCTAAACTTGGGAAAAGGGGAAAAGAGAAAGGCGTGAGTAACAAACTACGCGCTTAGTGGGTAAGTGGGTAACCGACATTCAAAAAAACCCAAACTTTTGCAAATATTAAGTACCTATAATAGCATTCAAAGATTATTTTATTGCTTTTTTTGTCAAAAAGATTATTTTAGTACTTTAATAGTGGAGAACAAACCTTACAACTCAACTGGCCGGAAGCTATTTTTTGTTTCCAAAAGAGACTCCAAAATCTCAATGTAAAACAAATTTTAGAAAAGATGCTCTATAGCCATTACAACGACCCATGTTACTCACATCTGTTTAGAATCAATCCCTTTGCTAAGCTGATCTCTTGAGCAAAAAACCCTCTTAGGGCATTAAAGTGAATATAGACACTAGTGCCCTCTACATTCGGGTGACCGCAATCCGATTGACATTTAAATTCTCGGGAATTACAAAAGTCAAGGAGGAGATTCGTTAACTTCGACCACACATGCTAATTAGGAATGCTAGACCGCACGGTATCTTGTGACCTGACCACAAGACCGGACCCCTGGTTAGCACTAAACCATTAACTTAGATTGCTTATGTTAATTAGGAACTCATGAATACATTAGGAGTCTCGAGTACTTAGACTTCCCAGCCATGTAACATCTTTCAAGACCACACTTTTAAGATTACACAAGTCCATTAAGAGGGCCTAAAGAAACACCACACCTAATAAAAATTTCCTTTCAAAACTGCCATTTTCACGAAACAAATTTGCATAATCACACATTATTAAGTTTAGGTAAAACAACCATTTTCACAGTTTATAAATTGCTTTCAAACCTTAATTAGTTAGCATAGCACTTTTAGATTCAAAGTCTAAATTCAAACCTACTAACCAATGAATTGGTTTTACATAAACAAAGCCAACTGGTATGTCAAGCCGATAAATTTAGTCAAATTTCACACTACACAAAACATTTTAACTACTACTTGTCTGGGATAAAGCGAAGCAATACTTTTGTCAAACAATAGATTTCTAACTTGGTTCAAATCCTATATATTTCAAACAATCATTTCAAATCCAAAAACTTGTATCACTTGACACCTAAATCCTAATTTAAGAAAACGTTCACACAAGTCACGCTTGATCTTAACAGCAAATAATTACACACATCCGCACCTAGAACAATTTGCCAGTTCCAATTAGGTTTTTTCAGTTTCCTTTAGTTTGAGTCAAGTTCAATTCAAATTTGATTTATGTTTTAGGTTCAGGTTCTGATCAGGTTCCCTAAGTCCCTTTTGATTTTTCAACAATGCATAGAGAACGCTAAAGTACATGGAACATCTTCAAGATGTAGATAGGTTCAAGTTTAGGTTCAGGTCCTGTTCAATTTCTCAATAATTTAGTTCAGGTTTAAGTTCCCTTCAAGCTTCATATTAGGTTCATGTTTAGATTTTCAGCCACTTCAGTTCAAGTTCAAGTTTTTCTTAGGTTCCATTAAACTTAGGATTAGTTTGGTGAAGATCTGGTTTACTCTTAATTCCTTTAAGTTCCAAATTTTATTTTATTTTTTTCAAACAACTTATGCATGTCATATGCAACACCACAAAATTTTGGTTATTACCTTTGATTTATATGTAAATGTGTGATTTGTGTGTTATTTTACATATTTTATTTTAGACACACGTGTATTCTAAGTTAGCGTTATTGTGTTTGGGGAATAATTAGATTTTTTCCCCTAAAAAACAAAAAGAAAAAGAGAAAAGGGGGAAAGAGAAAAGTGGATATTCACTTATTTAGGCCACCAAAAAAAACAAAAAAAGAAAAGGGTAGGAAAGTTTTTTTCCCCCCCCGATCAAAAGAAAGGAAGGGGGGAGTTCGATTTTCTTTCTTTTTCCCCCCAAAATCATCACACACACACACACTCACACTCACACAACGTACATCAAGAGAAAGGAAGAAAAAGGAAGAGAAGAAGAAGCAAGAGGAGGAGGAGGAGGAGGAGAAGAAGAAGAAGAACTGAGCATGGTTTGAAGAATAATATGTATGTAATTTATACTTTTTTCTAAGTCTAAAATGTATTAGAAAAAGATTAATCGCATGGTTTATACTTGAATTAGATAAAATAATTGATGGTTGAAGCCATGAACTTGATGTTTTAGGGTTTAATAGATTAGAAGCTTAATCTCATTTGCTAGAATCCCACCACTAGAAATTCCATGGTTATTTATGATTATTAGATTATATGGATAATGTTTTGAAGGTTGTGTTGCAAATTTAATCTTGTATGTTCCGAATTGCGAATGCTTTGTTTCAATATGTGGTTTAACATAATTCATGTTGGGAAAAAAAGGATTTTTTTTGGGATTTTTAGCAATTTCACCCGTTGTTTGAATTTCTAGGAATTATTGGCTTGCCCAAAATTTTAAAAATTTTAATGTAGGTCATGTATAATATTTGGAAAATTTTGCTAATTTTGATGAATTTTGAAGGTATGTTGTATAAATTATGAATTTTTTTTTAATTAAAACTGCATTGTTTAGTGCATAATTTCTGCCATTGTGTTAGTTTTTGTGAATTACTTGCTTCAATAAAAACTATGAAATTTTACGGTAGAATTTTCATAATATTTGGTAGTTTCCTATATTTTTTTGTGAATTTTGGTTTTGTATTATATGATTTATGAAATTTTAAGTTTAATTTTCATATTTTCAATAATTTTGCCTACTATTTGAGCTTTTGGGAATTATTAACTTGGAGAAAGATTCCGAAAATCATACTATAGATTATCTATATTATTAGGCAATGTCCTGCAAAAACTTGTGAATTTTGAATGTGTATTCTTTGAATTATGAATTTTGAGTGAAATTTCCTGTTTAATATAATTGTGGGATGTTTGAATGCATAAGTTGTAGATTGACCACATAGGTGATGATTTTGAACATTCAAAATAGCAAGATATTTTTATGATGCATTGAAAATTTGTGAAATTATTTTAGGTGGAATTATTTATTGATTTGACGAGGTTTTTTATGTATATTATTGATATAAACTTCTTTGGAAAATAATAGTATGATAATATAAACTATATGATCTCATTAAATTATGTTTTTATGGGAAAAGAGCTTTGTGTCTTACCTAGGCCTATTATGTTGCATTATAGGGCTGTGGTTATAGTAGTGGCTATGGTTATGTATAGATCATCTAGTGGGAGATGTTATGACCAATTCTATGTGATATGAATGTTAGCTTTATGTATTATGTTAGCCATGCTCGTCTCTGCTGGGTAATAAAGGTTTTGACATAAACTTACTGGGATATGAATGTTACTCCATGATTTATATTTTGTGGGTAGTTCGCATCCCTTAGATTAAAGATGTTTGGTCAGTACCATATAAATGAGTTATAGTTGATCCACTAGTGGTTAGCACCATATGAATAAGTTGTAGTTGGTCCACCAGGACATGTTTGTCAACCTTATGTGTGATTGTTCTTTGTGTGGGTCATGAGTTGATTTCTCTAAACTAAAGAACTTTGGATAATCTAAGAATATATGACATATTATAGATTTGGATTTTGGCTTGAAATTGAATTTTGGAAGATCATTCAAGACGTAGATGACATTGTGATTGAATTTAGGTATATGAATAATTGATAAGTATGTCTAAAGAAATAGATTGTGTGTCTTTACCAAATATGTGGAACCTTAGAAGGAAGAGGCTCTTGTGTGTTGCAATTTTGGTTAGCGGTGTGCAATTTGTCCGACTTAGCACACTTTGATTTCTTTTGGACTCCAGTGAGGACCAGGAGTTCAAAAGATATAACTAGCATTAGTCTATAGGACAATTATAGTTAGTTTAGCGAATAGACTAGCAGTAGAGTTTGTTTAGGGACTCCAGTATAAACGTGAGTCTTTGAATCGTATGTGGTATGTGACAGATATAACTAAGTTAGTCTAATTACCCGACTCATGATATATATGTATGTATGTGTTTTGTGAAGTTCATGAGCCTGATAGATATGAAAGATATGAGTCCCTCTTTGAAGCATGAAAATGTTCTTACATCGCCTTTCATATGCCATGTGCTAATGTACTGATTCACGGTGCTATGTGTACTATGTGATTATGCGTTAACTGGATAATGTGCAAGTGTAATAATGTGGAAGATAAGGGCTATTCATTGGGTTCGGGGAGCACATAACGTTATTATTTTTCTGGTTTTTGAAAGTCATTAAATACTTTTGGAGAACTAAGTTGGGAATGCAAGCCTTATTATAAGCCCATGATACAGATTATGTTCAGTGAATGCACGCATAGACGTATTTTGTCACACGTATGCACGAATGTTATAGACATAGGTTAAGTATGTGTAAAATGCTACCTTATCAACTTTGACCAAATTCTAGTTAAGGCTCCCACTGCGCTTGTCGTCTAATAAGTTAATTAAGGTTAAGGAGCTCACAGAGCCTTGTAGGCGTTTCTAGCTGAACATCCATAGTGGTGATGCGCTTGCCTCTATGGGCGGGGGGTGTTACATCATCCAACTACACAACGTTTAGGTTTTGTTTAGTTTTCGTAACAGTTCACAGTGACCTACGACCGACACTCATCAAAATAGAAAAAGCATACAGCAACGGGTACAGTTCAGATTTGGTTTAGGTTCAGATTCAGCTTATTCAGGTCCCTGTTAAATTCTTGACTCTCTTCTCCCTTTTTTTAAAGCAATTCCATAAAGAATCATTATTCAAAGGGAGGCTGGAAATGGAATTCGGTTACTCTATTTACTAACCAGCTCATTGATCGAGGTTGAATTAGTCTGCTCAAAATGCAACCCTTTTCTATTCTGTCCGGTAGCACGACGACAACAATTGCATAAGTTGAATGCCTTGTTTGTCTTCTACTATCTTAAGTTGATTCTGTACACCCAAGTTCATTTTTTCCCGCTAATGTCTACAATAACAAAACTCAGCACATGTGAAACATGGAGCAGTGGGGAAGCGATCTAAAATACACACTAATAACCAGCAGTCGTAATTACTTACTAGAACTAAATTCCATTCATCCCCCATTGTAATGACGCAAACTCAACCTCAAACGATTCCACCATCGACCTCAAATTTTGTCCAAGCCCTTCACATGTTAAAACCTATAATTTCACATTATTAACCCTAACCAAGCTGCATACGTTGAAAATTTCAAACGACAAAGCAATTTTGGTTCGAAATTACTACCGATTTAAGAATGAAGATCAATTAGACTACCATCTCAAATTCTTAGTATTAGAGATGAAATTGGTTGAAATTGGGATGGCTTGAGCGAATTCTTACTTCCTACTTCTTCTCCTCCTCTTTTTGCCTACTCCATCTTCACACCTCTACTTCCTCTTGCTTTCTCTTTCGTCTTCGTCTATCTCCTTTGTTATTCCCTTTTTCTTCTTCTTCTGCTTCTCTTCCACCCATTGGTCTCTCTCTTCCTTCCTTTCTCTGTGAACATGCCTGTGCGTGGCTTGGTTCCAAGATAATTCCCCCCTTTTGTTGGTCTATTCTTTTCTGTTCCCATCTTTTTAGGTTTTGTTTTTAACTCACTAATAAGGAAGCAAAGTTTGGTTATTAAAAAATACAGTGAGATAAGTCAAATTCAAAGGCCTATATGCTGAGTAGAAATATTTGGTTCAACTAGCCATACTCAAAAGCACATGTCAAGTAGTACCACAAATTAACTTAAATTACATTTCCCAGATCAACTAGTCCACATAATTAATTAAGTAAAATATTATACTAGCTAACACATATAATTAGTCAACCAAAATTTCACAACTATTACATCTTTCCACGAAATAATGTTTCCTTTATCCCAATTGTGCCACAAAACTAGGCCTGTATATTCGGGTATAGGACATAAGTGATGATGTATTGAATGAAAGTTTAATTTTAAAGTGTTGGATGGTAATAATGATGTGCATCACATTGAGAACAATACACTTTAATTTGCTATATATAGTTTACTTATCTCACATGGATGGTGGTGATGGGAAAGGGCAGGAAAATAAACTATACATGTGTTATAAATAATCCACCATATTTCAACTCAATGAGCAAAAGTGTTTAGGACTTGGTGATGGTATACAGACTAGATCAATACCATGAGTATGAGATCTAGTAACATAGTTTTTTGTATATATCTAATTGTATAGCTCACTTATCATATGCATTAGAATTGCTGTCCTTACAATGTTGGGGTTGGCCTAGACAATATGTCAATATTTAAAATTATAAACACTTAATGTAAGAAGTTGCTTTGATTGTTGAGGTTTTTGTATTAGTTAAATAATTTTTTATTTGTTATTTTTTTTTAGGTTTATGAATGTGTCACTTATCAATTTCTCAGCAATTAATTAGGGAGAAGATAAAAGGTCTTCCGGAGTGCATTAAAAATTTAAAAAAATTATATGCAAACTAAAAGTCCAAATGACATACGCATAGCTAATATCCTAGTCATTAAAGTTAAAACACTTAGCAAAAACATATTGAATCACTCAATTTTTGATATATTCATAAAGATTTATATAGATGTGGTAGCAATAAAAGAAATGTTTGAAAAAAAAAAAAGACAACATCATGATGCCCACGACATGGTAGGTGGCTCGAGTTACAAATGGTGTCAGGGCGCACATATGATCAGAGATAGGAGTATTACCTGAATTCGAAAATTCCAATTAAAATTAGCCTATTTAGAACCTAGATTGAAGGTGAAAAAGGGTTTTAATGATATGGCATTATTTTCGAATATGGGTATGGACATAAATATTGACCTTAAAACCTCTGCTCAATTTATGTGCCCGATTTACTAGTAAGAGACTAGAAGACTGTCCTAAAACCAAATTCAAATGATAGACAAGAAACCCACTAGTCTAATTATTTTAACCATTCTTGCACTGCACATGTTAGATTTTATCCTCGTATTTGTTTTGTAGGGCTTATCCTCATATTTTTTATTTGTTCATTTTGTTTGGTGCAACGATATTTGATTTATAATGAAACTGTCCTTGAATAACAATTTTCTTTATATGAAGATTAAAAAAAGGAGATCTTTGGCATGCTATTTTAACTTTTGTGAATCTTATTAGGCATGTTTTTCATTGCTGCCACTTGAATTTGATCCTCAAAATATGGCATGTACTCAAATATGGTTGAATATAGTGATAATTTTACTCCTTATATGTGCCCAAATAATACCCATAGAAAAAAGAAAAAAACTCTGGTGGATATGAGTATATTTGTTATTTTATCCGATGGGTATGAGTACGAATATGGCACACATATGTCTCAACTTGTTCGGACCCCTGTACATCCATCCGTAGTGCAAGCTGTACTAGTGGACAAGAGAATATTAAGTAGTCACATAGTAGTGGAAATTAGAGGGTATGATCGCTCATTAACATAAGATTATTGACTAACAAATCACAACAAGTTTGTTGTATCGTTCAAGCGAAGATAAATATATCGAGTGCTATCAAGACTCAAGTAATTTGATATGATCACTTATATCACAAAAAAAGTATACCTTTCTTTTCGGGGTGTCACATTCTAAAAAACTCCAAGTTAATTATGTTTAACTTGGAGAGCTTTTAAGATGGATGATTTGGAAAAGTTTTCTAGGTAGCGTACAAGTGATAATAAAGCACGGCGAAAATACTTGAGTGATTTGTATAGTTAGTGGTCAATATTTAAAACACTTCCAAGTAAATTATTGTGTATAAAAAATCCCTACCACCAATTTAAATTAATAAACCTCTCCATTTGTCATGATTACATCTTTCACTCCCAAGACTCCTACTTCTATAAACATTTTAGTTTTGGTTATCGTTTAAAATTATCTTTTTATGTACCCACTATATTTTTTTTTTTTGTTGGTAAGCGGACCCAACCCACTCGGTCCCTGTCTCAAAGTACCTAACGGGCCTTAACGGACCAGAGAGGGGATGTCAAAGCCTAGACAAGAGTTCGGGAACACAAGTCCACCCACACACAATTCTACACAAAGCAAAACTGCGCCCCCCAGGATCGAACCGGGGAGGTAAGGGTAGCAGGTGTTGTGCAGGCCTGTGACAGCTTCGACGTGTACCCACTATATTATAAACAAACTAAATGTGATAATTTTGTTGCATGGATACAATATCCAACTATGAGTTGGACAACTATGCGGGCTCACCATCTCAACCCATTGGTGATAAGGGACTAAAGCTCTGTTTGGACCTTGAAAAATTTGGTGGAAAGAAAAAAATTTAGGAAAGTTACTTTTTTTCTTGTGTTTGATTTAGAGAAAATCACAAAGAAAAAAATATGAAGAAAAGTTATACTGAAAAATTGTTAGAAACAAGTTCCTCATAAAATTATGAGAAAAGTTTTAGAAAAATTCTCAACCTCTTCCAATCTCACATTACTTAGATGACATCAACAGGGACAAAGATAGGATTTCATGTTAAAGGGGGTCAAAGTATTGAGTTATATAGATATAAAAAGTAAAAATTCCATAACAAGATTTGAACACAAGCACACCCATGTAAGGTTGAAGGCATAGCTACCACTCTAGTCAATTGTATACTATGCATCAATCTAACACCTAAATTTTATATAGAGATTTTTGCGTTGGAGGAGGGGGGCCATGGCCTCCTTTGGCCTAATGGTAGCTTCGTCCATGGCCATCAATATGATTCAAGTAGTTCATCAATATTCAAATTTCTCATCCAAATTCTTGCATTTTTTCTTTAGGCTCCATTTGGTCCTTAGAAAATTTAGTGGAAAGAAAAGTTGAAGGAAAAAAAAAGTATGGAGAAAATGAATTTCTTTCTCTTATTTAGATTGAGGGAAAAATACAAGAATTTGGATGAAAAATTTGAATGTTGATGAACTACTTAAATCATGTTGATGTCATCTAGGTAATGTGAGGTTGGAAATTTCCCTCAAACTTTCCTCACAATTTTATGAGGAAAATTTTATCACTTGTTTCTAACAATTTTTCCACCTAACTTTCCTCTATATTTTTTTTCTTTGTGATTTTTTCTAAATCAAATACAAGAAAAAAAGTAAGTTTCCCAAAAAAATTTCTTTCCTCCAACTTTTCTTTGTGATTTTTTCCTTTTTGAGAAGTTCTATATTAAATGAAGCTATCTGCTAATGTTTCCCTCATTTGTTGCTCCAAGGTGTATCTATCGACAAGGAGATTTGTGCATCTTGTATAGTTTTTATGTCAAAACAATCAAATGGCTATATAAGCCATGTTAAATAGTTTATCTCTGTTGAAGATCCAAAGTACAATCAATTAAAAAATTAGTCTCAAGTAACCTAAAAACATAAACTATAACTGAATTAAACGCCCCAAATTTTGATAAAGAACTCCATCCATAGAAAGATGGATAAGCCTTCTCAACAGAGTGATAGATAAAAATTACTATAAGAGAAGATAGTATGAAAAAACATAAACAGTGGAGATTAGTATATGATGATGTAAATGATAGTCTCTTACAATTGAAGAGGAGGGCATGAGTTTATAATTATGAGGAGAACTTTTTTTTTCCCCTTCAAAAAGAGCGCTTTCTGAATATATGATACAAAAGTATTATACAATCAAAATCTTAAATACTAAGAACTTGTTAGGATATGCTATGTTTTTTGAACTGAATATTCTTTTTGTCTTATTTGATCATGTGCTAAAGTTGCTTCAATTCCCTTGTCACACTTTGCATTGACATTTTGAAATCACTATATAGGATTTAAGTAATGCATACAACTACACAGTAAACTTTAAATATATGCTAAAGATGAAGGATTTTGTGTGTTTGTGTTTTTGAAAAAAAAAAATTTTTTTAAATGAAGAACTGAACTTGAATAAGTGATGGCAGTCAAAAGATGAAAACACAAGTGAAGACAAATGAAGAATAGAGAAATCCAAAGAGGATGAGAACAAATAGTGAGAGCATATCAAAAGTTAAAAGGAGAAAGTCTGTATGGTTTGGTTTGGTTTGGTTTGGTTTATGTAAGAGATTCAACTAAACCATACTATGCACACTCTTAATTGATTCATGGGTGCACGACGAACCCACATCACAACTCAAAAAGAATGCCAAACTAATATAACTCGATATCTCAATTTGCAATCTATTTGGCTTGAAGCCTCTTTTAAAAAAAAAAAAATGATTCTAAATTGTCTTCGATGCATGTAACTCTTCAGACATTGTCCGAAATCTGAATAGTTGTAAAAGGTAAGTTTGGACTATTTTTTTCAACTTGGATCGTACGAACTAAACACAAAATGTCTTTCTAAATTTCATATGCTCCTTTTATGTAGAGTCATAGGTAGTCTATGATTTTTAAATTTAGGGTCAATTGGAGTCATCTTTTTGTAATTTTGCAATTTAGATATAAGACTACTACATCAGCCCCCCACAGCCAGCTTGATGGCAGAATTTTTGGAATATTGGATTTGGATTTTATATTGAAAAGCAAAAATTTAAGTGAAAATTTATAAACGAGCAATGTAAAATATACACTATTAGGGCCCTCAATTTTATGACTCTAATTATGGACCAATAAATTAAGGCTTACTATAGATTGTGTTAAAATTTTTCTATCTTATTCTCCTAAAACATCGACGAGATAAGCTTTATATTACTATTATAGCTTACATGTATATATCCGTAGGACTTGTAAATTGACAAGAAGCTGTACTTCCATCTAAATGAATGCACACTTCTATTTACCAATTTTACAATAACTTTTGCAATAATTTTAATGTCTCTAATTTTATGTAAGACTATTAAGAACCTGTTAGAAGATTGTTCAGGCCCACTCATTTCACTCATTTCAATTTCCCATGGCCCAATAATAAGAGCCCTTATGGCGATATATTTGGTTGAGGATCCCAAAAAAACCCTCGTGAAAATCCCATTTGAAAGGAGTTCCACGCCGTTTGGGCCTCATTCATTTTGTGGGTAAGTTTGAATATACCACCTCTTCTAACCCATTCCACTTCTTATCACTTAGGGTCAGTTATTTCCGTGATTATGTGGATTTTCTATCCTTTTATACTTATTCACACTCTTCATACTTCTTTGTAAATTTAACACTACTTTCTACTTTCTCCTACTCCTTGAAAAATATTTCCCACTACTATTCTCTTAAATAAAAAATTTTCCTCATTTCTTCCCACTCCTTTCCATCCTTTTTCATTTCTCCCATTAATTTCTATTCATTTTCACTCCCTCCCACTCATTTCACTCATTTCAATTTCCCACCGAGTTTATCCTTTTTATGGCTAAATCATAATTTTTCATCCCTTCTCTCTTCTCTCATTAATTTCATACTCTTTGAAAATATTTTCTATTGCTCCCACCATCTCAATCAAAAATTCCCCGCTACTCTGAAAATGTTCCCATTCCCACCATCTCAACCAATAAGTTTTTACCGGGAATTGCAATTTTAATTTATTATTCCAATTATACCCTTCCTGAAAGTGTTGAGGTATAACAGTAAATTATTTGTGTTAAATATCTGTAGTCTCTCTCCTCCGCTAATTTTTCATTTCTCTCACCTTCAAAGCTCTCTCTTCTTCTCCACTTCTGAAGAACACCATTGAAGCAGGGGAAAAGAAGGTAGGTTTTTTTGGGGGGTGGTCTGCTTGTTGTTGTAAATTATTAAGCAACCCACTTCTCTCACCTTCAAAGTTCCCTTAGTTTTGCATAAGCCTCTTTTGTTTAGTACTCTTTCTGTTTTGTTGCCTTTCTCTAACAATGGAGTATTAGTGGGCCTTCATCAAGAATTGTCAGATGTTTGCAGTGGTAATTGAATTAGTCAGTGGTTGGAATTGTTGTGTGTGAATTTGTTTGGTCATAATGTTGGTGTAATTGAATGGATTTGATGTTGGCGTAATTAGATTTGAAGGTGAAAATGCGAGGATCAACTTCATCGAGGAGAAGCGACCATGAACAAGAAACTGTCACGTGCCCAACGTGTAAAGGAATGAGAAAGGTGTCAAATTCAAGTCAAAACCCAGGTAGAATGTATGCCAAGTGTTTGAGATGTGACACGTTTTTAGAATGGGTTGATGAAGCAAATCCAAATCTAGAAAACAGATTGTTAACTGAGATTGAGATAGTGAAGCATGAGCTAATGGAGTTGAAGATGGTGTTCAAAATACTAGAGAAAGGGCAGAGCGTCCTTGCTATGTTAGAGATTAGTGTAATTATATTACTTGCACTTGTATTAATGTTGTAATCTGTTGTGGGTGTGATTGTGACTTGCATGTGGAAGGTAGTTCTTATGTGAGGTTGGTTGTTATCGTAGACTTCAGGACTTATGTTTGTATAGACATTGTATGTGGCACATTGCAATGTATGTGGTGGGTGTAATGCTTTTTGAGATTGATTAGGAAGAAACAAAATGTAAGGGGCTCAACATAGAGCTTGGAAATGCATATTTTAACTTAGTTTAGAAGTTGGCTACATATAAAGCTTCTTAAGTTGCACTTTGAATCCAAGTAGAAGAAGCTGAAGCTGCACTTTGAATCCATGCTTGAACTTAAGTTGCCCATCCATACTTGTACTTGTCACACACAACACGTTCTGGTCATACATATACTAACATCCATAAGAATTACAACGAATTATATCATTATCTAGATATAACCACCAAAATGATATAAGTACAAGTAGCTTATACAAGAAGCTGGAGATGAAGCATCCAAAATATAATAAATTTGACTTAAATTGCTTGGGTAGACTAAATTGGAACCCCTTATGCTGCAGCTGTTGAGGTAAATGTTTGGCTGACTCTTTGGATCTTTTTTTGGCCTACCAACTGAATTATCAGTCTTCTGTTAAGGCTTCTTCTCGTCTTTAAGTCTACCATTTTTATGCCTTGGCTGCCCACATGTGAGGTAGTTATGACCCAATTGCTTGCACTTCTTGCACCTCTTAATGCCACTCAATTGTATGGAAGACGTCTATGGAGGGATGAGAAGTCTGATTTTCCTTCTTTTGTGCTCCTCTAGCCTTTCCCTTTTCCTAAGCTCAAAAGGGGTATCCAAAGTAGGCAATGCACTCTTCCCCCAGAAGTATGAGTCATGAATGGGGTGTATCATGCCATCATAAAGCTTCTTGTACCTCTCAACATGAAACCAATGACAACAATAATGAGCCAACTTATGGTTTAGGCTAAGAATGTACCTGGAAGCATGCTTACAGGGTAAGCCACTCATTTACCACCTTTGACAGTCATAATAATGGTCTCCCAACTTTATAGTAAAATTTATGGATCCTTCTCTAACATCAAACTCCTCCTTCCAGCTGGCATTAAGTTGCTACAGTTTCTGGACTCTAACTCGAGCTGTTTAAGCTTTTTCTCTACAAATGGTATCACTTTACCAAATCAGCTGACATCTGAAACCTCTTATCAAATCTGGCCCCAATAAGCTTTCTAATCTCTTCTAACACAATGTATGTTGGCTTTCCCCTATACTTCACAATTACACTATTGAAACTCTCAACAAAGTTACTTGTATTGTCATCTACCTTTAGTGTCTGATTAAATTTATACCTTGCCCAATGTTCCGATGGTTCATTATCTCTTAACTAATGAAAAGCAGAAATATCCTTCTCCTTAATTTTTTTCATTGCCTTTTTGAAAACAAATTTTGAATATGTATTGACAGCAATGTAAAGAAGCAATGAAACCATTCATCTTCACCGTTTCACAGGGAGGGGAATAAGAGATACGTTAATATTTGCCACAAACATCAGAGTTAACACTGAAACCTTTATATATGTTCAACATGCACATACCAGGGTGGTTTGAGGCAAAGTTTTTATAGAAGTGGAGGACACAGATCCTCCTTGAAGCTTGAGATATGACATTCTTTACTGCGTTGATTATGCCCTGCATTATAAACAACAAATTAAGTAAGTAATCAAAATAGCACAAAACAAGCAATGAAGTTAACTTGTACCTTGTACCTATCAGACATGATTGTATACTTGGAACTGTCTTCCTTTGCATCTAATGCAGATACTAATCCATACGGAAAAAAGCTTCACTCCTTTTCATACTATTGGGGTGCAACTCCATAAATTTAGGGGTACTACCTTTTATTATCATCTAACCCCATGGTAGTGATGAGGATACCTTTATATGACCCTTTTAAGTGACAGGAATCAATGCCAATGAATGGTCGACAATGCTATTTAAAAGCACTAATGGCTGACCTATATAAATTTGACATCCCTTGAAGGATGGATTCTTACAAGGGTCCTCATCCTTTCAGTTGATAAAACATAGATAGTTAGGATTTCTTTCCTCAAACAACTTCATATACTCTGGCAGTACCTTATACCTTTCATCATGTCTGCCTTCAACCACATCTCCTCGTTAGAGTTTTCTGCATTGTCCCCTATCCGTATTAAGATTGTCCTTAAAGTCATCCAGTAGCTTAGATGTAACCCATCTAGATGTGGCATGCTTATTAAACTGTTTATTAGGACACTTGTGACCTTCAGTCAAAGATCTAATCATCCAAGTACACTTATCCACAAGTATAGCTGCATGAATCTTGATTGGATAGTCATTATTGATACACCTTTGTGTGTATCTGCTCCTAGTGTTCTTAATTTTCCTAAGTAATACCATGCTGAACACAGTAGTCCTTCATCACATTCAATAAATTCTCTTTACTTGTGAATATATCACCAACAGCTAAGCTCACCTTCCCATCCCTATTTCTATTCTACAACTTACCTCACCTGAATACATTAGCCATTTTATCGACAATCAGTATATTCTCACCCATATCATCATCAATATTATCATGTCCTAAGGTCATGTACAACTAAGTGATAGTCTCTAAGTCAATGTCATCTAATGACTTATTTTCAAGCTCCAAATCATCCTCCTCATCTAATGAGAATCTATTAGACTCCTCAGACCTGTATGATTAACACTTCTTGAAGTCACTATCCTCACTGTCATCATGGTTACTCTCTTCATCACCTGCTTACCCCAAATTCTCCTCTACATCACTATCAAATACACCAACCTCTGCTGTTTATGGTTGGCATAATGAATGCACATCAAAATCATGCAAACCTAATAAATCAACCCTCAGTATCTCCAAATCAAAGTCTTCCCTTGGTTCTGAAGTACCAACAGTTGCAGCTTTCCTTTCTTAAGGGTAAGGGTAGCTTGCAATCTAGTGAAAAGCCTTCTCGGGCTATAGATTTGAGAGGCACTCTTCTGTGTAGCTACAAGTTCAGAAGGAGTGCTTAGAAAGGTTGAAGTTGGAGAATTAGGGGTTGTAGGGATAGTTTTAGATCTTGTCAGTGGCCTTATGGGGCTGTAGATTTGCTGGGAGAGGCTACTTTCTACAGTTACAGTTTGGGAAAGAGTGTTTGGAAGGATTGAAGTTAGAGAATTAGAGTTTTAATGGGTACTTTGAGGTCTAGTCACAGGCTTTCTAGGGCTATTAAGAGCAAATGCAACTTGGGAGGTTAGGGAGGTAACAGGTTGGAAAGCCATTCTTTAAGAAGTTGAGGTTGGGCTTTTTGCAGTAGGAGTTGAGTTTGGTGAGGGAGTAGCTTTCAAAAAATAAAAGCTTTTGGATCATATTGAATTGTAGTGTAGGACCTCATTAATTTATAATGGTGTTATAGACAATTTTGTTGCCCTTGGTCTTGGTATTCTAATTACAACTTATAAGGTCTATTTGCAGTGATTGATGATACTTTAGGTTGAGATTTTAAAGAATTTTCACTAGGAATCACATTCTCAGTTGAAAGGGAAACTATTAAATTGTCAACAAATGCCCCAACTTCACTAAGTGTAGGCTCACTGTCATGTTGGGCTTGGGATTAGGCTTGGGGTTGGCTTTGGGTTAGGGCTTGGTCTTGGGCTTTCTGTTTGGCTTCATTCAACTTGTCCAGACTTTCAACTATTTTCTACAAACTGCTTACCTCAAGTAGCTCTATGATGCACAAAGGAATCATAATTTTTTTTTCATTTTTCCCCAGTGACTAGCTAACCTAACTATGTCCCTATCCGTGCTAAGTGGTCATCTCTGATTTTCTCTACCAGGAGGATGCCATCTAAACCCAAGAAACTTAGGCAAACTTCACTGCATTTTTTATAGCTGAAGACCTCACATCCCTAAGTAGGTCAATACTTTGATACTTATCAATAGTAATATCCTGGATTGAAATCATTATATCCTTACAATGAATTACCAAACATCTATTACCCTGTTAAGCAAATGGTAACTTGTTATAATCCTACCAGCTACACTAAACTACCACACAATTAACCACAACAACTCATTCAAATATACGACATGCAGTTCAACAGCACACATTACAATCATTGACGTTGCAAGAATTAAAAAAAAAAAAATAGAGCACGGAAGACAGAGTAGGAACTACTAATTTAAAGCAAAAATTAACATAAATACAGACAGATTATGTGCCCACTCATTACATATCCAACATTGTCATCAAGACAATTAGCATAACCGAAACCCTAACTAGTTAATTAGGTTTTTCATGCCCAACAAGTTTCATAAACCCTAACCTAACAAACCCAACAAACCAACTAAATTTTCATTGCATAAGTTACAATTATAACCGTCAAATCATCAACCGTACATTAACTGTAGCAACAAAAAAAAAGCAAGAATTTATCAAATCATCGTAGCAACAAAACATCAAATTTCATCAAAATTAGGGTTTGCAACTTACCATTGCACAAACCTCTGATTTCCAACAACAGATTACAAACTCTTTACTTGCTCCTTCTTCATTCAAAGATAGTCTTCAAATTTCAACTATGAATTTTGGATTTGAAGGGGAGATAGTGTTTGGGGTTTAAGAAGAGACAAATAGAGAGAATGAATTAATTTTGAGGGTGTTTAGAATTCTGAAGACTGAGAGTTAATTACACACTTGCTTACACTTCGCAGGTTTTGATATGGCCATTTATGTCATACAATAAACGCTCATCGGCACTCACCCATTTGTCAACGGAAAATACCATCTTAATAATTACCTAATAATATTGTGCACCTCATAATACATTCTAATAATATGGTCTCCTAAAAATTATTTCCATAGAAAGTGGGGTACCTCAGAGCAGTTTTTAAAAAATTTTCCATTCCTTCCCACTCCTTTTATCTCTTTCCATTTCCGCTTCGGTGGACTCTAAGCAGAATAGACCCTAAGAAGGTAATAATTGCACAAAAGGATCGTCATAAAAATATATGAGCATTAATGGACTAATGGTGGCGATGGTAGCATAGTGTTTTACACATACCTTCCAAACTTTGCTCACATATCTCTCTACACCCCTACAACATTTTCCTTATATCTATCATTCATTGTTCTTGTCCTTTATCTATTATATTCCTTTGGTGATCGCATTTTTGTAGGGCACTGACATTATTTTGCTGCTCTATTTCTCTGCAATTACCATTTTCATTTGAATCATTTCTAGCTCCCACACAAACTAAGAGCATAACCAATGGTGAGCCGAAAATTTGGCTCACCAGTGGGGGCCTCCCAGTGTTACATCAATTCTCTCTCTAATTTTTTAGCTCACAATCTTCCCTCTCTCTAATGTAAGGCTCACCACTTTGGCTCACCAAATAAAATAATATATATGGACCCTACATCAAATCATATTTAATTGGTTTGTTTTTATGTTTTGTTTTGTTATTTAGCTTTATTATTTATGTGAAAAATAATTTGCACATAATAATTTAGTAACACAATTATTTAAAGACGCATAATATTTTTTTTTTTTTTAAAAAGGAGTATGAATTTTAAAAAAAAAAATAGACATGCTTGAATGTAACAATTTAAAACATACTTTTTGTTTTGTTTTGTTATTTATCTTTATTATTTATGTGAAAAATAATTTGCACATAATAATTTAATAATATAATTATTTAAAGACGCAGAATATTTTTTTTGGGGGAATATAAAAAAAAGTTACACATGCTTGAATGTACCAATCAAAAAATATTTTTTGTTTTGTTTTGTTATTTAGGTGTATTATTTATGTGGAAAAAATTTGCAGATAATAATTTAATAATACAAGTAATTAAAGACTTTTAAGACATAGAAAATGTTTTTTGAAAAAAACATAGGAGTCTGAATTAAAAAAAAAAATTATGCATGCTTGAATGTAAAAATTACAATAGGTCAATGATTAAAAAAAATAAAAAAAAAATTACAATATGACGATAATTTAATTATCCTCTTAGCCGTGGGTCTGAATTTTGCTTCCATATCTCGTTAATCAAGTCCGCTTGGAGAGTTTCATATGTGTCGGAGTTGTGAACTTGGCATGACCATTGAAAGTACGTATCATAGCATGGATGGTGGGCATGATTAACAATCGGCTCCGAGACAGTTCCCTCGACAACATCATAGTCAAATGCAAGCTCGTAGTTGTCCCGTTCGTCCTCAACAATCGTGTTATGGAGTATCACACATGCTCTCATAATAATACCAATTTCTCTTTGATCCATGAGGCGAGCGGGGCCTCGTACAATGGCAAATCGAGCATGTAACACACTGAAGACTTGTTCAACGTCCTTCCTAACCGACTCCTGACGTTCTGCGAAGAGTTTGTTCTTCGGCCCTTGGGGAAGAGGGATAGTTTTAACAAATGCCGCCCATTTTAGATAAATTCCATATGAAAGATAATATCCTATATTGTACTGATGCCCATTGATGACATACTCACATTTCGGAGCCCGATTATTATACAGCTCTTGGAAAATCAGTGAGCGGTCAAGGACATTTATGTCAGTAAAACTTCCAGACAACCCGAATAATGCATGTCATATCCAAAGGTCGTATGATGCAACGACTTCAAGAATAATAGTTGGCACCTTATAAATTTGCTTTTGAAATGATGTCTTCCAAGCCGTTGGGCAATTCTTCCATTCCCAGTGTATGCAATCTATGCTTCCCAACATACCGGAAAAGTCACGGGCTTTAGCAACCTATAGTAAGCGATCAACATCAACTTGATTGGGTTTTCTCAAATACTCTTCCCTGAAAACCTCAACGATGCCTAAGGCAAACTTCTTCATGCATTCCATTGCGATGTTCGCACCAATCTTCAAGTACTCATCAACGCAGTCGGCCGCTACACCATAGGCAAGCATTCGTATGGCTGTGGTACACTTGGTTAATGGCGTCAATCCAAGCTTTCCGGCCGCATCGTATCTAACCTGGAAGTACCTTGAATGATGGCCGACTGCTTCCACAATGTGGAGAAATGAGTGCCTCCACATTCGAAATCTACGATGAAAATGATGATCATTGTACAATGAATCTTCCGCGAAGTAATCTTTGTATAAGCGGTTGTGGGCAGTTTTTTTTATCCCTCTTAACAAATCTCTTCTTTACCGGATGCCTAGATGCCGAAGGCATCAACTCTCTTGCTGCTTCAATAAGTTGGAAAAGGGCGGTCATTTCCTATTGAAGTTGTTGTTGATGCTGGAGAAAAGCGCCCATAACCATGATATCAGTATCTGATGAAGATGAGGATGATAAGGAGGATGAATCTTCCTCACAAGGCAGCTTCTCAACATTGAATTTATCCATTACAAATATCCTATGTAACATATTTATGAACAAAAGTGTTACAGTATAGAAGAGTAATCATTTGATTAAATAACAATAGACATACCAATTTTATAAATTAATATCATAAGACGATTACACCAAATCATATCTAATACAATACATGGTAAAATAAAGTTACATAGTACAATTTTCGAACTTAATCTATGTAATGAAGAGGGAGGGGAAACATATTATTGAGATAATGATGATTGTTGTAATCTCCTTCTCATAATATCTGCTCTTCTTTGCTCATAATACATTGCTTGTTCAGGACTCAGCATTGAGGTGTCCATCATTATTATTCTATCCTCCTGGGCCCTCAACTTTTCTGCTCTCATCATCATCTTCTGTGTTTTTTCTTCTTTTGCTAGTGTGATATAGTCTTTGAACATTTCATTCATATCACTACTGTTACTGTTCAAGTCATGTAACTTAATTGTGACAAAATCAACGACATAGATATTTGCCTTTTGCTTTAGCCTTCTCTTCACTGCTTTTATCCCCTCAGATCTTTCACTCCCACTTGCACCTTCCTCTCCTGCCTCTTCGGTGTCGGGATGGGACCTTTTGGAGGATCCTGACCCTGACTTTGGTGGGTCACATATAGCCCTCTATTTTGATTGGTCCTTGACCAACTCGCACCAGTACTCGAGATCAAACTTCTTCCTCGTACGTTCTTTGTATAACCTGTGTGCTACCTCCAGAATCATAACCTCGTTCCAGCCACTTTGGTTGATACGCTTAACCTCTAACATAATACTCGCCCATTTACTGACGAGCGGGGAGCATCGACCCCATCGACCATTTAGCGTCTTCCAAGAACGAGGCGAGACTCCTCGTGGACGGCGGTCATTGAAATTGGAGGCCACCCTAGCCCAAAAGCCAGACTTCTTTTGATCATTCTTGACAACGGCATCCGTGCCTACGTTAATCCAAGCACGTATTAGCCGTTGATCCTCTTCAACCGTCCACTTCTTTGCATCGATACTTGCACCCCCTATACTTCCTCCACATCCCCTTCAGTACTCGGGTCAATATCGATCTCAGAATTCCCTAACCCGACCATTGCCTATTGGCGTAGATGAAGGTGTAGAGTTGCTCCTTGCAGACAAGTAATTTGGGGTGGTGTGTGGTAGAGGATAGTAGGAAGGGTAGCATGCGTACTCACTGTGATACACATTGTGCGCATTATTATGTGGTGGGGGTAACAAAGTGGAGGATAGTTACGAGGGTTTTGACCTGAGCTATCACTTGGATTCCTGAAGTGGGGTTGTGGTGGGTAATAATATAGTTGGTACATGTGTTAGTTGTAGTTAGGCGGTGGATATGAAGGGTAAGACATGTGGAGATTACTTGGGGTAATAGGAGTGGCACTATTCGCCCTAACTTGGGGTGAATCGTCTCCATTAAGTAAACTAGTAAATGATGGGGGAATGTTAGGATCCATAATCGAGATAAAATTACGACCTACAAGTATATTAATCGAATTAATTAAAATATTAACGTATTTTATACATCTAATATGAAAACATAATAAATTTTAAACTAACATGCCAAATACATGAGTTTCCTATAATTCCCAGAGAATTCATCTTACCATTCCAATTCAATTATTTCTCTTCATTTTTTCCCCCAATTTGCAACACATTTCAAATTAGTAAATGCAAGGTTAAAAAAAAAACATATCATGACATGATGACTAATTTTATGATTCAACATCATATTCAATTTAATTTTACTTCTTTAACATTACAAACATGTCAACACTTTACAACACTAAATTATTTTTAGTTACATACTTAAATATGTACCTCCACGTATTAAATTATGTACATAATTACTAACCATAATTACTTACTATTCAAGTCACATTATCACGTCACTAACGGTATGTACTTGTAATCTGACTTGTGAAAACATAAATAATTAAATTTCACTACCTTGTCGGTTATTTAAATTTGACCATATTCATTATTTAATAACACAATTATTTAAAGACGCATAATTTTTTTTAAAAAAAAGGAGTCTGAATTTAAAAAAATAATTACACATACATAAATGTAACAATTACAATACTCCAATGATTAAATAAAAGGTACATTGATTGACCAAAAAAAAAATAATAATAGGTCAACAATTTTAAAAAAATTACAATATGATGATCCTTTAATTACATACATAAATTTACTATTTGCATCTTATGAGATTCATATGATCTTATAATATATTAACTTATTTCATACATCTAACATGAAAATATAATAAATTTTACCTAACATGCCAAATACATTTAAATTTAATCATATTAATCATTTTAGATACTTTTTTTTTTCACTTCATAAAGCATTGCAAATTATTAAATGCAATGCTCTACAAAACATATTAACATTCTTGATGGTTAAATATTAATTTTATTGAAATTTTACTTCTTCAATTTTACTAAGTTGTCAAAACTTCCAACAACTAGGTTATTTTTAGTAACATGACCTCAAACTTAACCTACACATATGAAATTGCCTAAAAAAATTTAGTATTTCGATTTTATGAAAAAACTCATAGTCATTTTAATTATGACAAATACATTGACATATAACCATGTCATATTTTATACATATAATCATGTCATATTTAACATTCTTAATAAACTAATAAGCTCATATTCATTTAATGACATTAATATCAATGTATAAAATATTCACACATTTTGATTACTAACATATAAACTACCACAAACCAAAAATAGTCAATATTTTAAATAAATTCCAAACTCACAATTTTGCTTCACTTCTTTCTTGGTAGAGAATACCTTCAACTTGTCTACAAAATAATAACAAAATATTCAAAATGTAATTACAAAATTTAACATTACAAAAGCAATTACATAATTGAAAAAAAGAAATACTTACTTAATTGCTTCACTTTTTGGATGAAATTACTCACAAATAACAAATTGCTCAGAATTTGGGGAGAGATAAATTGTAAGTTGTGTGTGGTAAAAAATTCATAGAAGGAGTAGAGTATCTATAGCAAATATAAATTACAAAAAAAAGAAGAAAAATATTCATTTCCCAAAAGCGCCGTTCAGCAACGGCTATTTCCAATTTCTCCGACGGCTCTTTCATCAACTTTCTCTGTTTTCTTTTTAACGTACAGCTCATCAGTCAAGAAAAAAACTGTCAAGACAGTGAAACGACGTCGTTTCACCCGCTAGCCGATAAAAAAAATTCCAACGCGAGCCGCCTGCCTTCCTGAGCCGCTCGACGAGCCCCCTCTATTAGGCCTGCTGCTGGAGCCAAACGAGCAGCCCACTCGCTCGCCGCCTGATTTCCGACTCGCGGGCTCCTCATTGGACCTGCTCTAACAGCAACTCTTTCTTCAACATATTGAAACAAATGTCATTTTATTTAGCATTATATAGTTACGTATATAATTATGTCCTAAACATGCCATGATTATTGGTCAAGATTTGTACTTTATTTGAGGGAATCTCCCAACGTTAGATGCATAAAACAAGAACTTTATCAAATAAATAGCTAGCATAACAATTTGTCTATATTCCATGTTTGAATTCATTTATTGGTTAGTATTAGAAGTGATAAAACTAGTTAACTGATTTTCGGTTATCCGAAAATTTGGATTCAACAACAATCCAAATTGGAACAAAACTGAAAAAAAATAAGTTGATTTGCTTTCGATTCTGCTGACAAATTAATTTTCAAATTGTTTATAGGTCAAACAATTAATCGAAACAAAATTTTCATTTCTCTATACTTTCTTTATTTAATTTAACTGTTGAAGACATTATGGATTTGTTCGACAAAAGTAGCTGTTTAGGTAGCGAATATCTGTCTAGGTAGTGGATAGCTATTTTGAGAGGATATAGTTGTTTAGATGAATGGTTGAAAAAAATGTGTTTGTTAGATTAACATTAGGTTAGTTGATTAATGTAAATTAATATAAAAGGATATGAATATTTTTCAAAGATGGAATTTTCAAAGGAATTTTTTAATCAAAAAATATGAAATGATATTTTTCAATACCAAAAGGTAATACTATTAGCTTTTCAGAAATAATGTTTGAAATGCTAAATGCTACTTTGAACATTAGTCCAAATAGTATGTCACCGAACACTAAAAAATTGATTAATTAGTGTTTTAGCTTGGTTAAAATACTAAAGCGCCATTCCAAATGCTATTCCCGAATGTGACCTACATATTAATTCCATGGCTTTGCTCGAAAAAATAGTTGTTTAAGTAGTAAATAGCAGTTCAAATAGCAGATAGTTGGTCAGGTACCAGGTAGCGGTTTTAATTTAGTTGTTAGCTGATAACTATTTAGATGAATAGTTGAAACAAATGTGTTTGATAAATTTTGATGTTGGGTTAGCTGATTAATATAAATTGACATAAAAGTATAAATGTAGTTTCTGAAGACAAAAGTTTCAATTGGTATTTTTTGGTTAAAAAAATATGAAACGCTAATTTTGAATGCTAAAAACTAATATTGTTAGTTTTTTATAAACGTTATTTGAAATGCAAAATGCTACTTGAAATGCTAATTCAAATACTAGGTTGTCGAACATTTAAAAGTGACTACTAAGTGTATAGATTTGGTCAAAATGCTAAATGCTACTCAAAATACTACTATTGAACGCAGTGTAGACGTGTTCATTCCTTGTTCTTTTCTAGTTCTAAAATATGTAATCTGGCTAGTATATAATTTATTTTTTCAAAAATGTCTTTACTTTCAATTAATCGTATGCTATCATTATTCAATTGACTTTTCAAATGTCTGAATCAATAGTGAATTTTTTTTGTAAATATGCTGAATTAACATAATTTTTCAAATTAATCGATTTTTTGATTTAAATTTTTTATTTTCTGCTTTTTTGGCTTCAAATTTTTTTCTCACTCCAGTTAGCAATGGACATCCCATCCACGGACACCCCCCAAAAAACACGAAGGAAAAAAAGAAGAAAGCAAAAAAGCAACAAATACAATAGATGTCCTTGGGCTTTGTCTACTCACTGTCACTGCTCAGTTAAAACTACCGCTTCAACCCTCCCCCGGGGGGGGGGGGGGGGGGGAGCGCAGAGGCAGCAGCATCGCAGATATTGACACGTGGGATTCAGGCATTATAAACGGATGCAAACCTATTTATATTCCATTCTTTATTCGTCCCTCTTCTGTTCCGCGTACTTCCGCCTTCCTCCTGTCCACCTCCGCCCTTCTTTCTAATTCTCTCTACTCCGCCGTCCCCGCCGCCCTGTCTCTCTCCTCCCCATCCGCCGACTCTACTCCATTCGTACCATACTACCACCGGACTCGGTGATTCTTGGTTGACTCGACTCGGCTCTGAATCGACGAGCCAGATCGCTCCGATTCGTCCTTTCCTAAAGCGGGCGAGATTTCCAGAGAAGCTTCTCGAAGATTCGGAAATGGTTACCGCCACTACCAGCGCTGTTTACATCCACGTCATTGAAGACGTCATCGACAAGGTCCGGGAAGAGTTCGTCAACAATGGCCCTGGTGAAGCTGTCCTGAACGAGCTTCAAGGGGTACGTTGTGCTCATTTTCTTCAAAGCAGAAATAAAAAAGATGCCCATTTTGCTGCGTAATTAGGGTTTTTGGATCTGATTTTGTTGATTAGGGTTTTGGGGGAAGGGAAATTGGTGGGATCGGTTGCTGGAATGCTCTGATCTGATGGGTTCTAGGGTTTTAAGATTTGTAGATTTCTAGGTGAAATTGATGTGGTTTGTGTGGCTTTTACAGCTGTGGGAGATGAAATTGATACAAGCAGGGGCGATATTGGGGCCAAGTGAGAGGCCTTCGGTGCCAAAGCAAGCACCAGGGGCGGCAGTTACACCTGTTCATGACCTGAATGTGCCCTATGAAGGGACTGAAGAGTATGAAACTCCGACTGCTGAGATGCTTTTCCCTCCTGTAAGTATTTCTTTCGGGTTGCTGCCAGGAGTGAATTGGACCTGCTAGATTTTTTGCATTAGCTTAGGACAGTTACTAGAACTTACCTGTTTCGTTTGAAAGAAGGAAAAGAAGAAAAAAAAATCAACTTTTATTTTCTGTTAAGTCCTTATCAATTTATTCTTATGACTGGAGAATTATTTTCATTGTTAATTCATACATTTTATCGATCACCCAAAAAAAAAAAAAAAAAAAAAATCCCATTTTAGGCCTCTTTGCCTTTTTAAGAGGTAAGGCAGTGTATATATTACCTTCTAAGTTGTGAGACCTTGCCATGTGAGGATCCTCACTTAGGAGTGGCTACTGAAGTGCATAAATAGTATAGCAAAATATTTACCATCAACTTTAGGGGCATCCTTCAAATTGGATTATTAATGATGAAGTTCATAAATAGTGGATAATGATAGAAGACAATGTTATGGTCAGTTTTTTTGGGTCAGCGTCATGGTCAACTTGATGCAATTATGAAGTCCACATTCTTTATGAAGGTTCTAGATGATTATCAGCGTCCAGGCCTTTAGCCACTGGATTGACTTCCTTGTGTTCTTTCCATTGCAGACACCACTGCAGACTCCGATTCCAACTCCGTTGCCCGGAACAGTGGACAGTTCCATGTACAACATTCCTACTGGGTCTACAGATTACCCTACTCCTAATTCTAATGAGGGTGCTGCCGGCCCAAATGAGATGAAACCTGGGGCTGTAAGTCCTAATTAAGACATGATGTTACTGATGTTATCTGGTGCGCTATTGGTCAAGTAGCACCATTGTCTTTATTGTGTTAAGGCTACGCTTACTGAAATTCGTTGAGTAGTCATTGGTATGGAAAAAGTTCACTCTGAAGCAGGATGTAATTCATGAGGAACAGCTAATTCTAGTGTTTCAACAAATAAAATCTGTAATACAGAGATTATTTTAGCTAATAATAGCAAAGTGTCCTGTATGTCTTGCTAAAAGTTTCATTGTTGTAGTTTTTACATGAAAATCCTTAGTAAGTAGGAGCTCAGAGATATTTTATTGGATTTCATCTTCTAGATTTCTGATGTTTTTGGAATGTTGAGAATATTTCAAGCTTCTTATAGAAGCTGTGTCTATTTTCCCTAAATTTAAGGAGCATATTCTATTTCTTAATTTTTAATTTTTTTGGGAATCTAGCAAAGTGTCATATCAATTATCAAATCATGTCACGGTAAGATCAAACTCTTTGAGATACCATACTCATCATTAGACAGCAAATGTGTTGGCCTTCAAAACTTTCGAAGATGGATTTTCATGTAGATGTAGTTGTTGTCGTGCTTGAGCATTCTATCGTTTTGTGATCAAGCCCCCCCCTCCCCCCACCAAAAAAAAGTTATATGGGACCTGTTTCCCTGTTTTCTGTACTTTGGTTTTTCTAGTTTCCTGTTAAGAACTTAAGATCACTCATTTAACTTCACCTGAAACTCAAACTAAATGCTACATTAGATTTTTGTCTTGTAGACTTGTAATTCATAGTTCGTTGTCTTGGTGAAGTGGGAATACTCCTAATTAATTCTGAGCTTCCTGTGATCTTGCAGCAACCACCGTCACCCTGGATGAATCAGAGAACCCCACTTGGTGTGGACGTTAATGTGGGTAAGTAACGGATTTTCTATTGCAATTTTCCTTTCTCCAGCTTTTCATATGTTCCCTTTCTGTGCAACCCATGACTTCTGTCTTGTGTTGCAGCTTATGTGGAAGGTCGGGAAGAGGCTGATAGAGGAGGCTCACAACCAGCAACTCAGGTGTATTTCTCATCTTGGCACGGTGGCATTTTCTTTGCTGATCCCTCTTGTTTATTCTTAAGTTATTTTTTGCCCTTTTTTGGGGGGGGGGGGGGGGAGGGGTTAATTGGAGGTTGCACATCTGATGCTGTTCCTGAGTTTTGTTGAACCAGATAATCAGTTAATCATAGTATCAAATTTATGACTGATACTAAGTTACATGGGTAGTCTTCCCTTTTGATGGTGAGATGTTCACTAATTGTCTAACTTTGTGAGAAAACTCCAGGACTTTCTTCAAGGTCCTTCTGGGAAGCGGAAACGCGATGATTTTGCTTCACAGTATCAGGCAGGTGGATTCATACCGCAGCAAGATGGAGCAGGAGATGCTGCACCTGATTTATCTGAACTGGAGGTACTGGTGTTGTTGTCCTTTTGTCAGTATACTCCTACACTTTGCTTCTTCTGTGGCTGCTTGAGGTTATACAGGCCTTGTATATGACATCTTTACTGGTGAGGAGCAATTCTGCATATAATGGGCTGTATACTCATCTCTGCTGTTGTTTATACTGAATTGGATGTAGTCTACCCCTTGATCTGCATGTTGCTTCATAGAGTTACTCACAGTTATGGTGGGCCCTGTAAAATGTGACATCTATGATGGTATGTTAAATGTTAGTTGACTATGTTAGCCTGTGGCGTTTACTTTGTGTAGTTGTTCTCTTGAATGTTGGCCAGAGAACTTCCGGTTCAGCATGCAGCCCCTGCAGAATGCTAACAACAGTAGCAGGCTTTTATTGGACTCGGTTCTGAATTTCTCTTGTTCACTATTCTTTTGGCTGTTATCTTAGAACGAATTTGATTCTGGTGAGCCAGGTAGGCATGGTTATGTGTGCAAATTTCCAACCTTGTGTCGGGAGATTTCCTTTAGTCCATTTTGCGTTTAGGGGCAAAGCAAAAGTGTGGTCCTGAAGGAATGTTTCTGCTTTTAATTTTGCGGCAATCCTGTTGGTCAACTTTTCCAAAATTAGGACATAGTGGTTCTGTTCAACTAATACGGCAGTGATTGTGGGTGTAGAGTGTAGACATGTAGCCAGGATGCTGACAAGTGAGTTTAATGCTGTAAACAAAGTATTGGGGTGAGATGTCCCTCCAGACCCTTTATATTAAGAATGGAATGCTGTATGGCCGGAGCTTAGGGAATCCTAGGTGAACATGTGGGAAGAAAGAAAAAGAGGTGGCCTGGTCTGTGGGGAACAATCATTGGGAAATTTTGAAATTCATAAGCTATCCTTTTGCTGAAAAGAAGTTGTGCAAGTTCATGGATGAAAACATTGATATTTGTTATTCTTCACTATGATTAGTGCAACTCCTTAAGTGATGTGGATGGCAACAATTTGATCTGAAGTATTGCTGTCTATCATCCCTGATTTCTCGTTTTACTTGCTCTCTTTCTGTACCTTCTCATTGCTCTGCTGATGCATTTACTCTCTTTGACAATACTGACAAGTTATATTTAAAGCAACAAGGTTGTTGCTTTTGAATTTCTAGAAGTACAGCAATCTGAAGCTACTTAATATCTGATGCTATGTAATATGGTGATTGGTCAATAATCATTTTGATTGTAATAGGAAAGGCTTTGTACATCTGAGTCCTCTATACCCTGCTGAGGCTTGACCCTAGGGTATTGATTTGAGAGATTAACCAGTAACTAGGGGTATTTGTTAGAACTAAATGTGAAAGGAGGCTGCAAAGCATACAAATGTACTACCAAAAAAAGATTGTCCTAGATCTGAATACAAAAAATGAATGTAAGAACAGGTCAGAGCTTCTTACTATGAGTGCATGGTAAAGGTTTAGTCTTGGATTACTTGTAGTTTGAGATGAAATGCAATAGGACTGTGCAGGTGCTGCTGAACTATAATTTATGAACTCAACAACAAGGTGCCGTTTTGCATGTTCAACCTATGCAATCACATATGCACTGATGTGATTCATGTGAAACTGCAGCCAATGCTTTAAATGCTTTCAAATGCCCCTACAAAGTCTTCTTCACATGTTCTTGGTTGCATCCAAGTGTCTGGGTTCAAACACTAAAGAATACTATGGGCATGAGCAATGCAGTATAATGACTCTTGGATGATAAAAGCTACCGTTGTGATTTTTGGCTTAAGAAACAGAATGCAAGAATCTGCTCTTAAATATTCTTGGATGGTGCTCTATTAGCTTGTTGGAGCCCTATCTTACTGTCCTTTGTACAGCTAAATTAAGCCACATATCTGTGTGCATATTTGCGCATGCTTGAGCTGCTAATTAAGATATTTGGGGAAGTTACTTCTCTAGGCAATTGGTGATATGGGATTGTAATCTTCTTCGTGCTTGAACTTGATACTTTTTATCACTGTGCACCTGGTTCTATCCTGAGCTTGATGTGCTGTCCTTTTGCTACTCTTCCATTTTTGTTCGCTTTCTTATGATTGATAAGAATTAGAGTTGATCAAGGTTTCCTGTGAATGTTTGCTTCCTTCGGTCCTTCCTGCTTGCCTATAGTCTAAGATACAATTCAATTGCTATTTCCTTTATGTTCTGTGAGGTTGAATTCTTGAATATGAGGACAAGGTTAGTATGTTCGCATTGAATTATGTCAAAGATAAAAAATTGGGGACTTCGTCTTTCTAAGTCAACGTTCGTCTTCTCGTCATTTTGCCAATGCGTTTTTTAATCCTGAATTATTTTGACATCAAAATCGAAAGCATGCCAGAATGTTTTGACCTATGATCATGTTTCAGATTATTCAAAGTAAGTGCATTGGAGCAAGTGACATTGTGAAAGTCACAAGCGGAAAGGTGATATATGCCCAGCTGAAAGGCTCTCCTTCTAGAATTCCTCAACTGGATGGCCCTATTCCTGATCCATATGAGGACATGCTTTCTACACCGAATGTAAGATCTTGCTTCCATATCCCCTGGTTTCTGGTGTTTTTCTTTAGATTTTGATCGAAGTTTATATTTATTCTGTTAGCTGGAGAAGTTTATTTGCATTGCATTCCCTTGTCTTTGGTTTGTTTATGTTTGTTCTGAAAATAACACAAGCCTAACCTGGGAGATTCTGGAATGCCTTAACTATGCTTCTTTGATCAATCTCATATTTATTAAATGCTTTCTGTTGGGTTTAATGGGAAAAGGGCAATGGGTATTCATAATAGTAGTATTTGAGATGATGTCCCTTCAATGGCACCTACAGTTTTGAAGAAACTGAAATGAGACTCAATTCAGTTGGCAACCATCAGGTCCATCTCCATGATTGGGTTTGATGTTGTCAACTGAGAGTCTGAGAGAGGATACTATTTACTATCATAATTAGTCGTTTTCATCCAGCGGCCAGCTTGTGTTGTTTAATGCTCTGTTTGTTGATATATTTCATGCTTGTCTACTTTTCAGACAGCTGTAGAAGTCAACTTCGGCAATTTTTCAGCTTGGATTATAGTGGATTAAAGCAAGATGCTTTTTGAAATTGTCCTTTAATTTTTATGGTTATTTTTTTTTCATCAAGAAAGTAGTATGTAGTCAAAGGTTTTTAATTCTGGGGTTGGCACAACAACCTCTGTACAATTTAGTGGCGGACTCCACCAGGGTACTGAGGTACTGAATTGGTTAGTCATGACATCTATTGTCAGTTTCGATCACATAGAGGACCGGGGTTGAGATGATTGCTGCACGATATGTATTCCTTTCAGTGCCCTGGATAATACTCCCTTTTCTTAGAGGTTTACTTCAATATTAGCTGCTTACTTGTTTTCATAGTATTTCAGAAAATCATGATTTTCCATCATCCCATCTAGCAGTAAGACTGTCAGACTTTAAACTGAGCTGAATATTCCCAGCTCCTCTCTTTTGGGCTAGAGGGTGCGGAAGGACTCTTCCTTTAGAACCTTGACCTTGAGATGGGGGTTGCTTGGATAAGTGTCTTTTAAAATGGTTGCGAGTATATTTCAGGCCTGATGAATTAGGTGAAGCTGAATTATCTGACAAGTGATGAGGATATTTTCAGACTTCAGCGTTCTGGTATCTGGACTATTCTGGATAGGCCGGAGTCAAATCTTGAATGACACTTAGGAAACGGGAAGGCAATAATCCATGAAGCTTCACCTTGGTTTTGAATCTAGACTAGATGGTTTCACTTCGTTACTTTTCAGTTGGTCATAGTTGGACATCTATGTCTGTCTTGAAATTTCTACGCGTTGTTTGAATGATGAGACAGCCTGTGTACTTCACATACTGAGCTGTGGGGAAAAGAAGTGAGACTCTTAACTTTCAGTTTCATTTCTCTTTTTATTCGTTGTGCTAGTCTCATGAGTCACGCATGTTAGTTTCTTATTTCTTGTGTCATCCTGTTCATAAATATCGTTATGCTCAAACGTAATTTGTTTTTCTCCGCACCTTGAAGATATACAATTATCAAGGGGTTGTTAATGAAGACTACAATGTCGCAAACACTCCAGCCCCTAATGGTTAGTTTCCAAACTTCTGATATACTCGAATGGTTGGGCATGAGATGTCCCTCTTATGTTGGATCTACCTGTTCTTCCGAATTTGCTTTAGACCTGCAAGCTGGGACCCCTGCCATTCCTGCCCCAAATGATGTGCCAGAAGAAGATGATGATGACGAGCCGCCTTTGAATGAAAATGATGATGATGATTTAGATGATTTTGATCAAGGAGAAGAGCTAAACACACAACACTTGGTTTTGGCTCAGTTTGACAAGGTATGCCAAGGCTCATAAGTCATCATCTTGGATATTTGCCCTGGTGTTGAAATCTTTTGAAATCATGTTATCGTCAGTTATGAGTGACCATTCTCAACTGCTTGGCCAGGTGACGCGTACCAAGAGCCGGTGGAAATGCACACTCAAGGATGGGATCATGCACATAAACAACAAGGACATTCTGTTCAATAAGGTGATTCCTGTGCACTGCTATGGCTATAGATATGATGCTCTTCTGACCAGAATGCCTCTTTGATTTATCTTACCTTGGTGTTTCCTGGCAGGCAACAGGAGAATTCGACTTTTAATTTTAAAAGAGTGTCAGCTGCCGCAGGGTTTAGTGGCTTCATGCGGTAGTCCGATTTGCTGTTCAGCAACTCTATCTTCCCCTTTATAATTAGTTAGATCTTCAAGGGTTTCCAATGGATCAAATTATGCTGTTGGAGATTGGTTTGATTTATGTGTTAGGCCAGTTGTATATAAAGCGAGAGCCGTTCGGCCTTTGAAGCGGATGGCCAAGTAGACTTTCATCATCATTCCTTTAAACTGGAATATGTGATTCTGTTTAGCGCTGTATACGTTGAGATTGTTTCGGATAATTTACCAAAGATTCCATCTTTTTTGAGCTCTTTTCTGGGTTACCATTTGTAGCTTCATGTTTCAGTATTTAAAAAAAGGGAAAAGATGAACCAGTGCTTGAACTTTGGTTTATCTTTTGGATCAATTTATGACGTTGTTGTGGCTCTGTTGCGCGGTCGTGCATATGGTTTCTGTTGGTAGCAATGGCAGTGTTTCTACAGCTAATCTATTTGGTTGGACTCAAAACGATGAGTTTCATGATGAACGCTATTGTCAAATGAGCATTACACAACTTTCCTACTGCAAAAAGGGATCAGATACACATGCATCCATATACAAGTGCACATAAATATGCTTCTAATTGGAAGCCAAACTCTTGAGTGTAGGCATACTTACCTAGATTGTTACTTCAGAATATTATCTAAATTCTTTATAAATATTTTGTTTTCAAATGTTCTTTCTCAATTAAATCTAATTGGCTTTTGTCTTGTATTTATCAAGTCCTAGTCTTCGAACACACAGTTCATTGCACGCTACTTTTCTTTTCCCTTCAAATAAGTGTTGTATTATCAACTTCTCTATTTTACTTTAGGTAATTGTCACCCATATTTGACAAAATAATATGTATGACACTTATCTCTCAATATTTAAATGCAAACATTTTTAGAAAATCACATAACAATTTGCACTTGTTCAGGGTTTTCAATATGGTGACACGGGCCACGGACAGGAACGATGCGAGTTGCTTGGTTACGCAGCAAGCATGAGTACCACAACTACGATTCACAAAATGTTAAATCTGTTGAGAAACTAACAATAAATTAGAGTGGCGCAGCGGAAGCGTGGTGGGCCCATAACCCATAGGTCCCAGGATCGAAACTTGGCTCTGATATAGCAGGGTGGCTTCCCATCTTTTTTATTTTTCCGTTTTGCATTCTTTTTGCAGGCAATGTTGATCCTGTTCTTTTACGAAGCAAGCTCTTCAAAATTTCCCCTCTTCTTTTATGAAACAAGCTCCTGAAGTATTGAATGATAAATCTTGAATCTGAAATTCTTTTTGTTTATTAAAAGGTCAACAATTAATACAACTCTCAGTACAATCAAATTGTTAAAATAATCAAATAATAACAAACAATTTAACGACCAAGTAATAGGATTGAATCATCACTCGATAAGGATCCAGCTGACGCGAAGCTATTTGATGATAGATAAAATGGAATTGATGGCCAAGAAATCTCCATGAAAGAATCAGTGGGATCATGGGTCTTAACTTCAAGTTGATTTGTATTGATTATACTTGCACTGCCCTCCAAAAACTGCATGACTTGCCTAATTGTAGGCCTCTTTTCAGGATTAGCATGGCAACACAGCAAGCCTAGCTTCAAAACCTGCTCCATTTCTTCAACATCATACTTACCTTCCAACCTAGAATCACCTGTCCTAAGTATTTCTCCTTTTTTCCAACAATCGAATACCCAATCCACCAAACTCTCCTCTTCAAGAGAATGCAACCCAATCGGCCTCCTTCCACAAGCCACTTCGAGCATGAAGATCCCAAAAGCAAAGACATCGGTCCTAGTTGTTGGCTTCCCTGTTCTACTGAGCTCGGGTGCTAGATACCCAAGAGTTCCCACCACATGGGTAGTCTGAGGACCGGTGTCATGGTCATAGAGTCTAGCTAGCCCAAAGTCACCTAGACGAGCATCCATGTTGGCATCGAGAAGGACATTGCTAGCTTTGACATCTCGGTGTAGGACTACTTGTTCCCACTCTTCATGTAGGTACAAGAGGGCAGATGCCACCCCTTTGATGATTTTTAGCCTTTGAATCCAACCAAGGATTGGCTTCTCATTAGTGAATAGAATCTTATCAAGGCTTCCATTAGGCATGTAATCATAGACTAAAAGCAGCTCGCCCTTTCTTCTACAATAACCTAGGAGTTGTACTAGGTTTCTATGCCTCAGCCTTCTCATGCTAGCGATTTCAGCGATGAATTCTCTTAACCCTTGTTTTGAATCATGCGACACTCTTTTAACCGCCACTTGGGTATTTGAACCCAATAGTACACCTCTGTAAACCTTCCCAAAACCTCCAAACCCAAGCACCTCCGTCTCTTTAAACCCTTTTGTAGCTCTATACAAATCTTTATATGCAACTCTATTTGGTGCATATTCATGTTCCCAAACTTCATAAATTTCTTCATACTTCTTCTTTCTCATTACATAAACAACTGCAATGACTCCTACCGCAAAAATCACAGCTACAATGATCAGAAAAGCCAGCAGACCTGGCCTTGGGCCCCTTGGATTTCCTACGCGGGGTCGTGGAGGAAGCGAAGGAAGCTTTGAAGGGTCCAGGCTTTGGGCTTCACCACTTTGATTCCAACTCCATCCAAGTATGTAGTGTGTATTAGTTGATATACCAGTAGATGAAGAAAAACCAACATACATTGAACCCAAGAGTACATCAGAAAGATTAACACGAGTTGATAAGAGAGGCCTTTGTGGTTTCAGTTCCCCAATAGGAGCCAATTTCACATTCACCAACATCTCTACCTCATCATAGTCAATCCAAACTTGCATTGGTTTTCCACTGGTTAGCTGCAATAGCTTACCCTTATCCTCGGACCCAGAATGGTACATTGCAGAAGCAGAACTGACAGATTTCAGACTGTTAACATCGATGCCAACATGGTTCCCATCAATGTCATCAAAAGCAGCATTTTGAACAGTATCTAGTTCCACAGCAAATATATGATTTGTGGGAAGCCCATTGCTTGAAACATTGAATATCCCCAAGAATTCAGATGGAAGGGCATGACTGAAGTCCATTGATGGGGTGAAAACAAGGGCGATACCATGGCCGCTATGAGGAATATCAGATTCAGGGTATATGGCAAAAACAAAGGACGTAGAAAAGGAAAGACTTGTGTCAAATTTTAGAAGGGTTTTGTAAAAAGCATGACCCTTTTGAAACTTTGTCGTGTTGGTAAGTTGCAGTAAGCCATCAGGGGAATTCTCTGCAAGCCCGTCGAGGTGAAGGTCTGAGCCTCTGAAACCATGATAAATGAACTGTTTTTCAGGCTCACAAAATGTAAATGCTGTGAAGAACAAGCATATAATCAAGAAAATCATCAGTTCTGGTGGGTTTTTGGAGATGGTAGGATTGTGGATTGATCAGGTAGAAAAAGTTGGTGAATTTGAATAAAATTTGTCAATGTCTGAAAGGTTGTGGATATTATCATTTGATAAAAATGGAAGCTGAGAAGGCAATTACCTGGAAAGAAGGCAGTTTATCGAATAGTATTAGACTACTGATTATGCATTGTTTCAGCAGCCTGGGCGTTGAGGGTCAAAAATGTTGCTTCAGAAGTCAATATTGGGATTAAAGTCAAGCATGCACCTGTGGAAATGGTCAAGTTTGACAATAATGGTGTAAACTTTGATTTGCCCCTCCAATTCAACAATTGACAATTTTTGGCAACTTTTTTTCAAAAATTGTCAGTGTCATCCTAGTAAATTTGAAGGATAAAAGTTTGTCACTTAACTTCTTTTTTTTTTTTAAATTTAAAATAAGCATAAGTTTTTCAATCACTTTTACAAAGAGATTAACAACATCATATACAGTTTTAAATCCCTACTTTTGGAAAAGAAATTTATGTAGTTTTTATTACTTGCACATATGTGTAAGAACCAATTAGGGTGTGTTTTGCAAGTAGCTTTTTTTGGCAAATAGTTTTTTAAATAGCTTTTTGATCTAAAAGAACTTTTTCATCAAGATTAACTGTTTGACCAAATAAAAAATCTAATTTGGGTGTTTAGTGAAAATACTTTTTGAAAGATTTTTTGGTTCAAAAAACTAATTTGAAAAAACTAATTCCATGAGCTTTTTGGAAGAACTTTTTGAAGAATTAATTTTTTTCCTCATAACTTTATCAGAAACAGCAAATTTTATCAAATAGTTTTTCAATAAATAGCTAATATAAACAGCTAACAGCTAACAACTAATACAAACAATTAATAGCTATTTGCCAAACAGGACTTCTAAAGATTTTTTTAAAACAAAAATTAAAGATATTAGTGGCGAAATAATTTGGTCCTCATAACCAATTGAACATGACTTAGGATAGCATCTCTTTGGATTTTTCCCCACTTCACTGTTGATGTGTGAAGGAAATTAAGAACATCAAAGGCGCACGATTGTGAACCTGATTAAGATAATGAAGACTTTGAATTTTCCAACATTTGGTCATGTCCTCACTTTCAGGGAAAGTTCTCAGCTGACACCGATAACTCATGTCACATAATTCAACATGTAATCAACAACAATGCAAAATTTTTTCTGCATCTTCTATAAGTAGTTGTGACCTTTATCAAATAATTCCACATATTTAGGCATATTTTTTTCGTTGGGAAATATAGATTAGTAAATAGGTGAGGTTGATTGAGATTGATTGAAGTGGGTTGAATTTTTTTGCTGTATGATGGGTAGAAGTTGGTTAAAATAGTTGGAAATGGATTAAAGTTGGTTGAAGTGAGTTGAAGTTAGAGCACTCCCAGCCATGGGAACACGTGGGGACAAGTGGGCCCCACGTGTCCCACGTGCGGCTGGGTTGCTTTGGCAGCGTGAGGGAAACCGGGGGGTGGGGACGTGGGCCAGCACGCCTAGCCGTTCCTCCCCCCATTCCCTCTTTTTTTGTCCTTTTTTGATTATTTATTTAGTTTTCTTTTTTCCTTAATAAAAATATTATTTAGATAGTTAGAAAAAAAATTGTTATAAGGTGGGTCCATGCAAAATATTTTATTATATAATTTAAATTGGAGTTTCATTAGTTAGGAAAATGATGGAATGCAAGTTCCAAAAATATAAAACTTTTAATGATGTGACATGCCTAAGTTCCAATTTTTGAAACTCAGGTTGGGAATGCTCTTAGTTGAAGTTGGTATTTTTTTTAATTGAAATTCGTGAAGTAAGTTGAAGTGGGTTTATGTTGTGTGGATTGATGTTGGTTGGGATTGATAAATTTGGATTTACCATAAAAAAGAACAGGGTTAGCATAATATGATGATTAATGGAGATCAAGCTAATATTAGAGGAAACACTGATTAAGGTAGACCAGACTAACGAGTCTTAAAAAAAAAATAAAAAAAATGGAGGCTTTAATAGAAGTGAAGGAAACAGCATATCTAGCTATCAATATGCGCGCTAGGAAAATTAGTCATTTTGGAAGGATTTGGTTTCTAGTTGAGATGGATTGGTTAATGAAAGACATTTGATTTTAAAACAAACATCATCCAGAATATCGAAAAAGATTTCGTCTTCGTGATTCAATTTGTCTGAGTCATTTTAGTGTAGTTTGTTATATTGATTGTTTGAATTGAAATTAATTAAGATTATGTCGTCTTTGTTAAAATCAAATTGAGTTCTTAATCTTTTAAATCAATAGTCGCAATTTGCTGCTTTTAAAAAGTGACAAGCAAACGCTAGTAATTTTACAAAGAGTAGTGATATATGTCTTACCGTGAGACACTCTTAAGTGTCTTGCCGCGAGACACTCTAAAATAACATGTTTTATGATTTAAAATTACAAATTTTTCAATGATTACACTTAATTATGGACTATTAACCATATATATTCATCGAATACGTCGATAAAATATTGAAGGATACTCCAATTACATTAACCCTATCCGCGAGTACATATGATATACGTATTTTAGAAATGTGATAAATTATGGATAAAAAGATGATTTTATATAATTTATAAGTTGTAATATGTTTCTACTATTTGATCCTACCATTTTTTTCAATTTAAAAATATAATAGCATAATTTTTAAGTTGAAAACAACACACTTTTAAAGTGTTTTATTACAAGACACTTATCATTTTGCTTTCACAAAATATAATTAAAAGCAACATATGATATGACTTGCACGGGAGGTAGATTTGGTCAAGGGTCAAAGAAAGAACTTTTTTGCTAAGTGTCAATTATTCAACTATTGACTGTTGTGCTCTCAATATTCATGTCTCTTTATTTCAAGAGACCAAGTCCAACTCAAACATCATCTGAACTCTGAACAGAAGAAGTTGCATAGAATAAACATGTAAGCCAACAATTCAGACAGACTCAACCACCAGCATTATCTTACAGGATCAGTAATTAGTTGTGATTACTTCTAAACATTAGGCCTTGAACAACAAAACTAAATCACTCAAAAATGACATTACATATACTAATCTAGCGACCGACTTTGAGAATTGAATCAGTACTATATGAAGAAAAAGCAGGGGCCCCTGAAGATGAAACATGAAATGAAGTAGCTTGTGCTTGAGCTTGATTGAGTCGATTAACTGAAGAAAACATAGCCATTTCAACATCACCAGGAAATGCACCAGGCAAAGTGCAGTCTCCTTCCAAAAACTGCACCACTTGTCTCATGCTCGGCCTTGCTTCCAGCCTAGGATGAGCACAAAGCATGCCCACCTTCAAAGCCAACTCGACCTCCTCCTCAACATAATCACCTGCCAATGTAGGATCACTTGCTTCGATAATTCTCCCAATTTTCCAAAACTCGTACACCCAATCGACTAGGTACTTCTCCTCACTCGAACCACCTAAGACAATAATGGGGCTCCTCCCACATATAACTTCAAGGACAAGTATTCCGAATGAGAACACATCGGTGGCAGTAGAAGCCTTCCCTCGTCTTGTGAGCTCAGGCGCCAAGTACCCAACTGTGCCAACTACGTGGGTAGTTTGGGGGTTTGTGCCATGGTCGTATAGCCTGGCTAGCCCAAAGTCACCTAGGCGGGCATTTAGGTCACTGTCTAGCAAGACATTGCTGGCCTTGACATCGCGGTGTACCACTACTTGCTCCCACTCTTCATGGAGGTATAGAAGAGCAGAAGCCACCCCCTTTATGATTTTGAATCTTCCAGACCAGGAAAGGTTTGCTTTTCCATGGTTGTATAGGTACTTGTCAAGGCTGCCATTAGGCATGTAATCATAAACCAACAAAAGCTCGCCTTTCCGCCTGCAATACCCCAAAAGTTGCACCAAATTTCTGTGTCTCAATCTCCCTAAACAAGCGATCTCCGCCACGAATTCCCTCATCCCCTGACCAGACCCATGGGAGACCTTTTTTACAGCAACTTCGGCTTTTGTTGAAGATAGAATCCCTTTGTACACCTTGCCAAACCCCCCAGATCCTAGAAGCTCCCGGTCTTTGAACCCTTTTGTGGCTTTGTAGAGATCCTTGTATGAAAATCTCTGAAGGAGGTATTCTTGCTCCCAATCTTCAAGAACTTCCTCATATTTCTTCCTCCTTATCATGTAAAATGCCAACACCATTAACACCACCACAGCTGATATGATGATTATCAAGATCAAGGAACCCACACCGAGTTTCCCCCTTCTCCCAAACCGAGGAAGCTTAGGAAGCTTCGATATATCTAGTCCTTGGGCTTGCAAATGCCCACCATGGCTGAAGCTCCACCCAAGTACATAGTGACTACTGGCTACCGACCCAGTAGATGAAGAGAACCCAACATACATGGAGTCCAACAGAACTTCAGATAGATCGACACTCGAAGTCAGGAGAGGCCGGCTAGGCCTAGGGATGCCAAGAGGAGCCATTGTCACCTGGACCAACTTCTTCTTGTCATTATACTCAATCCAAACTTGCATTGGTTTAGCACTGAGAAGGTTAAGGCTCTTGTTGTCCCTCTCGGTATCAGAGAAGTACCCTGCTGAGGCAGATGCATTAGAAATCAGGTTGTTGACATCAATGCCAACGTGGTTGCTGTCGATATCTTTGAACTCGATATCTTGAATGGTGTCTAGCTCCACTGCGAATATATGATTCGAAGACAGGCCGTTGGATGTAGCATTGAAGAGCCCAAAATACTTGCCTGCCACACCTTGTCTGAAATCTGTCGAAGGGGAGATGACAAATACAATACCATGACCACTTATAGAAGTGATTTCAGGGTACATGGCAAAGGCAAAAGTTAAGGAGAATGACAAGGATGAATTAAACTTAAGAGGGATAGGATAGAAAGCATGGGCAGTTAGTTGCTTTGAGGTGTTGGTTAGCTGTAAGAGACCATTGGGGTGGATAGTAGCACCTCCATCAAGGTGAAGCTTTGCTTCTTTGAAGCCATTGAAGGTGAACTGATCCTGAGATTGGGCAAAAGTTGCAAGTGAAATTGTCCAAAAGTATATGAGGATGAAGTGGAATGTTTTGCCTGCCATGAATGAGGGAGAAAGAGGGAAAAGTTACAGATGAAACAAACAGAGATAGAAAGAGCAGAAGTCCAAGGGGCTGTTAGGCTGTGTTTGAAGAATATGTCAAAATAGGCAGGCTAAGAAAAGAGCTGCTAATATAGGGTCGCCAGTCAACCAAGTAAATGGAGGGGGAGAAAAATCAACCTTAAGGACAGTGACAGGTCAGCAATTATATAATGCCAACAAAGACCACAGTTATGATTTTTTTTAAGTCTTTTTTTGGGGTGGGGGGAGGGGGGGCGGCTATTGTGGGACGTGAAGTGCGGTGTAGGGAATATTAAACCAATGATATGCGTGGTCGTTAGTGCTCAAGTATCAACCAAACAATTCAAATCCACATTAAAGACAGGCACTCTTTGTTTTGGTTTTCAATTGAATAATTCTTTAAACTTCATATTTCCAAAGTTACAAATTAAGATTAACGGCAGGGATTTTTATATTGTGTTTTATGTAAGTGATTATTCGATGTAGCATCAACGTGAGTATCAACACGAATATCTTAACCTCCCTTAACCCTACAGTCACAAGATTCATATTGTGCGGTGTTTTTGTAAAATTTAACTTATTGGCCATCTGTGATTTTAACATGACTTGTTGGCATTTGATATCCAACAATCCAAGCTTTCCTTAATCATATATTGCTGGATTGTTCATCTCTTTTGCTGCAGGAAGCCCTGGAATTGCCAGTAGGGCTGAGCATCAGTTCCAGGTTTTGCATAAAATTTCTAGCAGATGCAAAAAGAGAAACCGGAACAGCAGCAATGCCCAGTGTGGTTCCCACAAAACTGTTATGCATGGAGAGAGAGTTTTATCCGACCTTATATTATGAAAACAAAAAGGGAAATAAAAAAGCTATATGATATCTTGAGAATCACAGGTTTTCTTCCGTCAAAGTTCAAGCAAACAGGATGCTGTATTTTGCGGTGACTAGTACAGAATATGCAGCAGTTGCCCATATAGGCAGAGGAAAAATTTTTACTTTGTCTAATAAGGTTATATTTTAACAGTAGAAGTTGATTTATGAGGGACTTGAAACATGTTTTTAGATAGTTCTCTAAGACTCAAAATTCAAATCATGCTTTTCATTAGAATGCAAATAGCACCACTGGCTCTGGCATCAGGTCACAAGGATAGTAAACCAATCAAGACAGGGAATCTATATGACCTTATTGACAGGCAACAAGTCAATCAAGGAAATAGGGAAATATCAACAGCTGTAAGATCCTATACCTGTCCATGTCACTGTCAACAAGTCCTGACGATAAAGCCCTTACTGGTAGGAGTAAAAAACCTGGGTTCAAATCCCGTCTTAAGAGGCCTTCTCTTCCCTTCAAACCCCCAACAAAACAAAAAAACAAAAGTAAAAAAATCAAAGTTTAGACCAACAGTGAATACTGGAAGTGTGCTAACAGATCTCTTATTAGAGGTCTGTAAGAGGTCCTCATAACTTCATGCCAATTCTCAAGTCTCAACCTGAAGAATATTACATCCATACTACAGTTAACCTTCTCATTTCTAAGATCTTCTAAAGGCGTAACCTCTTTTCTTAGTTGGTTGTAGATAAACAACTACAAGACCTTTGGTATTCTCTGCCTTGAACAAGAATGATGTTGGCATCTGATATTTTGATATGAAAATCTGGGGTTTCGGTATGGATGTAACAGTTTTTCGACTAATAACACTTCTCAATTGCTCAGCTTCTTGTCATTCTGGGAACTGGCAGCAGGCTTTTAATTTCTGAGGTGGCTGCCAGATTGATTCAGGCACTGTGATGGCCAAATAACAAAACTTTACATTGCAAGAAAGTAACAATACTTGAGGTGTGTCAGCCAAAAAAAATCGTATGCTTTTGTATCTCTTTCAAATTAGACGAACAAAGAAACAAGCAACTGACTTGTTTGACATTCAGTTAGTTATATTGTAGTTATGTTTATGGCAGCCAAAATCTTCAAGTGAATAACTCTGTCCACAATCCAAACCCAACTTTTTCTGATTCTTCAATAAAGTAAAGAGAACAGGAGTTCCCTCTCCACCCCCAAAATATGGACAAATGCAAGTTTACTCCAAAAGAGAGACTCCATGATGCAGTGAAAACATGCAATTACCTATAAGCTTATAACCACTCATCAAACATGTTCACAAACATACATCAAGCAATATGCTCACAGAAAAGTTTTGCACATTTGTGAAATTTTATTCCATGTCAAAGATAATATGTCAAGGAACTAGTACAAGTCTAGAACATGGAGTATCACAACACTGAAATTGTCCTCAATAGGAGAAATAGAACGCCCCATATTCTACGATGGAACACTAGCAGGAAAAATTGACATTTCACAGTACGGCAGTCAGAAACTCAGCATATTCAACTTACTGGCCGTAACAGAGGACTGAATTATGCTAGACATGGTGGCAAAGGACGTATCAATTGATCTTGCAACTAAAAAAGAATTTCCCAGACTATCTCGAGGAAGACCAATGCTTTCGTCATCATAATCAAAAGGTATACCCGGCAAAGTTGCATCCCCATGAATATGATGAACTATGTGCCTCATGCTAGGCCGAGACTCTGGCTTCGGGTGGGAACACAGCAAATGGAACTTCGGAACCAGCTCCATTTGTTCCCGATCTTATTTTCCTTGCAGCCTAGGATCACTTGTATCAACAATTGCTCCCTTCTTGAAGGAGTCACATATCCAAGTAACCAAAACAAAGTCATCTCTAGTAAAATTATGCAGGCAAAAGACTCTGTTTTCCAGAAGCCACTTCAAGTAGGAAAATCCCGAAAGCAAACACATCAGTGCCAGCAGAAGGAGTCCATGTTCTAGTAAGCTCTGGTGCTAGATATCCTACAGTGCCAACCTAGTGGGTAGTTCGAGGATTGCTTCCATAGTCATGTGGTTTGGCAAGCCCAAAATCACCCAACCTTGCATTCATGTCAGTGCCCAAAAGAACATTACACAGTTTCACATCTCGATGCAGGACAACTTGCTCACCTTTTTCATGAAGGTATAGAAGTGCAGAAGCCACTCCCTTAATGATGTTGATTCGATGAAGCCAGGAAAGGTTAGGTTTTTTATTGCCACTAAAGAGGAAGTTGTCCAGGCTCCCATTAGGCATATAGTCATAAACCAAAAGGAGCTCACCCTTCCTTCTGCAATAGCCTAGGAGCAGTACTAAGTCTTGTGCCTCAACCTTCTCATGCTGGCAATTTCAGCCACAAACTCTTTCATCCCTTGGTTTGAGTCAAGGGATATTCTCTTTACAGCTACTTGGGTTCCACTAGAAGGTAGCATGCCTCTAAAAGCCTTCCCAAAACCTCCTGCACCTAGAACCTGAGTCTTTGAAACCCTTAGTTGCTAAATACAGATCCTTGTAAGATAGTCCTAGAGGACCGTATTCTTGCTCCCATGCCTCATGAAGCTCTTCATACTTCTTTCTCTGTGTTGCATAGCCAACTCCAACAAGCATTATTATGGGCAGTAGCATTCCCCAAGCAACCCTAGAAAAACTGAGTTGGGTCTTTTCCTATGTTTTTTGATTTTAGGAAATGAAGGGAGCTTGAAAGGGTCAAATTGTTGGACTTGGCCAGTTTGGATGCAGCTCCACCCTAGTGTATAATGGTTCTCTGCTCTTATACCTGTCGAAGAGTAAAAACCAACATACATTGAATCAGAGAATACCATAGAGAGGTTAGCATAAGTTGACAGTAGACATTTGCTTGGTTTTGGGAATCCAAATGCAGCTATTGTCACATTGACCAGCATCTCCAATCTGTCAAAGTCTATCCAAATTTGTGTGGATGTTCTGCCAGTGAGCTGCAAGTTACTATTAATGCCTTCTTTGTTCGCATAGTAGACAGTAGAAGCAGAAGCAACAGACTTCAGGCTGTCAACATCAATGCCAACATGGTTGTCATCAATATCCCCAAATACAACATTTTTAATAGTGTCTAGTTCTACTGAAACACATGATTTGAAGGCCGGCCATTGTTACATGTATGTAAAAAGCCTCAGATATTCAGATGGAAAGGCATGTTTCAAAGTCCATGGACGAGAAGATGATGAAGGCAATCCCATGGCCTCCATAGGTTGGGACATCATAATACATGTTAAAAACAAAAGTCACTGACAGCGAAAAAGTTGGTCTGAATTTGAGGGGTTTTGGGTAGAAAGCATGGGCATTTTTTTGCACAGTGATGTTGGTCATCTGCAGAAACCATTAGAGAGGATGCATGCAAGCCCACCAAGATGAAGGTTGGCCCCCTAGAAACCATTGTACATGAGCCTTTTTTCATCTTTGGCAAAGACATGCACAAGAAAGAAGAGCAACAGAACTAACCAGTGCAGGTGAGGAGTTTCAGCCTTTGGATACAGCAGCAAAACACGGGGCTGGGATTGGAAGGGTTTCAACTCAGTGGTCCTTAGACTACCACTTAATAAGAGTCAGGTCCTGCATCCAAAATCTTCAAATTTGCACCAAGATATTTACCTTGTGTTAAAGGTAATAGATAGTGCAATTATTGATGAGTCACATTATGTCGCACTAGTTTGTCTTTCTTGACTACATGTAATAAGCACAGCTTTTTCAGTTAAGATCCAAATATGTAGCTTAATTTTATGACAGACATCTGATGGGAGGCAGAAGGCATTGAGCATGAAACAAATCCTATAGGCAGGTGCTTGGAAATTTTGACATGGTTCGCAGAACAAGCTTTTTCCAAGAGATGTCAAGCTGTTACCCAAAATGCAGGGGATCAGTTACCTGAAGGAACAGCGAGCAGGTCAATCAGGATTTTTGTTAAGTTCTCCAGAATACATGTTACTGGGGAAAGGCCTAGCATCAATAGACTTTTCTGACAGGGAGATATTGATCTTAAGCATTGATATTAATTACTGAGATGCTTTTGGGGGCAGGAGTACTAATCAGAGAGGACCAAACAATAAGGCCCTAAGAAATACTTTTCAACACTACATGGAAAAACCTACCTCAAGTGTTAAGTACCAGAGCAGCAATGCATATGTCCCAAGTCCTTGTACGCATCAGCACTCTGAGCACTTTATTATGGATCAAATGATAAGATGAAGCCGATACTTTTCAACATCAAAGACAGGAAGTCTTATGCTTTGTCTCACGAGTCAAGCGGGAAGACGATGACACTTATGTCCCCAGTACTGTCTTAGCTAGCGTGAAGTAATGAAGATCAAGCATTAACCCACTCTCTGAGTAAAATCAACACCTGTACAGATGATGCAGGGTGAGTGAGGACACAACTGAAACAGAGGCACAAGCCAGACTCAGTGACTTAGGCAGCGCATATCACATTGGAGTTGCAGTGTCATTTCATTTCCCAGGACCCACACCACGCTTAGAACTTATCCTTGCCCTCTCATGTCCGCTAAATGTTCTTTTTGGGGGGGGGGGGGGGGGGGGGTAGGTGACAGGCATGGCTGAAAAAACTCAAATAAAATAAAATCATAAGGGATAAGTGATAAGGGATATATGTTGAAGGACAAAGGGTTGGGAGCACCCGTCTCCTCCTGGCCTTTATCTCCTCCCTTGGAAAGGGAAAAAAGGGAATATATCACCTAAATTGGAGTAAAAAGTAATAAATTAATAATTAATTAATAATAACCAGCACCATCATCATCGTCCTAATCTAGAATTGCCATTATTTTCATGCATCAAAAACAATAGTAGAGATTCTGAAACTCCACAACCAAAATGTGTCAGGAAATAAAATAAGAGATTGGCTTACCTTATTCATCTGATTAAAGGACAACAGCATCAGCTGAACTATGCTTTATGATCAAGATATTTCAGCTGTCAAAATTTCATAAATGAACTCGATCACCAAGTGACCTAATAATCAAAGATTTTTAACATCCATAAAATGAAAATGGACAGAGAATCAAGGAAGAACAAGAAATCCACAGTTGAAATGATGACAGCTGAGAAAGAGATCGGTCTTGGTGTCATAATTGCATCACCTAAAAGTTTTTCCCAAAGAACAAAGATATTCTTCGATCTTCTGAACAATTTGCATTTTTTTCTGAAACTAGAGAAATCCCGGAAACAATAATGTAATGCTGCATCATGTCTTGAATGCTCAAATCGATACAAGATCAAACTAAGTCTTGCATACTATAATTATCAAGTGCCATCATCAGCAATGGACAACGTCTTTGCTCAAAGCTGATAAATCTTATAAATCACATTCACTGAAATGCATTAATGGGCAAAGGAACAATTATTTCTACCAATAAGAAACCTGATATGCACTGCTGTGGCGGAAAAAAAGAATGAAAATCTGTCACCACAAACAGCATTTATGCTGTAGAGAAAGCTCCTAGCCTATGTTGAATTCCCAGAAAGGGGGCAAAACTGAAAAACTGCCACCCTTTCAGTAGCCTCCACTATCCTTCCTTGGTGTTCTTCCTGAACTGCAGCATGCACGCACGCACACACACACACAGAGAAAGCATGAGCAAACATTATTTTTTAAAAACGAAAGAAGAGAAGAGAAAATTTTGGGTCCCCCCTCCCCCTTTCTTTTGTTCATTTGCTGTCTGAATCAAAGCAGCATCTAGGTAAATGAGAGGAAAATGGCACCTTCATAAGCATTGGTGGACACAGGGATCTGGTAAGATGAATCTGGACTCTTCATTGATGATGGCGAAGATGGCTCCTCAGTCTGAAGCAACAAAGTCAGAGCTTCTTTTACTTTCTCTAGAAGACCTTTTTCTCTCGGTGTCCCCCTTGGATGGATTAACGCAGAAATTATCCGAGACAACGTCCTTTCATTTTCCCCAGGCTCCAGCTTGCTTCTTATGTATTCTGTGAATAGAACACCTTTATCAGATTTCCGCTCCTCTCCCTTCCCTTGAAATGGAGATAGTCCTTGAATCTTGGAAGTGATTTTATGGGTTGCTTCTGACACAGTCACATAAGCAGGTGCCAGCTTCTCTGACACGGCCAGTTTTATGGTCTTCGTAGGAGTTGGATCCTTCTCTTGTTCTTTATCAGTATTGTTACTTTTGGTGCTCCCAGTTTCAGTCATCGTCTTCGAACTTCCAGGCTTTTTTTCTTCTCTTTCATCAGCAGCATCTTGAGCTGTGGCTTTCTTGGTGCTAAGACCCTCTTCCTTCTCCTCAGCAGAGTTGGTTTCAGATGATGCAGTTTTTGCTGTCATTTCAGGACAAGGAAGCTTCTCTTTCGGAAGATCAACATTCCTTTGAGCCATCAGAGTTTCAATTGTGATAGGAGCTTCTTCTCTTTGACGGTTGCCTGAGCTTTCTGCTTGTACGGTGTCATTGGTTGTCATCTTGGATACGTACAGGTTTTCTCTATCCTTGGGATGGCTTTCAGATCCACTTGTATTGCTCATCATAGTCAAGTATTCTTGTCGCTCCTCATTATCAGAGCGGCTGTTAACACTGCAGCGTAATATATAGGTCTCAGAAATCACTTCATCTGCTTCCGGCTGCTGCCCAGCAATTCTATTGCAACTCTCGCATGGATGCTCCGGTTCATACACTGAAAATTGAAAATGATTTTAATAAGAGTTGCCTTGAATAGGTTTAGAGTCAATTTGTAAAAAATACTCTTAAACTTAACGAGGCTTGAGCTACATTACTTGAAACTCGAAGATGTGCAAGATCTTCTTCTTCATAATCTTTCAGGGCAACACCCCATGAAGGCGTATCATTATCGTCATCTACATGTTTCTTTTGTACGAGCCTTTGTCGCCATTTCCTAGCCTTCTCCTTCACTTTGGAGATGACAGAGAGTTTCCTTCCGTGGTGGAAGTGATCATCTTCCAGGTCACGGACCCTTCCAGATGTCAATGGCATGTTCCAGGCTGTTGGACTGTCCACTGCACAGATACATGCCCTTTCATTTAAAGAGCGTGCGGAGCCCAGAATAAAAGTAAAACTTGGCACTAAAATAATAGGACCACAAACAAGTGACAAGAGGAACACTATTAACACCAACACAAAGTAATGCTTAGGAAAAAGAACAAGAACTAGAATCCAATTGGGGGGGAAAAATTTTTACAATGAAGAAGTTGTCCCAAGGTTCTTGTCATCCCTCCATTCTGATGCAGCCTATCCACTTGAGCCATTTTGGGTCAATGGTAAATGAAGGTCAAGGCCTGAAATTCAAGCTTTTACCATTCACTAAGAGTTAAATATGCAAGAAAAAACGGAGCTGATGAAGAAATTTGTAATGGAATTCATTCAAGATGTCCTTACAAGAACAGTAAACAAAAACCAAGCCTTGTTCTCAGACTTGAGAAGCTTGTGGGCCTCAGACAAACATATGGCAGAATATAAGGAGACAACATCCTCTGGCTTGCCACTTGGTAGCCCATCATTGGGCATCTCACAAGTTGACCAAGCCTTTGATAACTAACTTCCTGAACGTCAGCTTATGTATGCATTAAAAGAAAAAGTAGTCTCAATTCCCCTGACTGAAAGAGCACAAAGAAGCATTTATACCAACTTGCCTCAACAAAACCTTGTGTGTTGGTGTCATCTTTGAGTTCAGACTCACAAGTTTCCTCCAATTACACAATAAAGCACGATTTTTCTTTTTGCTTTCTAAATTTTTCTCCATTCTTATTGGTACAACGATAATTAATATAATAATTGATGAGACAAAGACCTTTTTTTCATAATGCAAAGGAGAGGAAAGAATGTCCTTCAGATCACACTGTACGAATATGCCATACCTGGTAGCTAAATAGTTAGAACCCTACATGCAAAATTTTGCATCGATTTGCTACTTTAACTTATTCAAGAATATAAAAAGATTAGCCTCTAAACCCATGCTACGCACGGGTTGTTCTAAAATTTTAGGTAAAATATTTTTAGAGATATTATAATTAATCTTATAATTTAAATTTTTAGAAATAATATTATTAACACATCAGTAATTTTTTTTCTTTTTCTGTTGTAGCTGAAAAGACATTGACCATCTTTGGCAAACAGCTGTTAACTGTTAGCTGTTAGCTGTTTGTATTAGCTGTTAATTGTTTAAATTAACTGTTTGCATTAGCTATTTGAATTAGGTGTTTGCAGAAAAACTGTTTGATAAAGTTAGCTATTTCTAATAAAGATGTTTGGTAAAATTCCATTTATATCATTATCTCTAAATTACTTCTTAATAGAACATATTTTTTATTTATTAGTCAATTTCTTTTTCAGAAGAATTAAATTGGTGTCATACGTATAAATTAACTTCATTTGTAATCACAAACAAAAAAAAGAGAAACTTAATTGATAAGACTTTACTTTCTTACTAAATTCCACATAACTTGTATTCAATGTGTATCTTATTTCTTTTCGATTTGTACTTATGCAAATGATGCCAATGTTTTATAACATTAGTTTGTTATTTTTTAAATTTTTTGGTTTATAAATTGAAATTGAAATTTATACGAATTTTTAATGATTTTGTCTTCATTAGATTCAATTCATACAAAACATAGTATCAAATGTTACTATTTTGCATCGATCCAAAGCTCATTGTCTAGATAATCAAAATGGGAGCTGAATAATCTAAAATATAAATATCAAACGTTCATAAAGGTGCATAGTGAGAGAACCAATAAGCTTAATATAATATACTAGCAAAATTAAAAAATCTACACCAAAAAATATACTACTTGACTAAAAAAATACAAATAATAAAAGACATAACGCAACTTCAATGGTTTGTTTTTGTCTGAAAAAAATAAAAATAAAGAAAATATCTCTACTTTTATTAATCCTTGTATCTAAGTGGGTTCAAATGCTACTAGTATCTTTTCAAAAGAGTTTTTCATAGAAATGACATATTTGTCCAATAGTTTAAACAAATTAATGCCATTAGATTATATTTTTATAATATTATTTTATAAAATAGAAAGAGTATATAGTATCATAAAATGTACCTTGAAAGTTTATACTAGTAGCATTTGAACCTAATCAGATCTTGAGGATTAACAAGAGTAGAGGTATTTTCTTCATTTTTATTTTTTTAGACAAAAACAAACAATTGAAGTTGCATTGTCTCTTCTATTATTTGCATTTTTTTTTAGTCAAGTAGTGTAATTTTTGGTGTAGATTTTCTAATTTCGCTAGTATATGATATTAAGTTTATTGGTTCTCTCACTAATGGAAACAACCTTTTCAAAAAGAGTCATTTGGGGCCAAACAGTTATTTACCAAACACCCACTTAGCTGTTTGACTTGGTCAAAACAGTTAAAACACCCCCAAATAATTCTTTTTTTTTCAAAAATTTGTTGTTACCAAACACCCCCATTATTCATTAGGATAACTTTAAATCACATATTATTTTAATTTTTATTTTTAAATAAAGTCTTAATAAATGTGTAAAGACACTTGTCACAACCGCATCATTCACACTCAGTTTTATATATAAACTAGGGTTATACCCTTACGATGTAAGGGTATGAGTTAAATAATTTTTTAATGTATTACTAAGAGAATAGATTTTTATATAAAAAAAGCAAACAATAAATTGATGTATTATATTATTTTATTGATGCAAAAGTAAAGTGAGTCTTTTTTAGTATTTTTCCTACTAATAACATACTTTTTTATTCTTAATTAATATCTAACTCATATTTTTTGTTGTATTTGCATCATTAAATTATATATATTTTATGATTAATTTTTATTATTAAGCGTTTGTTCTATTTCGCGATAAGATGCAGCTGTAAGTTGTAAGAAAATGTAAGGAGCTGTAAGAAACTATAAGGAGCTGTAAGAAACTGTAAGGAGTTGTAAGAAGATGCAAGGAGCTGTAAGAAGATGTAAAGAGCTGTAAAGAGCTGTAAGGAGTTGTAAGAATAGATGTAATGAGTTGTTGAATTACTAAAAAGTTGTATAGTATAATTTGTGATAATTATGATATATTAGTCATATTTCCGACTAAAATTTGATACCATCAGTGAACAAAATATTTATTAATATAATTGAAACGAAATATGTTTATTTTACAATGAATGTTTTGGATGAGAAACAATAATATTAAAATAATAAACCTATGGAAAATAAACCATTAACTGAGTTAATTATATAACAATAAAATATATTAAACTCCATAAATTTTGTCAAGAAAATTTCGTACACTTGAGGTGCTTTTTTATATTTACATTAGTTTGATCCAATAAGCAAAGTATAACAAATAAAAAATAAATTTTTTTGATAAAATTGAATACAACTCTTAAAATAAAATCCTATTTTAAGTAAACAATTTTAAATATAAAGGTATGTCAATATTGTCACCAAAAAATTTTATAAATAAACCCTTAAAACAGTATTCAGCAATGCTTAAAATACGAAAATTGTATTATCATATTAAATAACCAAAAATTAAAAATTACCTCCCAAAATTTTATTATTCTACATAATAAACGCATATCAATCTCAGCAAGGAAACCAAATTTGGAACAACCACCAAATGTTCAATTGTATAATGATAGCAATAAAATTGCCATGGATAACTTAGGGATGAAATAGTTGTAATATTTTTGTCGCATATAGTTTGTCGGTTTTCATATATGCTTCAGACTTAAACATGAACAAAAACTTTGTATTATAATTTTAAAAGTATAGTCATTTATTCCATCTATAATAACATATATTGTTCGTGTCGAAACTCAAATATAATTTACGTCGTTATATTATGTTTTTATGTTTATGTAAATGTTGTGTTCAGAAGATATTTACAAATTTTGTATATTGGTAGCATAATTTAAAAAAATATACATATTTTTGTAATTAAAACAAATGAATGTTATAAAAATCTATATGAGATGTAAGGAGATGTAAGAAGATGTAAGAATTATGTTAAGGATGTAAAGAACTGTAAGAAGATGTAAGAAGCTGTAAGTAGATGTAAACTCTTACCTAAATCCTCAAAAATGCGAAATAGAATAGGCCCTAAATAATAAAAAGTTGTCAGAAAAGTTAGCTTATTAAATAGAATTAATATTATATTAAATTTACATCTACCATATATAGTCTTTTCTTTTTATTTTAAATCTCATGTAGTATCCTAAGTTGCATTAAAGTATCTCACATGGCTATTCTCTCATATGTTGCATCCTACAAGACAAGCTTACGTGTCGCTCATACATGAGTTCAATCCAACTTGTAATATATATATATATATATATAGAGAGAGAGTATATGATATGATTTTAGAACTGTGCAAAAACAGATTAAATTCCTCAGTGAATGTGAAATGTAAATTTGTGATGTAGGCTTGTCAGGAAGCTGGGAGGACTGATTCAGACAGATTGATGTTTTTGCCAGGAAAGAGTATAAATCAATAGATCCTGAAGAAAAACCATTTCAATATCCACACAAGAATTGAATATATGGCAAAACTACCAGACTGAACATGATCAAAGAATTAATGTCAAGGGGCTAACAACGCTAGTGACAAAATATTAACAAAGTAATCGATTAACAAAGTAATCGACCAGACATCCAGTCAAAATGAATCAGATTAGAAGAAAAATAATGTATTCCTCAAAAATATTCTAGCATAGTGAGATTTCTTCATACACATACCTTGATTCCATGTTATTCACTTCACTCCACTGAACTGTAGCCAGGTTCTTTTTCCACCTTTCTATGTTGCAAAAGCTTCCAAATTCCTTCCACTTCCTCCCAAGATCCTTGTGTAGACAGTGCATTTGACAGAAGAACATAAGCTGCACCATTGTGAGGGTATTGCTCAAAAAACATGTTTGACAGACGTGCTCCAACTTCAATGTTTCCGTGAACTTTACAAGCACTTAACAGAGATTTGTAGACAGAGTGTCCTGGCTGTATTGGCATGCTGTTGACGAAGGCTTCAGCCTCATTGACATACCCCGCTCGTCCAAGCATGTCAACCACAGAAGTATAAAGCTCTACACTCAAGGTTTCAAAAGGGTCACGCTTTCTTAATATGTTGAAATACTCAAATCCCCTTCCTATGAGACCAGTACGACTACAAGCTGAAATAACAGTTGTAAAGGTGGCATTATCAGGTTGGATCCTTGTTCTCCTCATTTCTTCAAACAGTTCAATGACCTCCTCAGTGTAACCATGTTGAGAGTATCCTGCTATTAGAGAATTCCAAGATATTAAGTCGCGTTCTTTCATCGTCAAGAACGCCCTTTTTGCATTATTGATCGAACCACATTTTTCATACATAGAAACAAGCCCATTCTGGGCATACAAGTTGGATGCACAACCAATCTTGAAAGCAAGGGCATGAACCTGTTTTCCTACATCAAGAGCAGAAATTACTCCTATCGCTCTAAAAACACTCGTCACAGTGACGACATCAGCAGCTATACCAGTGTTCCGCATGTTAAAGAAACACTGAAGAGCCATTTCAGCACATTCCAAGTGAGAGAAACCAGTAATAACAGCATTCCATGAAATTTGGTCCCATGTTGTAATATTCAGGCAAATTTTTTTAAAGTCTTCTAAGCTGCACTTACACTCAGCACAGGCAGTCACAAGGCCGATCTGAATATATGTGTTAGATTCCAGACCTTGGCGTAAAACACAGCAATGGATTTGCCTGCAATGATCAAGATGCTCCCCCCCAAAAAATGAGCTCAACAAACAGCTGTAAGCCACCTGATTTGACTTAAGAGCTAAACGCTGCATCTCTCTAGATAGATTCATGGCCTCATAAGGCAGTTCATTATGCGCATAGCCGGATACCATCGCAGTCCATGTTATGACATTCTTCTCCTGCATCCAATCAAATACACGCCTGGCTTCTTCCAGTTTCCAGCATTTTGTATACATATCAACCAAACAAGTGCCCACAACCACACTGGAAGAAATCCCACACTTCAAAGACAACCCATGAACCTGAACCCCAAGCTCACCATCCTCCAATTGAGAGCAGCCCACTAAAGCTATAGAAACACCAAATGCAGAGGGCACTGAACCCTCCCTGAGCATTCCCAAAAACAACCCAAGTGTTTTCTCTGGGCAACCATCCAGCAAATAACCTGAAATCAGTGAATTCCATGTGACTACATTTCTCTGAGACATTTCATCAAACATTTGTTGCGCACTCGTAACCCGACCACATTTCCCACAGAGATCAACAAGGGCGCTGGTGATATACACATTTGAGGTCAAACCCAGCTTAACTACGGGGGAATGAAGCTGAATGCCCACATCATAAAGGTGTGATTTTGAGCAGTAAGAGATGATTTTGTTGAGGATGTGAGGAGTTTCAGGTGTTGATGTTGCTGCAGTTGCGTCAAGATGTTTGTAAAAAGTGTTTTTGGGTCACTTTCATGTTTGTCAATGCAGTTGCATCCATTGACCATAAAACAACGGCGAGATGGAAAAGAGCTGCTAAAATCAACGGCTGATAAAGTGCGGGAAAGTGATTTCCCTACTTCTGACAATGATCACCCTGACAACGGTTTCGTGAGCGTCATTTTCCATTTCTATTTTGTTTTAAAAAATATAATTTAGAAGGAAATTGAATTGAAGCCCAATTTTATTTCGTGTGCTCCATTCTCATGGGCTTCTTTTGGGGGCGGATTTGTTTAAACGATTTTTATTTTTGCACATCTATGAATTTCTTTTATCAGGAATTAATTTAAACTTGGTCTTAAGAAACATATGATGTTCGAAAATTTTCATAAGTTTCTTAATTGTATTAGTTATTTTTAGTTTAATAAGCAAGAATATCACAATAAAAATAAGTTAAAGAAAAGCTATATTTATCAATAAAAAAATGTTAATACTGACTTCAACTTTAGTATGCTGATATTGAAAAAATATGGTAAGTTTTTATGTTTTACATATTACAATAATAATGTGTGTTAAATATAACATAATATTACCACCATTAATTGTTGATGTTGGCTTTGACTCTTGTGCTTTAAAAATTGAAAGCAAATTGATACCTCTTTGCAGTAAATTTTGGTGATATATATATATATATATATATATATATATATATATATATATATATATATATATTTCAATCGAGATTTTGTTATATCTAAGATCTCTAATACTCTTATTTATATTTATGTTTATGTTCGCATAGATAGGAAAAAATAATCATGAGAAAAATCACATATCTGCTATTTCTTGATAATAATAATAATTATTATGTTTTTATGATAAATATGATAAATAATATCAAAACATGTGTATGTGACAAAATCAATTAAGTAGAACCCTCCTCCTGTTCTCTTAAAAAACCCTAGCCTCCTCATAAAAAACCCTAACATTCATCTACTCCAATAAGAGGCTGCCATCAGCCATAATTGCTGGTGGTAAGCCCTAATCTTCGTACATCTTGAAGTTTTATTCAGGTATTTACTAATATTTTTATTTCTTTTCAATAAAATTTCTCTCCAGTTTGTGAAAGTTTGGTTGTTTATTTTTTTCAGCATTAGTGTGAGTTTGGTTGTTCTCACCTTTAGTATGAGTTAGGTTATTCTTACCGTTAGTGTGGGTTTGAGTCATTGCCTTTGTATTTAGAGTGAGTTTCTTGTCCAGTAGAATTTGAAAATTATTGTATTAGATTTATGTTTTTTATTAAGGAATGAGTCAACAATGGAATTTCATGTGGTTCTACTATGAAGATTTTCCTTTCAAGTGCAATCTGCCATGTCAATTAGACATCTGCTCCATGAAATTATACTATAACTCGCCGATATTCGGGAAAGATGCAATTGACATCAAAGAATACGGTTGGCAAGAATACTACTACAAGTTCAGAACCGGTCGATAGTATATTTACCATTAGCTTTTCTTGGGAGAATTATTCAATTTGATGTTTTAGATTTACTTTTATTCAGAGATATTCATTATATATGTCATATGACTTTTCATTAATGAATTATTCCTTTTTATTATCCCAAAAAAAAAAAAAAAACATGTGTATGTGACTAAGTGTCTTTATAGTATTCCATATTAGTAGCCAAAATTTGGTAAAAATTGGAACTTAACTACGCGCAATAGATTATCCATAGCCTATGTATTTATTTTATTGTAATAAAATACAATGTTTTTGGTAATGTTGAAAGTCATATTGATAACATAATATAAAATTTTTTAATTAAAAGTAAAATAATATAATATTATATCACTATTGAGCATTGTCTTTTTTTATTCAAAAAGAAAATCTTTTTTTTTTTAAAAAAAATCTTGCATCCTTAATTGACTAACTCCTTCTTCTTATTCTTAAAAAAAAAACACTATTACTTGTGTTAGAAAATTTGTGAGAATGGCACTTATCAAAAATTCAAAACTTATATAGTAGATTCGGGTCTATAGATCTACTGAGGTGACGTAATTTGGACCATATAAACTTTATTTTTTTGCAAAGGGTAACTATTGAAAATAAATGGTGAGTTTCGAATAATAAATAAAATTACCATTTTTGATAATTCCGGTTGTGATGATTAGGAATAATAATTGCTAATCAAGTTTACTTAGTAAAAATTCTACTAATTAGCTAATATAAGTATTTTTTTTAGGGGGAGGTATGAGCTACCAACCATAGGGAATGATTTTTCAACCCCCTCCATACACCTATTCTACTACCCCCATGCCCTATTCCTTTTCCCCATTTGGACAAACAAGAAGGACACACCTACACACTCCACACACAAAAAAAAAAAAAAAAGGAGATGACAAAGGTGTGTGAAAGTGCATGGCCGGCCAGTGCATGGTAAAAAGGGATATAGGAGTTATTTTTGGTTACACCTCTTTTTCACCTTTTCCCTCTAATTTCTACTACTACACCAAGTTAGGAAACTAGAGAGAGAAAGTGATAATTTTACTCAACCTACTTGTTTTGGATTTTTTCTAAAGATCAAGGGGCTAAAAGGAGATTAAGAAGCTACTTTAAGGTGTGGGTTCTCTTAATCCCTTATATAAAAATTAGTTTTAAAGTTAAAATATTTTATTATGATGTATGATCATGCTATTGATTTATAAGAGTTAGAGTATTTCTTTGCATGTTTAGTTTATTTTAAGAGTGCTATTTTAAGTTAGCATACCATGTCTTACTAAGATATATATATCATGATTGTTGAGATATATTCTTTAAAGTTATTTTTCCTAAATTATCTTGTATAAATTGTGGTATTAGTAAATATTTGAGTTAATGGTTGTGAAAAAGTAATCTTGGCATGATGTTATAGTTGATGAATTAGAATGATGAAGTTACTTGCTTTTCTTACTAGACATGTAGATTATGATCTTGCAATGTCCAAAAAAAAAAAAAAAAAAAAACACATGAAGTGTTGTTGAGTTATATGTTATAGTATGACTTTTGTAATTGATTCTTGTGTGAGTTGTGATGTTAGGAGATGTTTTAGAAGTTGATTGAGTTAGTGTGGTTTGGCATGGTCTTTTGGATGAATTAAATAGTTAAAATATACTCTTCAAAATTAATTAAATATGTGCAAAGAAAATGATAGTTTAGCATTTTGATAAAATCATGTATGCACTCTGATGTGGTGGTGGTGTAATATTATACTTGAAAAAAAAAATTGAGAATAGAATCCCAAGTTTTTAAAGGGAAAAAAAAGGGAGAGAAAAGACTATAAGGCCAAATTGTGACACTTGAGCAAGTAGTATTTTATATAATATTTGGCATGACCTTAAAATAATCATTTAGCACGTGCTGTTCACATAAAAAAAGGGGGTCGTAGTTAAAGATTATTTTTATGGGTCCTTTTTAATTGGGTTGAGAAAATTAGTGAATGAAAATTATTAAGATTTACACATGGCATCGTACGAAATGGCCTTAGTTTGATACCAAAGAGCGTATGCACTTTTAGGTTACAAAGCTACTAAGTTTGATTTTTGGGAGTCAGACTTGAGTAAACTAGCATCTAAAGAGACAAGTCGTTATGTATGTCCAAAGTGAGGATTTATCGGCAGATTCCGACTAAAGTCTAAATTTCCACCTAGCGGCAGATTCTGCGGTAGCAGATTCCACAGAGTGGCAGTTTTCCATTGAGAAAGGTGGCAGTGTTTTACCCTGAGGAGGGTATAAGTTTTCCTATCACTCAGACGTTAGTCCTCCCGAATCGGCAGTCTGTTAGTCAAGGTCATTTCCAATCTCACTTTCACTTGCATGAGAATTGATTTTGGTGAATAGTGTGTACTTGACAAGTTTCTAGTTTGAAGTAAGTTTGGATTGTGAGAAAAAGTCTATTTATGTGTACATTTCCCTTCTTTTAACTTCTCAAGCCTAATTGTGTTGTTTATTAGAATTTTAATAATGCATTACTTATGCTCCATGAAGAAAGGTTTGTGATAATTTGAAAAATTTATATATCTATGATAATATTACTATTAATACTACTATTGATACTATGACATGTTGTGTGTAAAAACTACTTTAGTTTTGGGAGGCGAAAACTCCCACTGAGCTGTGGTTGCTCACCCCCTTCCAAAATCTTCCCTTTCAGATTCTCAACAAGTTTGACGTAGGTGGCAAGACGTGTTTTTTTTTTTTTTTAGGCTGATGCTTGGATTTAAAGATGTACCTTTTGTAACTTGCATGCATTGTCTTTATGTAATCGGAATGTAATGTAATATTAGTAAATTGTAACATTTCGGTACATATAGTTTGATGCTCTCAATCGACCTCGGTTGTCTTCCACCAAGTCTCACATATTTTGTTATGTTGCTTGGGATGAAGGTCATGAGGACCCCATTGTAGTATAAGATCGTGAGGACCTAAGGTCTAGTTCTTTTAGACTTCATAGTTAGAGCATGAAGCTCTTTGTTTAAAAAAAATATATATTTGCTCTTGCAGAAGATTTATCTTATATTTAGCTTTAAGAGTCCTTTCAAAGGATTTTGGCGATATAATGTTGTTACCATGGGGCAAGGGCGTTACATTTGCTGGTATCAGAGCTTAGGTTTGCATGCTTTGACGAAAATGTGCATATGCTTGAATGTGTGTGACAAGCTGTGGGTGTTGCATGTGAAAAAAAGGGGGTGATAAATTGTTTTGAGTAAGTGAATTTATATTAAGTGTACTGTTTGTAGGCGATAGCATGGAGCCAGCCCAACTAGGTTATTTTAGCTACCAATCCTTCAAGTTCCTTGATTTTAAGAAAGCATGGTAGAATGCAACATTCTTTTGGTTGATCCTATGTCAGCATAATGCCCAAGACCATCATGAGTTTCCCCACACTGAGTGGGTTCGAGTATTCCTGAGTCCTCTTCCTATTGGTGGAAAATGGCGGGAGCTTTGTCGCCAGATTTTGGCTAAACTTTCAAGTGAGAGGGAATGCTGCCCTTATACTTTCTTAGAGTTAGTACAATTCCTTAAGCGTGTAGAACGTAAGATTGGAGACTCAGATTGGGAGAAATTATGCCTTATGAATCGAGGATATCAAGCTAAGAAGTGGGCAGAAGAGGACTTGATAGGAGATAGTGTGCTTTTAGAGCTTAGTGATGATGTGGATCGCCTTACCCTATAAAAGAATCACATGAGATCCATCATTAACCATACCATAGAGAGAGATGGACATGATCTAGGCCGCAAGCTTAGGCGAATGGTTGATGCTTGGCAAAGGGCCATGACTATTCCTCGAAACCAACCAGAGTACTTGTTAGAGGCTTGAGTAGAGAACAATGGTGTTAGAGGACATGTTGAGAGGAACCCGACCCCAGATTTTAGTGCCTCAGACACCGACTTTACTGATCCAGAGTATGATCCTGTAGATTCGAAAATAGAGTTTCATGCCTTAGACGACATCTCTGATTCTGAGGCTACAGATGATGATTTAGATGGGGAATTCAATGATGATGAGCTTGGAGAGTGCGCTGCTTAGGAGCCCGAGTGGTTTGATGAGGATGACCCTGAGGGAGACTTTGAGCTTGATTGGGATCCTAATGATGACCCCGAGATGAGTGCCTTTGAGAGTCGTGCTGACTCAGGACAGTACCCTAGGGATGATGATGGTTCTGAGGAGGATTAGCTACTTACTTTCCTCACTTTGTGTAGTACCAAATAGTTTCATTTCGTAAGCTTGGATGATCATCTTAGTATGTGTATTGTGTATGCCAATGGAACTAGATGCACTAACTATTAGAATGTAAAAGGTAGGAAGTACTTGTAAGCACCTATCTGGCTAATTGGTGACCATGAAGTCACAAAGTTTGTACCTAGAATGTGAATGAACTATGTGATCCATTACTATGTACAGCGGGCTTATGAGCCGTAAATATTTTGGAAGGAATGTAAGAAGTGAAATGTGTTTTACTTATAAGTATCACGCAATACATACTTATTTGGAACTATTAGGAATGGGACCTCTGTTATTAAGTTGGTAATAGGATTAATAATACTCAAAATTATATAGAGATATATATAAGTTCTAATAAGAGAGCGCGATATCATACGATTACTAATTAAGTGCGGTGGCCTAATTCTCGACAGATGCCTTCACAGGTCATACTTCCACGAATAACTGCCATGGAAGTATTATGCAATTTTCAGAAACTAAAGCCACCTAAGTTTGAGGGAGGTCATGATCCTCTAGTTTATGAGGATTGGATTTGTAAGATCGAAGATTTGCTTGAGGTGATGAAATGTCCATCACAATTTAAGGTATGATTGGCTTCCTACCAATTTGAGAAGGAAGTAAACTTTTAGTGGGCTACCATCAAACCCCAAGTTGGACAACCTCAACTGACGTGGCTGTAGTTCAAGGATTTATTAGATGAAAAGTATTACCCTAATGATGTGAAGTGGGCCAAGGAACAAGAGTTCCTTCATCTTAAGCAAGAAAAAACCATGTCGGTCATGGAGTATGCAGCTAAGTTCAATGAACTTAGTCGATTCGCTTCAACTCCAGTGGCAACAGAACAGGTCAGAATGAATAGATTTGAGCACGGGCTTGACCATAGCATCAAGGGAAAGTTTGTAGCCATCACGTTCACTAGCTTTCAGGATATATATCAGCGGGCTTTGAAGGTAGAAAGAGTGAACAAAGAAGCAGATGCTGAGTATAAAGCTCGGATACAAGGTAAGAGAAAGATGGGAGTGGGAAACTCCCAAGTTGGATGCTTTACCAAGAAGCCTTTTCCTTTTAAGAATAATGGCGAAGGAAGTCAAGGCAAACCCTACTACCACAAGTGCAAGAGGCACCACCATGGAACGTGTAACTTCTCCGCTGGGGCGTGCTTTGGGTGTGGTGAAATGGGGCATATGATCGCCCAATGCCCTAAGATTTATCCAGTAGCTTAAGGAGCACAGGGAGGAGCAGGAGCCCGTCCACCAATATTGACAACTTCAACCTAAGCTAGGGGACCACGATCTAACTACGGAGGACGGGACAAGAAGCCTCAGAATCAAGCTTGGGTTTTTGCCATGACCGCAGAGGAGGAAGACCCTAATGCTGTGATTTCAGGTACACTGTTATTAGAAAATGTTTATGTTCATGCCTCGTTTGACCCGAGAGCCACACACTCTTTTGTGACCCCTGAGGTGGCTTTCTAGTTGTCGTACGTACCTGTAGAAATGGACTGTGAGCTACGTGTTTCTACCCCAGTCGGACTAGCCGTCACATCTGATGTCATGCTTAAAGATTGTGTGATCATAATTAACGAAAGAAAGTTTCCCGCTAATCTAGTTCGTTTGGAAGTAAAGGACTTTGACGTCATACTAGGGATGGACTTGTTAGCTAGGCATCGGGTCTCAGTCGATTGCCATAAAAAGGAAGTTTCCATCAAGCCGCTAGATGGTGAAGAATTAGTTTATCATGGCAACGGAATACGAATGTCAACTCCAATCATTTCCGCGATGCAAGCACGCAAATTTCTAAGAAAAGGATGCCAAGGCTACCTGTGCGTAGTCCAACAAATTAACCCCGAGAAGCCCAAACTTGATACAATCCTTGTTGCTCATGAGTTTCCAAAAGTATTTGCCGAAGTCCCAGGTCTACCACCTGATCGTGAGATAGAGTTTGCAATCGATCTCGTACCCGGGACTACACTGATCTCTAAAGCACTATATCGAATGGCACCAATTGAGTTGGCTAAGCTTAAGGTGCAACTCCAAGAGATGCTTAACAAGGGCCAAATACGCCCAATTGTTTCACCATGGTGAGCCCCGGTCCTATTTGTGAAGAAAAAGGATGGTAGTCTCCGACTATATGTCGATTACCGGGAGCTTAATAAGGTGACAATCAAGAACAAGTACCCTCTTCTAAGAATAGAGGATTTGTTCAACCAACTTGTAGGCTCTGCTGTTTTTTCTAAGATCGATTTAAAAAGGGGGTACCACTAGCTGAAAATCAAGCCGAAAGATGCTCCCAAGATAGCATTTAGGACTCAATATGGCCATTATAAATTCCTCGTATTATCCTTTGGTCTCACTAATACCCTCGCAGTATTTATAGATCTCATGAATCGAGTTTTTAGGCCGTATCTAGACAAGTTTGTTGTAGTTGTCATTGACGACATCTTGATCTATTCAAAGAGTGAAAAGGAGCACGACGAGCATTTCAGAATTGTCTTAGAGACCCTTAAAGAGCTTCAATTGTATGCTAAACTCAAAAAGTGTGAATTTTGGCTCGACAAGGTCAATTTCCTTGGTCATGTAATTTCAAAGGAGGGTATTTCGGTAGACCCAATGAAAATAGAGGCTATAGTGAACTGGCCAAGACCAACCAACGTAACTGAGTTGCGAAGCTTCTTAGGAATGGCCAACTACTACAGAAGGTTCGTTAAAGGTTTCTACAAAATTGCTTTGCCACTCATAAGGCTTATTCGAAAAAGCAGCAAATTTGAATGGTCTGATGAATGTGAAAGAATTTTCCAGGAATTGAAAACAAGACTAGTCACTGCACCTGTCCGAGCAATGCCCGATGGCGGTGAAGGATTCGTCATTTATATTGATGCATCTAAGAAGGGACTCGGATGTGTGCTTATGCAAAATGGAAGAGTCATCGCCTATGCATCACAACAACTCAAGCCATACGAAGAGAACTATCCAACACATGACTTAGAGTTAGCCGCCGTGGTATTTGCGCTAAAAATATGGAGGCACTATCTTTATGGCACCTAATGTGATATGTACACAGATCATAAGAGCCTTAAATACTTGTTCACTCAAAAGGAGTTGAATATGAAGCAAAGATGGTGGTTAGAGCTGATAAAGGACTACGACTTAGAAATTCACTACCACCCTGGGAAGGCAAATGTGGTAGCAGATGCCCTTAGTTGAAACTCGATTGGCTCTATGGCATGCCTCCATACCTCGAATAAGAGGTTGTTGAAGGAGTTGGAGGACTTACAGATCGAAGTGGTGTTGTCTTCAAAAGCAAGCATGATAGCTGCCATAAAAATTACCTCTCCTCTTGTTGAGAAAATAAAAAGTACCCAATTTCAGAATTTAGAATTGGTAAAAATTAAGGAAAATGTAGAGAAAGAGAGGATAAAAGATTTTGAGCTAGTTAATGGTGTGCTCAGGTTCAGGCGGAGATTATGCGTACCTAATGTGGAAGAAATCAGAAAGGATCTGCTTCATAAAGCATACCACTCAGTATATGCTAGTCACCTTAGTGGTACTAAGATGTACCATGACCTTAATGAAAATTATTGGTGGAGTGGAATGAAAAGAAATGTGGTTAAGGTTGTGTCCCAGTGCCTTACATGCCAACGTGTAAACGCTGAGCATCAAAAACCAGGAGGACTTCTCCAACCTTTACCGATTTCAAAATGGAAGTGGGAACACATAAGCATGAATTTTGTCACGGGTCTACTGAGAACAGTGAAACAACGTGACTCGGTATGGGTAATCGTTGATAAATTGACTAAATTCGCTCACTGTCTAGCGGTCAAGATCACGTATACCTCAGAGAAGTTAGCAAAACTATACATTCAAGAAATTGTTCGACTTGATGGTACACTATTAAGTATCATCTCAGATGTGATTCCAAGTTCATGTCGATTTTGGAGAGGCTTTCAGGAAGCCATGGGAACAAAACTCAACGTCAACACTTCTTTTCATTCTCAAACTGACGGATAGATCGAGAGAACCATCCAAATAATGGAGGATATGTTATGAGCATGTGCTTTGGACCTCAAGGGAAGCTGAGATCGCTACTTACTACTCATTGAATTTGCATACAATAATAGCTATCAAGCAAGCATTAAAATGGCACCATACGAGGTACTCTACGGGTGATGTTGTAGATCACCTTTTTGTTGGCACGAAGTTAGAGAAAGAAGAATCTCAAAGGTCGAGTTGATTGATGAAGTAGCAGACAAGGTCAAGATTATCAAAGAAAGACTTTGAGCAGCCCAGAGCAGACAAAAGAGCTATGCAGACCTAAAGAGGAGACCCCTAGTAATCGAAGAAGGAGACTATGTCTTCATTAAGGTATCCCCACTTAAAGGGGGTGTTCGATTCGTCCAAAGAGAGAAACTTTATCCCAGATACATAGAACCATTTCAGATAATTGAGAGGATATGTCTTATAGCATATAGAATAACACTCCCTCATTCTTTACAAGGGATACACGAGGTGTTTTACGTGTCAAATCTGAGGAAGTACATCCCAGATCCTGATCACATCATTGAGTACGAACTGATAGAGATTAGAAGTGACCTTAGCTTTCCCAAAGCACCGATTCGGATACTCGAACGACAGGAGCGTTGACTAAGGACAAAAATAATTCCTTATGTCAAAATCCTATGGAAGCATCACAAAGTCGCAAAGGCGACATGGGAGCTAGAGCACGAGATGTGGGAGAAGTGTCCTAACCTTTTTGAAGCAGGTATGTAAATTTCGAGGACAAAACTTCTTTTAAGGGGGGAGAATGTGATGATTAGGAATAATAATTGCTAATCAAGTTTGCTTAGTAAAAATTCTACTAATTAGCCAATATAGGCTTTTTTTTTAGGGAGAGGTATGGGCTACCAACCATAGGGAATGGTTTTTCAACCCCATCCATACACCTATTCTACTACCCCCATGCCTTATTCCTTTTCCCCATTTGGACAAGCAAGAAGGACACACCTACACACCCCCCCCCAAAAAAAGGGTGATGAAGATGTGTGAAAGTGCATGGCCGGCTTGTGCATGGTAAAAGGGGGTATAGGAGTTATTTTTGGTTACACCTCTTTTCCACCTTTTCCCTCTAATTTCTACTACTACACCAAGTTAGGAAACCAGAGAGAGAAAGTGGTAATTTTACTCAACCAACTTGCTTTGGATTTTTCCTAAAGATTAAGGGGGCTAAAAGGAGATTAAGAAGCTACTTTAAGGTGTATGTTCTCTTAATCCCTTATATAAAAATTAGTTTTAAAGTTAAAATATTTTATTATGATGTATGATTATGTTATTGATTTACAAGAGTTAGAGTATTTCTTTGCAAGTTTAGTTTATTTTAAGAGTGCTATTTTAAGTTATGCATACCATGTCTTACTAAGATATATGTCATGATTGTTGAGATATATTCTTTAGAGTTGTTTTTCCTAAGTTATCTTATATAAATGATGGTATTAGTAAATACTTGAGTTAATGGTTGTGAAAAAGTAGTCTTGGCATGATATTATGGTTGATGAATTAGAATGATGAAGTTATTTGCTTTTCTTACTAGACATGTAGATTATGATCTTGCAATGTCAAAACCAAAAAAAAAAAAAAAAAAAAACATGAAGTGTTGTTGAGTTATACGTTATAGTATGACTTTTGTAATTAATTCTTGTTTGGGTTGTGATGTTAGGAGATGTTTTAGAAGTTTATTGAGTTAGTGTGGTTTGGCATGGTCTTTTTGGATGAATTAAATAGTTAAAATATACTCTTCAAAATTATTTAATATGTGCAAAGAAAATGATAGTTTAGCATTTTGATAAAATCATGTATGTACTCTTGATGTGGTGGTGGTGTAATATTATGCTTGGAAAAAAAAATTGAGAATAGAATCCCAAGTTAAAGGAAAAAAAAGGGAGAGAAAAGGCTATAAGGCCAAGTTGGGACACTTGAGCAAGTAGTATTTTATATAATATTTGGTATGACCTTAAATAACCATTTAGCATGTGTTGTTCACAAAAAAAAAGGGGGTGTTCGTAGTTGAAAGATTATTTTTATGGGTCTCAAGTATCCTTTTAATTGGGTTGAGGAAATTAGTAAATGAAAATTATTAAGATTTGCACATGGCATCATACGTAATGGCTTTAGTTTGATACCAAAGAGCATATGCGCTTTTAGGTTACAAAGCCACTAAGTTTGATGTTTGGGTGTCAGACTTGAGTAAACTAGTATCTAAAGGGACGAGCCGTTATGTATGTCCAAAGTGGGGATTTGTCGGTAGATTCAGACTAAAGTCTAAATTTTCACTTAGCGGTAGATTCCGTAGTGGCAAATTTCACAGAATGGCAGTTTTTCACTGAGAAAGGTGGCAGTATTTTACCCTGATGAGGGTATAAGTTTCCCCATCACTTAGACGTTAGTCCTCCCGGGTGCGCAGTCTGTTAGTCAAGGTCATTTGCAATCTCACTTTCACTTGCATGAGAATTGACTCTGGTGAATAGAGTGTACTTAACAAGTTTCTAGTCCAGATGGAGTTTGGATTGTGAAAAAAAGTCTATTCATTTGAAAAAGGTACATTTCCCTTCTTTTAACTTCTCAAGCCTAATTGTGTTGTTTATTGGAATTTTAATAATGCATTACTTATGCTCCGGGAAGAAAGGTTTGTGATAATTTGAAGGATTTATATACCTATGATAATATTACTATTAATACTACTATTAGTACTATGACATGCTATGTGTAAAAACTATTTTGGTTTTGGGAGGTGAGAACTCCCACTGAGCTGTGATTGCTCGCCCCCTTCCAAAATCTTCCCTTTCAGATTCTCAGCAAGTTTGAGGTAGGTGGCAAGACGTGTTTTTTTTGGGAGGCCGATGCTTGGATTTGAAGATGTACCTTTTGTAACTTACATGCATTGTCTTTATGTAATTGGAATGTAATGTAATATTAGTAAATTGCAACATTTTGGTGCATGTAGTTTGGTGCTCTGAATCGGCCTTAGTGGCCTTCCACTAAGACTCACATATTTTGTTATGTTGCTAGTGATGAGGGTCATGAGGACCCCATTGTAGTATAAGGTCCTGAGGGCCTAAGGTCCAGTTCTTTTGGATTTCATAGTTACAGTATGAATCTCTTTGTTTAAAAAAAAAAATCGCTACTACAGAAGATTTGTCTTATATTTAGGCTTAGGAGTCCTTTCAAAGGATTCTGGCGATGTAATGCTCTTACCATGGGGTAAGGGCATTACACCGGTCTACCTTATAATTTGTAACAAAAATTTAGGGGGTTTGTTTTGTTTTAATGTATATATATAGATGTTACATGAGAGAGTTTCAAAACTCAAATTGTTGCCCTTGCTGACATTATACGGAGTCATGAATATGTACGTGAAACGATTACACATTCACGATTTTTATAGCTACATTTCTTATTTAGGAAAATATTTTCACTAACTTTAGAATATTTCACGAATATCATATTACATATTTTAGAGGTCTTTTAACAGGAATTAAAAAAATATTTTCATAGTCTACATAGTTAATTCATGCGACATGAGTCTTCAAAATATCAATTCAAGTGTAAATTATATCTGTATGATGGTTTCTTTGTAAGATTCTTGAAAGTTATTGTGCAAGTGGAAAACAAAACGGTTATAACTTACTTCCGTTGTCATTAACTTCAACTGTGCAAAAGGCCTCCCCTGTCCTCTGAAGGGGTTGTAAGTTGTAAGTTGTAACTATGAGGTTTTTCTCGCAAGCAAATAACCATGAATTTTAGCAAAATGGTAATAAAAGGAAAAATGACGAAGAAGCGATCCCAATGGAAAACACATCATCATCCTAATATTTTAACTAGGACGAAAATTGTGACCGGAAATGAGAGTTATTTTTGAAACTTTTATCGAACAATATTCTAAAACTATTGTCCCACATGAATTGTCTTCACCGGGCAAAAATGATGACCACATAGCTTGAAATGATTCTGTTGGCCGGATTTGACTAGTTAAATCACCCTAGAGATGGTTGAATAGGATGATGATCAAATTTACAAGACAATCGACATATAAATGCGGGAAAAAAATGCGCAACAAACATGCTATTTACAAAAGTTCGGGTATGCCTATTCCTCTACCCACAGTCGCCCCCTCGCTGACGGGATTTTGAACATTTTGCTTTTATTAGAGTGATCGATTACACATGATTTACTAATATTACAACTTACAATTTGACCTTACAACTCTAGGTGTCCCAACGCGCGTTGCTCCTTAACCATTCTTGGGTTGTCGGTCTTCCGACTAATCAACTCTACCTAATACAAAGAAAGATAATGTAACGCCCCCAATTGCTAATGTCTGATTACTCTAACTTAACTACTAATTTATTATTGATTTGTAGAGGAAGACTTTTAATCTGATTAGAGGCATTACCGCCGTTTTGGGATGGAATAAGGCTATTTAATTTACTAAACCTTTGGTATCACTCAAAATAAATATTCATCTTTTCATACTGTTTGTCCCCCTTGTGATAACTTGATGTACCAATGCTAAGCATTATTATTCTCAGGTTTCAAAAGAAAAGCAACACATAATCTCCAAGTTACTAACCTATCATCACTGTGAGCGTTGACTAGCTAGCGATCAGTAAATGTCCCTTGTTTTGCTACTTTCTGGTTTCTCAGGAGGTTGAGTATTCATTTCTTCACATACCTAAAACAGAAATCATAAAAATAATCGAATGGTGAGCCGAAGCCCAATACGTACATCCCCATGCAGTAAAGTAAATTTTTTGTGAAATTAGTTAGGCCGACCGCATTTCAAAATATTTTATTTTGCAAATAGGAGAGAGAGAATGTATAAGTAAAATTGATTTGCTGATTCTTATCTGAAAGTGGACCCCTTGGTCGATGTACATCTTGAAACGATCATACTTTAGGTGCTCACCCCCCAGGCCGATCGAGAAGCCTGAGTTGACGCCGCGCGCGCGTATATTTATCGGCATAAGCCTTGATAATTGATGGGCATAAGCCTTGATAATTGATGGGCATAAACCCTGATGATAATTGGCGGGGCCACTTATTTATGTGACAAAATATTAAAAAATTGGTTCATTAAATGAATCTTGTATTAATTTTTACTGCTGAGAACACTGTGAGTTTTTGAAGAACATAGGCAATGTACGTACCTGGTCTTTGAAATTCTCTCTCCTTTATAATGAAGAATGTGCATTGGCAGCTTGAAGCGACAGATGTGGTCTCATTCTTGCTTTACATATATAATTCTTTTTCAATTAGCGCAAGATTACAAAATGTGATTGAATTTCTTGGGCTAATAGATAATTTAGATCCCTTGAACTTTGTGCTAACCATCAGTATGTAAATGTTAAAGTTCTTAACTTGGCTTTATTTTGTTTTTGTTTCCATTCCTCTCCTTTATACTGTTCATCATTTGCTTAATGAATGTTATAAATATGTAATGAGGTAATGATGTTATCATCATCTTATTCTAATAATTGGTATAATTACTTATCGTTATTTTGTTAAACTATTAGTATTAATATTATTACGGGTCATTGTTATTCATACTACTTTTTTGTTATCGCAACATTTGAATTGTAGTCATTTTTATCCATTACTGGTTTCTGCGTCGACCCAATGTTATACTTTAAACTTTCTATAAATCAGGCTTAAACTTCATCTCTGCATTGAACCTTGCATTACCACGTCATGGCAATAAAACACATAACGACAGTCACTACTATTCATAGCTCTAGAATGTTCTGTAATAGCCTCGGTCAAGACATGAGCTCTTTTCCCAAAAGTGTAACGTAATGAACTCATATAATCACATTTTGTCAAACATAACATCCTCACCAAAATCCATAAATCAGAAAATACACACTTGGAATTCATAACTCACAAAGTGTACCTCCAAAATTCATGAAATTTTATCATAAATCTTTAAATAATATGATTTTATGTATATTCTCCAGTAAAGTTGTCACAATATTGTCCAACCCAATAGCTCACAATAATCAAAACATTAACCGAATTTCAGCATAAATTCACTGGACAAATTCAATATCAATTTCATAACTTCGAAGCCATAGTAGATGAATTCATAATGTAATTATCAAGTCACGATATCCCAATCCATCAAACATCACAACTAAACATGAAATTATACGATTTGTTTCTACCAATTAACATTAGTGTTCTTAATCTACTATATCATAAAACATCAAATTCAAATCTTTAGGTCAAGGAATCAAGAATTACTCATCTTGAATTTGTTTCAAAACCAAAATCTTAATCTTTTCTTCCTTCTCCTTCTCCTTCTCCTTCTTCTCCTCCTTTCTTTCTCTCTCCTCTCTCTTCTTTCTCTCTCCTCTCTTTCTCTTTCTCTCCAGCGTGCGTGAAGTGTGTGTGTGGGGCGAATGAGCCACCCCCCATATATATATATATATATATATATATTATAATATATAATGTATGATATATATATATGTATGTATATATATATATATATATATATATATATATATATATATATATATATATATATATATAATATATATATTATATATATATATATATATATATATATATAGCCTAACTCTAAAAAAAAATCTAAGATTTTTTTTGGGCCAGTCAAACTGACTTTGACTTTGACTTTTTTTTAATACTTTAGATGTAAATTTTGAGAGACATTTTTATGTAAACAGACGTTCAACTATTCCTTTGGAATTTTAATGAATTATTTTAGGAGTAACCAAAATTCATTTCGAGGCCATTCTGCCGATTCAACCTGCAATGGTACAAAATATATATATATATATATATATCTATATATAGATATATATATATATATATATATATATATATATATATATATAAAGAAAATGCTAAATTGAAATGAAAAAATGCTGGATTGAAATGCGGGGCCCTACGTGATTAATTCATAATTAAGATGATTCAATGTAATTAATATGAATATTACGGTCGGACCGTTACAACCTTCCCCCCTTAAAATAAGTTTCGTCCTCGAAACTTGCAATGTGAAAGAAACTCTTACTGTGCCTCAAATAAGTACGGGAATTGGCTTTATTATAGTGACATGATATGATATAGATCTAGAAAATAGTTCCTGAGCTGTGGGATGTGAGAATATTCTGTATATCTCTATGAACTGACCTGTTTGAGTGTAAATCAGGTCGTTATTGCAATTTCTGTGCAATGTACACTTGGAGTAAAACCTTTACGGTAGATTGTCCATATTATTTTTGAATTTTCTGTAAGATCTCATGAAGTTTGATGGAGTATTTTTAATTTGGTGATTCTTGGAAGCATTTTTGAGTAATTGTATAAAGAGCTATAATGAAGATTGAGTGAGATTAATCATGCCCTCATTTTGTATATTTTGGGCCAAATCATTGAAGGGAAAAATAAGTATTCATGGACTTTCATGGAGCTTTCAGCTTGAAAAGAGGATAGATGTACAATTCGGGAGCTTGTTTATGAGCTTTGCATTAATCATGGATCAAGAAAATACCAAGTTTAGTGAAGCTTAATAGCTTCTAGTGGATTCAATGACTCACTTGGGGTGGGATTCTAGATAATATATGAGAAGGGGGGTTGTGACTCAGATTTGGCTTGTGCAAGCTCCTGTGAAACGTCTTAAATTAATATGTAGAGCGTACCTATGAATGAGAGCGGTAAGAATGGTGGTGATGTGAGTCATTACCCATGAAAGAAATAAACAGGGAAGTCAAAATGATCAATAAGGGATGATTCTAGATTGGCTAAAATAAAGATAGCTATGAATTTTCAAGTGTTGCTATTTCACACCTGTTGGTAGCTTTTGTTTTATGGTTGTGGATTCAATTTCTTGAAGCTTGTTCCAATGAGTTCGAATGAATTGTTGTTTTGGGTACGTCAGTAGGTTCATCTGTTTTGTGTTTCAGGTTTGTTTGCGGTTTTTGAGTGTGTCTGATTGATATTTTTGGTATCCTGGATTTGAGTTTCGAAGCAGGAGTTAGAACACTGAGATGAGTTAATCGCGAATTAATGAAATTTCGTAGTACTATTGAAGGAACAAGTACGGAAAATAGATGGGATGAAAAACATACTCCTTAATTAAGAGCTCAAAGAGACCAGAAGATCAGCTTACATGCAGCAAGCATGACCTTAGTTAGAAGAGAATTGATGCAAGTCAATTAAATAGTAGGTTAAATGATTTTAACAGTAGCTTTGGATGGTTCTATGAATTAAGAAGTTGAAATTAGTGGTTGCTAGTCATTTGAAGATAAAGTGCACGATGAGGAAATGTTCATTGGAGATACCTATGTTGAAACTTCCACAGAGGACAATTCCTGCGTCATATCAGGGGCAGGTATGATCATTATTGTGTGCCTTCTCAAATTGATTAGGTAGTTAGAAGGTTGACTTACAGCTCAAGGTGTGTTCTTTATGAAATATGGAATGGAATAAGAGAGGATTGGAGTACTCAACAAGGTGACCGTTTAGCCACCATCAGTATGAAAAAGTCGATAGGCGAATGTGGATTTGAATGGGTAGGGTATAAAATAGTTACTATAAAGCAAACTTAAGTAAGATAACAAAATTGCATGGAGAAGGCCGCTGCTATACTTTGAAGGGCGAAATGTGACAGCAAGGAAATTGGTGGGGTTATAAAATATATATAATTGCGTTCTCGATGAAATGAGGAAGAGAGAGATGAAAGTCAAAAGTATTAGAATATTGACAACCACTTAAAGTTTGAGCAAGAATGGGTTCAGTAGGTAACAACAGGTTTCAAGGACATAGCGGATAATGCTAGAAATAGGTACGAGCACCCTTAAGGAGCCATGATCTTCTAGAAGTTTGAAATTAAAGAAGGGCCAGATATCGTTGATGAAGGCAAAGGTTAAGGATGAGAGTAATATACCAAATATAAGAAATGATCGAACTAATAGCATCAGTGCAAGAACAAATTAATCAGTAAGGTTTCGTATGCCAATCAAGATCTGTTAAGCGGATGCTCGGGGTCGAGGGGAGGTGAAACAGCAAGGAAACGATGCTAGTACACAAATCAGGATGATTAAGAATGAAGTGGATTAATGACTAGAAATATTTGAGAACGTTACCGATGTAAGATTTGTAATGCAAGGAGCAGATGACAGGTTTGGGAAACGATGGGTAATTCAATGTTACCATGATGTAGATGGAGTGAAAATAACTGTAAGCATAAACGATTTAGGCATGGAGGCAATAAGAATGAAATAGTTCCAATCATTGATCATATAGGGACCAGAGCATTGCACATATATCCGAAACCAGAATAGTAGGGGAATAGTCATCTATATAATGATGGGATGCTAAGGGGAAAATCACATGACTATTGAAATAATGATCACCGAAGATAGCAGAGGTAATTAGCGGAAGCATGAGAGAGATGTAACTCGTCATAATGGGAGGGATTCCCTTATAGACATTAAAGTCATGAGAAAATTCAATGAAGAAAATGATTAAATTCAATGAAGAAAATAAGTGGTAATGAAGTATTGCTGTAACACTTAAATAGTTTGTGAAGCTTAATGTGAATGAAAAGAATTACAAATTAGAGTATGTTATTGCACAACAAGGGGGTGGCTAGCTTCAGGTGGCAGCTAAAGAAATCAAGAAGGATGCTAACTTAGGTAGTAATATCTGACAAGGGGGGCCTATTATCAATTGTGCAAAGGTCAGTGGACTCCCATTTGGATCAATACTGGGATTCAAGTTGATAAGGCTTAGAGGATTTGAAAAGCTCAAAGGTACATTGCTTCATAAGGTCCATGCAACAAACAGATGTATGTATGCTTAACTCACTTCTTCAATTTCTCGCTAACATACTCTGTGATGCGTCAACAAGTGCCCCAGTATTCAATTCCAATAGTTATTGTACTTATTATGCTTTTCCAATGATTATTTATCCCCCAAAATCTTATTTACTTCGGGCGATTATAAATTATGGCTTCTAGAGTCTCCCACATTCAAAACAACAAACCCATCGATATATTTGGTATATCCTCAAGCGTCTCCCCTACGGTTTCACTTTTATAGGTTATCGTCTTTTTCCTGATCCTTGTTAGTCCCAAGGGACTTGCTTATTAAATTATTTGATGCTCCACAAGGCATAATCTTCCCCACATAAGTTATTTTACTTAATCTTATGAGTATTGCTGAGTCCCTCAATACCCATGACCTGACTCGGCATAATAAGAGAAATTATTGATATCGTCTTCTTAGAACCTCTTAATACTTATTTAACTCAATTTTCAACCCAAGCTTCTGTACATAATTAAACTTGTTCACTACAATTTGACATTTTCTTACAATACCCATAGAAACGTCTGAAAATATTTCCAAATGTTGCTGCTTGCTGGTCTGCATTATGAAAAGATCATGATGTCCACTAAAACTTTTATTGGGGACACGGAGCATTATTCACATAGTAAGGTTCCTAAATCCTCAAAATTGCATAATTCCAGAGCCTATTGAAAGCAACTCCTCAAGCTATCACTAAACCATTCACGAATTTTTAATGCGCCAATTGATACCAATTTCCCCCCAAAGTAACCCTTGTTTCGGGTCTATTGATAGCTCACTAACTATATATTTGCAATCTTTTCTTCACATCATCATTCACTAAAATCACTCTTTAACTTATGTAGATCAGCATAAGCATCTTGATATTCCTTCCCAATGTCAAAGATCACAAAATCTCATTTAAAACAATCAAAATCCATCATTACATCCTAAACGTGCGTGATCATGAACAACTTCAAACATTACTTGTTTTCAAGAGTCTTCTGAGATATGCCACCTGAAATCTATTCATGGTAATCTCCAGATACCTGTAAAGTTTGATTAATAGGTGTAGTCATCATCGACCAATCACATTATAGAATTGGGGGTCTCTACGAGAGTTCTCCCCCACACATTCCCGATGTTTCCTATGTTTAAATCGCCTAAGTTGAGGCTTACTTGTTTATATGATCTGGGTCAACGACCCTGATTTCAAAACGCCCCCTAACATTCCAAACATAAATATCCTCTATATCTTTCTGCCTTTGTTACTGCTAACCATGCTTCTAAGTTATAATGACTTGTCTGCATCTAGCAGTCGGTAGCCTACATAGGTTCACATACTCTACATGCACCTTAATAATAACACCTTCTTTGTGTAACATCTTATCTTGATCCATACAATCAATATAAGATCAATTTACACCACATAAGCTATTGAATTGCCCAACAGGACTCCTTATGATTATTGTAAAGCATTCATGACACTGTGATAGGCCCTCTGCGTTCCCATTTCTGCAACTTTGCCAAGGATATTTCCTAATAAACCAACCTATGAATATCGCTGCAAAGTACATTCCTCCCGTTTCACATGAATAATATAATTCCGTACTGTATTAGATCATATAAGCATTTGCAGACTCTTCCTTCTTGCAATAGTTGAAACCTCACGATACCCAAACGTTATGTATTCATCACATCATAATAAAACCAATTCTCCAGGTTAAAAGTCTCCTGATGACTCAAACAAGCAACCCAAGATTCCACAAGATTTGCTATGAGATTAGTATACTTTTCTGGAATATACACGTCACCAAGAAGTTGACTAAATGCATCCTCGCTCTAGTTTACTAGCGATGGAACCCCTAAAGAGTTATTTACCTATACCATTGATCTTATTATCAAAAGATTCAAGCTAGGTAAATGTTTCCTAAAACATCCCCATGATGAATTCCTGGTCGCACATTCTTCTCACTGATCTAGCCTACCTCATAGGTATCCTTCTGGCTCACAGTGATGCTAAATCTGGCTCTAATACCACAACAGTAATGCCCCAATTGCTAATATCTGATTACTCTAATTTAACTACTAATTTATTGTTGATTTGCAGTGGAAGACTTTTAATCTGATTAGAGGCATTACCGCTGTTCCGGAATGGAACAAGGCTATTTAATTTACTAAACCTTTGGTATTACTCAAAATAAATATTCGTCTTTTCATACTGTTTGTCCCCCTTGTGATAACTTGATGTACCAATGTTAAGTATTATTATCCTTAGATTTCAAAAGAAAAGCAACGCATAATCTCCAAGTTACTAACCTATCATCACTGTGAGCGTTGACTAGCTAGCGATCAGTAAATGTCCCTTGTTTTGCTGCTTTCTAATTTCTCAGGAGATTGAGTATTCATTTCTTCACATACCTAAAACAGAAATCATAAAAATAATCGAATGGTGAGCCGAAGCCCAGTACGTACATCCCCATGCAGTAAAGTAAATTTTATGTGAAATTAGTTAGGTCGGTTGCATTTTAAAATATTTTGTTTTGCAAATAGGAGAGAGAGAATGCATAAGTAAAATTGATTCACTGATTCTTATCTGAAAGTGGACCCCTTGATCGATGTACAGCTTGAAACGATCGCATTTTAGGTGCTCACCCCCCAGGCCGATCGAGAAGCCTGAGTTGACGCCGCGCGAGGGTATATTGGTCAGCATAAGCCTTGATAATTAATGGGCGTAAGCCCTGATGATAATTGGTGGGGCCACTTATTTATATGACAAAACATTGAAAAATTGGTTCATTAAATGAATCTTGTATTAATTTTTCACTGCTGAGAACACTGTGAGTTTTTGAAGAATATAGGCAATGTACGTACCTGGTCTTTGAAATTCTCTCTCCTTTATAATGAAGAATGTGCGTTGGCAGCTTGAAGCGACAGATGTGACCTCATTCCTGTTTTACATATGTAATTCTTTTTCAATTAGCGCAAGATTACAAAATATGATTGAATTTCTTGGGCTAATAGATAATTTAAATCCCTTGAATTTTATGCTAACCATCAATATGTAAATGTTAAAGTTCTTGACTTGACTTTATTTTGTTTTTGTTTCCATTCCTCTCCTTTATACTGTTCATCATTTGCTTAATGAATGTTATAAACATGTAATGAGGTAATGATGTTATCATCTTCTTATTCTAATAATTGGTATAATTACTTATTGTTCTTTTGTTAAACTATTAGTATTAATATCATTACGGGTCATTGTTATTCATACTATTTTTTTGTTATCGCAACATTTAAATTGTGGCCATTTTTATCCATTACTGGTTCCTGCGTTGACCTAATGTTATGCTTTAAACTTTCTATAAATCAGGCTTAAACTTCATCTCTGCATTGAACCTTGCATTACCACGTCATGGCAATAAAACGCATAACGACAGTCACTACTATGATCATAGCTCTAGAATGTTCTGTAATAGCCTCGGTCAAGACATGAACTCTTTTCCCAAAAGCGTAACGTGATGAACTCATATAATCACATTTCGTCAAATATAACATCCTCATCAAAATCCATAAATCAGAAAATACATATTGGGAATTCATAACTCACAAAGTGTACCTCCAAAATTCATAAAATTTTATCATAAATCTTCAAATAATATGATTTTATGTATATTCTCCAGTAAAATTGTCACAATTTTGTCCAACCCAATAGCTCACAATAATCAAAACATTGACCGAATTTCAGCATAAATTCACTGGACAGATTCAATATCAATTTCATAACTTCGAAACCATAGTGGATGAATTCATAATGTAATTATCAAGTCACGATACCCCAATCCATCAAACATCACAACTAAACATGAAATTATACGATTGGTTTCTACCAATTAACATTAGTGTTCTTAATCTACTAAATCATAAGACATCAAATTCAAATCTTTAGGTCAAGGAACTAAGAATTACTCACCTTGAATTTGTTTCAAAATCAAAACCTTAATCTTTTCTTCCTTCTCCTTCTCCTTCTCCTTCTCCTTCTCCTTCTCTTCCTTTCTCTCTCCTCTCTCTTCTTTCTCTCTCCTCTCTTTCTCTTTCTCTCCGGCGTGCGTGAAGTGTGTGTGTGTGTAGCGAATGAGCCTAACCCCCCCTTTGACTTTGATTAAAGAGGTAAAATTTTATTTTTATGTTAACAGACGTTCAACTATTCCTTTGAAATTTTAATGAATTATTTTAGGAGTAACCAAAATTTATTTCGAGGCCATTTTGCCGATTCAACCTGCAATGGTATAAATATATATATATATATATATATATATATATATTATATATATATATATATAATATATATATATATATATATATATATATATAAAGAAAATGCTGAATTGAAATGAAAAAATGTTGGATTGAAATGCAGGGCCCAACGTGATTAATTCGTAATTAAGATGATTCAATGTAATTAATATGAATATTACAATCGGGCCGTTACAGATAACAGCTATAAGATACACTTCTTTGGTAGAGAACAAAATAAATATCCTAATGCAAGCTCAAACTCTTCTCAAATTTCTCCTCTTAATTTGCAAGTGTGGCGCTCGCCTTTACTTCTTGTGTACTTCTAAGTTTCAAACGCTCCACTATTTATAACCCATAGAATATAGCCGTTAGTAAACAGTTGTTGCCACCAAATTAGTAAACAGTGGTTAAGATTGATATCTTGAGAATTCTACAGTTTAAATAATCTTCTCAGTACTCTCGGCAACGATTAAATTCCTATTTTGGAGTTTTTTTTGGTTTAAATGAGCCCTGAAGGCACTACAATACAATGGGGGGAGGGAGAATCGAACCTAAGATCTAATATACTCAAGATATCAATCTTAATCACTTGGGTAAAATCTCATCGATTCCTATTTTGGAGTTGATTAGTGGATTCTCTGAGGATAAGTTGCAACTGCTTTTCATAAATCAAGCAAGTATCAAGGACCAATTTTGACCAAAACAATTCATGATCCCTAAAATCTTGTTAAGCAAATATGAAGGCAAACTAAAATCTTGTTAAGCATATACGCCTAATAATGTGACATATATTATCTCATAATCTCATAATCAGATTTGAATCGCAAAATATAATACCATAAAGATCACAATAGTCAAATTTGAATACTAAACTATCTCAAAAATATTATAACTCTTTATATAAAATCAATTAAGTAGTACTAAATGCATATATCTACTTAGAATCAAACATATTTAAATAATATAAATATTAAGGTAATCCAAATATAATATGATGAACATACGAAGGGACCAATCACTTTTTATATTTCATCAAAACATATTTATAAATATGTTGTGAGGCTAAAGGAAGCTAACAGGTTTATATGGTTTTACTGTAACTTCGGCAATTACACTTATTCTTACCAATATTGATGAAGAAGTAAACTTATTCTGAAACATCATATCAAAAATTGCAATTCCAAAAAATCAAGAATTTAGTACTTCATTTGGCTTGTTGCTCACAAGTGAATTATGACCAATGCTTCCATGTTAGTAGGGGCGGATCTATGTGTGGGCTATGGGTGTCCATGGACACTCCTAGTCCAGAAAATATTTTAATAAGCTATTTTGAAGAATGGTGCCCATTGACACTTATAAAATGGCCTAAAAACATTATGGATATTGTTAATTTGAGCAGCCTAGAACACAGGCCTTTTTTTTTTTTTAATTTTCTTAAAGTGAAAAATACAGTTGTATGCATCCATTCCCAAGACCAACTCTCTCTGTGTCTCCCCTTCTCCTCTGACGTGAAAGAGGCACAGACTACAAGGGGGCAATTTATAGCTTCAATGAATAGGTTTTGCTTTTGACTATGCTTTAGAAAGAGTATAATGTTGGTTGTGTTTTTCGTTTACTTTTACGCTTCAACATTTTTGCTAATTGAATTACATTAATTCAAATTTCATCTTATTAGCTGAATGTAGGTACCATTTGTCCAAGATTTGGTCTAGAAATTTGATGTTTTTTAATCTATAAGATATTTTTGTGCTGAAATTCGGACTTTGTAATCGGTGATTATGAGCACTAAAATTATTATGTTGGAGGGTTTGTCTCAATTTTTCTTTTTTTTTTTGTCTCGTTAAATTTGGATCGATTTGATTGAATTATTCAATACTTGAAAAGAAAACAACTTGAAAAAGGAGATGAATATTAGTACAAAATAGATACCACAGTTTCAAAAACCTAGATCCCCCATTGCATGTAAGCCCGAAGGTTTGGTTGATGACCTTATACATGCCAGAGCCATGGGGCAATTAATGGTGGAAGATACTCTTCAGTCCCACCGAGAGTGTGATAGGCATTGAATCTTGATCCACCAAGCCATATGAATCAAAATTGGCCAACCCACTTCGCAAATGCTTCATGCTGGATATGGCGTTCGTGTAAGAAACGTTGGTTTAATGATCAAGAGTTTGAAGTCACTTGTAAGGTACAAGTTGGAAGATTCAAGGAAGGAGCCTATTTCAACCAAGGTCCATGATAACAGGCTTAAGTGAGGTTCCATCCTAAAAAACCAATTGGCAATAGGAGGAGTAACCCACTTGACTTATATACCATGACCCTTCTTCTCAAACTCCCGATGTAGAATTTCTTTACTCATGTGTGATATTCCCAACAATCTTCCCCTCACACATGAGTCTCTTTCACACCACAGCCTATTTCAACCAAGGTCCATGTTAACAGGCTTAAGTGAGGTCCCATCCTAAAACCAATTGGCAATAGGAGGAGTAACCCACTTAACTTATATACCATGACCCTTCTTCTCAAACTCCCGATATGGGACTTCTTTACTCATGTGTGATATTTCCAACAGTACAAGCTTATGATATTTCAAAGGTCTCTCATTCAAGACACAAATTAACCTTATTCCGCAAACTAAACACTAATCAGATGGCTTTCATCGACGATCAACTGGGTGAAACTAAATGTTGATGGTGCTTCATGGAACAATCCAAGCTTGGCGGGAGGTATGGGTGTAATAAGTGGGCACTTAAGCGACTAGGTTCAAGGCTTTTCATCCAACTTTGGGATATGTTCTTCATTTAGAGTTGATCATCTTACCCTCATGCATGTCTATGCATGGCAAGGAACTGTGGTTGTCGTAAAGATTTGGTCCACCTAGCATATGAGATGGTATTACATAAAATGAAAATTCTCGCTACACGAAATCAAGTATTGCATTTCATCATCAAGGAATGCTAATACCTTTTATCTATAACGAGAAGTGTTGCATGGTGCTTGAACATTGCTATCTCAACGCAAACTGTGTTGATGATATGCTAGCAAATATTAAAGTTGATCGAAGAAGTCAGTACTTGTTTTATGAGTATTTCCCATACCCTATTAGACGTCTTATGTCCAAGGATATGACCAGTGTAGCTTGGTCGTGCTTTGTGCATAATTAATATTTTTCTGAATCCCTCATTGCCAAGTAAAGTAAAGAAGAACTTGAATGTTTTAACTCTGACCAACACCAGGTACTAGTTGAGTTAATTAGATGATATTTGTTCCAACTCCCAAAAAAAAAAGATTTAATTCTTATGCAGAAAATTTTTGAACAAAATCAGTATCCCCTTCAGGGCCTTAACAAGTCTCAATGCTAAAGTTTACCTCCCTAAACCATCAAATGCTCCTCACAGGACATAACACATACAAGAACTTCCCTTCAAAAAAAAAAAAAAAAAAAGATTGAAATTTGAATTTCTTACTACATTAATAAGAAAACAATTAACACATTTAAAAACCAAGATTAATACTATCTTTCTTTTAAAAGTACAAAAATCAACTCAATTTTTTTCAAAGAGATACTTTAAATTATAAATGGATCTTTATTCAAGATTTTAAAGATTCAAGCCCCATTCTCTCCTAATTATTTTTTCAAAATAGGTTCAAATTATTTTAATAAGAATAAGTTAAGTGAATTCAATTCAAATAAGTTCACCAAAACTAAATTGAAGAAAACCAAGCCTCAATTTCATTAACAACAATACTAAGGGTTCAATTCAAATTTCACAAAAAAAGGGTTTAATTAAAATTAATTATTATTTTTTTGGTTGATATTTTGTGTTTGTGCGCAAACATGCTCATGTGTGGTGGGGTGGGTGGGGGAGGATTAAGTCATGTTCTTTTTAATTTAATTTTGCTAAATTTATGTGAATTGAATTGAATTTATATTTGCTGAATTGAATTGAAATTATTTTTTTAAATGAACTTGATTCTAAACCTATTTTGTTTGCACAAGATTTAACTTAACTAATTTTTGCTAAATTAAACTAAATTAAATGAAATCTATTTTGTTAAAATCAATTTTGTTTTAAATTATTGTGAATTGAACTTTTTTTTAAAGTTGAAGATAAGGGGCTATTTGAGTGGGATAGACAGAAGTACAAGAGTAGCTCCTCACTCCACTTGCAAAGAACCACAAGTCGCACCCAATGAACCACTGACTTAGGCCCTATTTGGTGAGGGAAATTAGAATGGAATGGAATCAGGACTTGAATTCTGGGGGGTTGGGTATGGAACTTGAATCCTGAGCCCAATTGTTTGGTGAAAACTAGAATGGAATCAGATCCCACTCCTTACTGTTTGGTGAGCAGTTTTGGAATGAAATCAACTCTATTTTTATTTTGAAAATATTATATACAAGTATGAATATTTATAATAATAATAATATTTACTATAATAAAAATAATAATTACTATAATAATAATAATTACAATAATACTAATAATTATAATTATAATTATAATTATAATTATAATTGTAATTATAATTATAATTACAATAATAATAACAATTATATTATTATTATTATAATAGTAATAATTATTATTATTATTATGATTATAGTATAATAATAATTATTTTTATTATAGTTATAATTATATAAGAATAATCATAATTGTTACATTATAATAATAATAATTATAATAATAATAATAATAATAATAATTATTATTATTATTATAGTAATAATAATAATTATTATAATTACAGTATAATAATAATAATTATTATTTTATTATTATAATTATAATTATGTAATAATAATCATAATTATATAATAATAATTATTATTATAATTATTATAATAATAATTATTATTATAGTAATAATAATAATTATTATAATTATAGTGTAATAATAATTATTTTTATTATAATTATAATTATATAATAATAATCATAATTATTATATTATAATAATAATAATACTAATAACAATTATTATAATTATAATAATAATTATTATTATATTATTATAATAATAATAATTATTATTATTATATTGTTGTTATTATTATAATAATAATAATAATAATAATAATAATAATAATAATAATAACAACAACAACAACAACAACAACAACAATAACAACAACAACAATAATAAAGTGTTGAACCCTAAGGGTTTAGAACTTAAAACCTCTTATAAATGAGGGGGTTCAAGTTCTTGAGGATTGGAGGGGAACTTGAAACCTGAGGGTATCAAGTTCCTTTCCTTTAAAACACTCACCAAATAATGAGGAAAGGAACTTGAACCCTCAGGTTTTAAGTTCCATTCCAGTTTTCCTCACCAAACAAGGCCTTATAGAGTTTCACCGCACAAACAACCACCCAAATACCCAACACACACAGGTAATTAAAATATTTGAACCTTGAACTTTTAATCAAGGATGAAAAATATCTCTAAACTTTAAATTTGAAATAACTACCCTTTAAGTAAATGAAAATATCTTATTTATTTATAACTATAGATAATGTCGCATAAAAAAATGATGTTGTTTAATTAAATAATATGTGCCATACTAATATGTATTAAAAATTAAAATAATTTAAAAGCTGATGGTATAACGAATAGATAATTTACAAGATAGAAATATGAAAAAAATATGCACTTGTTATTAGAATAAAATAACCCAAGATTAAATCCAAAATTATGTAATCCAATTTTTATTCCATCTCAAGTTGATATATTTCAAATTGAACTAATGCTAAATTTATTAAGTCGTATTGATCATTGATTCATTGTTCTTTACTGTCAAAGTAAGCAAGCATATTTGTTATCACAAATGCAAGCATAACAATCTAAGTTTTACAATCTTAATTTCCTTTTAACCAAGAGTTAATGTAATGTATAATTTGCTTGAATGAACCTAGTTTATTGAAACAAAATAAACTAACTTTAATATAATTGCACGATATGCATCCAGTCTAGTCATGTATTGTGTCATTGAGGCCGAAAGTGCAATGATGATGTTGTATTCAATTTGAAAAATTAAGACAACTTGTTAATCTACTTTCACATAGGGAAAAAAAAATAATTTCAAGTAACTTCCAATCGATAAATTTTTTAGCTTAGGTTGAAAGAAAATTAATTTATGTTCATTTTGTAGTTAAACTTCTCAAAGCAAATTTCAAAGCATTTTAAATTAACTCGGTTCAATCAGAGTATGGCAAACAAGAATTTGTTCGGTTCAAGTTTTAAGGTTTAAACCAAGCTTATACAATAATTTGAGTTTGGCTTTAAATTAATAATTAAAAGCGAGTTAATCTTAACTTATTTTTAAAAATTTTATTTTTATATGTAAAATAGCTAAGAAACACTACTTGATGGTAAAAACATTCTCTTTTTTCATATCTACATTTTTTATTATTAAAAACTTGGTCATTCTCGTAAGATGATATATTATAAATAAAGCAATAAAAAATTCAAGTAACTTAACTTAAATTAACGGGCACTCTTTTTAGTTTTTAAGTTGAGGGTATTTTTCTCATTTCGCAAAAATGTTAAGAGGCATTATGTTTTGAGAAACTCCAGCACACACGCGTACAGTCTCTCTCTCCCCCTCACGCCCTTTTAAAACCCTGTTTTCAATCAAAGCTGTTCTTCCCCTTCCTTCCCCCCCCCCCCCCCTCCTTATCACCAGGGTCTGTCTCGCCATCGCCAATGTCGTTCACCGCTCCAGGCCACTTTCTCTCTTCCTCTTTCACCCCCTCTCTCTCCTCCCGCCGCTCCATCAAACCCTCACCAACCCACATCCACTCCTCTCTTTCCTCTCAAAACCCCAAACCCCTTTCCGATTCTAAACCAAATTCCAACTTTTCTTCCCAACCCAAATCCCTCAAACCCACATCCCTCAAACCCAAATCGGACAAACCCAAATCCCTTTTCAGCCACCCACTTTCCAAACCCGCTGCCTTGGTGTCCTCGTCCGCCCTTTTCCTGTGCCTCTACTCGGGCTCTGGCGGCGGCGGCCACTTCTTCAACGGCGGCGGGGGCGGGGGCGGGGGCGGGGGCGGTGGCCACTGGTGGTCGAACTTTCTCTCTCCTCTCGCTTTCGCGAAGGACGATGGTGAGTCCGAGGGTTGGGACTCTCATGGGCTCCCTGCTGACCTTCCTGTTCCGCTCAACAAGTTCAGTGGGTTCAAGAGGTACAAGGTTTCTGAGGTATTCTTCTTCGATCGGGTCACCCGTACTACGGTGGGCACTGAAGATTCCTTCTTTGAAATGGTGACGCTGAGGCCTGGTGGGGTTTATACTAAGGCCCAGCTTCAGAAGGAGCTCGAAACTCTAGCTACTTGTGGAATGTTCGAGAAGGTCGATTTGGAAGGGAAGACCAAACCTGATGGCACCATTGCGGTTAAAATCTTATTCACTGAGAGTACCTGGATGGCCGCTGATAGGTTCAGGTATATTCGCTCACTTACGCAATTTTAGTATAGTTCTTACTTTTCATGGCGTTAGTAAAATTTGGTGTGATTTCATTGATACAGAACTAGAATATTATGTGAAGTTTAAGCCTTTATCGGAATGAAAATGAGAAAGTGGACGTTGACTGGGTAATTGATGTTTGATTGTGATGGATTATTGATTGAGGCAGGTGTATCAATGTGGGATTGATGCCCCAAACAAAGCCTATGGAGATGGACGCTGATATGACAGACAAGGAGAAGTTGGAGTATTTCAGGAGCCAGGAGAGGGAGTACAAGAGGAGGATTCAGAAGGCTAGGCCATGCTTGCTGCCAGACGCCGTGCATACCGAAGTGCTGAGCATGGTTAGGACCGATAGCAATGTGAGTGCGAAGTTGCTTCAGAGGATTAGAGACCGTGTTCAGAAGTGGTACCACGATGAAGGGTATGCCTGTGCCCAGGTGGTGAATTTCGGTAACTTGAATACCAAGGAGGTGGTCTGTGAGGTGGTGGAAGGCGATATTACCCAGTTGGTGATTCAATTCCAGGACAAGCTCGGGAATGTGGTTGAAGGGAACACCCAACTCGCTGTGGTCCACAGGGAGTTGCCTAAGCAGGTAAGGAAGCTTTTTTTAGTTATTTAATGTGATTATCGTTATCGGAATCAGTATGAAAGGTCAGTGTGGTGTTTGTTTAAAATCTGAAGACATGAAACGCGTGGGGAATTTGGAAGGTAGAATCAGTTGTGAATTTTTAGTTTGCGGACAACATAAAGCCTACCTTTTGGTCCATCTTGGCGATTATTTTTATTTTTACTGGTCAACTATTCTTTTCCTTGAATATATGCTAGATGAAGAAGGTTTGTTTTAGAAAGAGTCTCACTGTTCTTGTTCTTGTGTAAGCTGAATTAATTTTTTTAAAAAAAAATTATTTTTGTAATCTTGTGCACTCCCACACCAGCTTCGAGTAGGCCAAATCTTCAACATAGAAGCAGGGAAGCAAGCTCTGAGAAATATAAACTCTCTTGGTTTATTTTCAAACATTGAAGTGAATCCCCGTCCTGATGAGAAAAACGAAGGAGGAATCATTGTTGAGATTAAGTTGAAAGAACTTGATCAGAAGTCTGCTGAAGTGAGTACTGAGTGGAGTATTGTTCCTGGGCGTCAAGGTCATCCAACACTGGTAATTTCTGATTGCTAAGTTTTTGCTACCAATATGTTTTATTGATTTCCTTAAGTTGTAACTTTCACTGGACTTGTTCTTCTTTACTTATTTGCTAGTTTTGGAATTTTTTATGCTGTTTCAGGCTTCTATCCAGCCAGGTGGAACTGTCTCCTTCGAGCACCGAAACTTGCAAGGGCTCAATAGATCCCTTCTCGGTTCGGTGACCACCAGTAACTTCTTCAATCCCCAAGTAAGTTCAGATTGTCGAGATATGTTTTATTGCACCAAGACCTTGTGTTATGATATGCCAACTTTGTAGATAATGGATAATCCAGAAGGGATGAGAAGGTTTCAATTAAGGATACTAGATTATTCTCTTCTTTCTAGAGAATTCTTGTACTTGGGTATTCTTGTTAATGTTTGTTGGTGTTGTTATAGTATATGCTAGGAGACTTAAGGTTAAACCTCCTTGCACCTTTAATAGCAGCTTTATGGTATAGAGTTATGCACCAAATCTTATTTCTTCCCCCTGCATCTGTTGTGCAACCCTAAGAGTAATTTGATAATTCACTGGTATCGCATGTACCAGAACTTTTTTGTTTTCTTATTTCTAAGGCATTAGTATTCTTTTGCTTACATATGGCAGCTCCATTTTATACAATCTCAAATAAAAAATCTTCTTTCTTCCCCTTTCCCCTATGGTACGTCTCTTTTGTGCCTCTCTGACTGTAATTTGGACAATGGACTGTATGTACTTATTACTTGATTCTATTCTTAAGGCATCGGTATTCGTCATTCTGTTTTGCATCACCTCCTTTATGTCCACTTTCCAGGATTCATGTTGTGCAGATTCTAACTGCCATTTTTTCAGGATGATCTTGCTTTCAAATTTGAGTATGTGCATCCATATCTGGACGGTGTTCATGATCCTCGGAACCGTACTTTCCGAACAAGTTGCTTCAACAGCAGGAAGCTGAGCCCTGTGTTCACTGGTGGCCCAGGAGTAGATGAAGTCCCTCCCATTTGGGTTGATAGATCAGGAGTCAAAGCAAATATTACTGAGGTATATGCCGCCTCATATTCTAACTTGCTTTAGCTAGCCCGTTTCAATACTTACCATCTGTAACATCCTTGTGCGTACTTGTCACAAACTATTTTCTTGCAGAATTTCACCCGACAAAGCAAATTTACTTACGGACTTGTGATGGAAGAGATAACAACTCGAGATGAAAGCAGCCATATTGCTGCACAGGGTCAAAGAGTGTTGCCAAATGGAGGAATTAGTGCTGATGGACCTCCAACAACTTTAAGTGGTACAGGTGTAGACAGAATGGTTTTTGCACAGGCAAATATTACACGTGATAATACAAAGTTTGTGAATGGAGCTATAGTTGGTGAGAGAAATGTCTTCCAGGTTAGTCTTCTCGTTGTTTCATTTGTTTTGTTCTCTCTCCTTGTTTATGCTTTTTGTCCCAGCATCCTTCTGCTTCTTATGTTGCTTGTGTTGTGGTTCTTTCTGCCAACATCTTCTTTGATATTGTTTATTGTATGAATGAGTTCGATACATCATCTTTCTGTTGCTTGAGAAAAGGAAGACCAAGGGGTGGGTTCCCTTGCTGAGTTGTATAGTTTTGTCGTATCTTGTTTGGTAATCCTTGTAGACATTGCGTCTCCTTTGTGTCTTGTTTAGTGCTCCTTACTGGACTCTTCAGTTGGCTTTTCTATCTCGAGGTGGAAGCTCTGTGTGTTCTAATCAAGATGTTAACCTCTTCTTTTATTTATCACGTTCCATTGTATACGGCACGTGTTGAGCCCTGTCGCGATCCACAAATGAATCATCCTCCATAATGACTGGCGTGGCCTGCAGAGAACAAAAGGAGGATCCAAGACTGTGGCCTTATTGTCTCTGTGCGCACACACGCACTTGCATCTGTATTAATTTTTTTTTTTGGGTTTTTTTGAAGGGGGGGGGGGGAAGAGGCGGAGGGAGCTGAGAAGTAGTGGATCTTGCAAACAGTCATTTTCATCTTATCTTTCATTTTTATAGTTGTTTAGTGTGTATTGTTGCCCGTATGCACTTTACATGGCTCTGATACAGCGAATTCAATGACTTCGATTTGGTAATAATTTGAGTTAATGCTTGTCTTCTCTCTCCTCTTTTTCTTGCAGCTGGATCAAGGCCTCGGTATTGGCAGCAACTTCCCATTCTTCAACCGTCATCAGCTCACAGTCACCAAGTTCCTACAGTTGAAGCAAGTAGAAGAAGGTTCTGGGAAACCACCTCCACCTGTTCTTGTCCTTCATGGTCACTATGGTGGCTGTGTGGGAGACCTTCCAAGTTATGATGCGTTCACTCTTGGAGGACCGTATTCTGTGAGAGGTTACAACATGGGGGAGCTTGGTGCAGCTAGAAATATTCTTGAGGTGAGAGGTCCCTTCGATCCCTTTAAGCCTGTTATGCTTCAAGATTGTTCGGGAGTAATGCGTCCGCTTTCTAGGCAGTTAGGAAAAGTTGCTATAGGAAGATGCTTTTCAACTTTTGGATTATTATTGGATTATTGTTGACCAAAGTAGAAGCACATTTTTCCTATCAAAAAAAAAAAATTGTTGACCAAAGTAGAACAATCACTCTACTATCAATGATTTTCTTATATTGTGGAATTAGTGATGGTGGTCAAGGACTCAAGGCCTTTCAAATCTAGGAGCCCGTGAAAATCACCTTTCTACAATGCAGTTGTGGTGAAGAGTCTAGTAAACACCGAATTAAATATCTTGAACCTTGATTATATAATTTGTCATAACATGCATATTAGTAATAGCAGACATGTCAAACGAAGAGTTGTACTTGGACGTGTGTACTCATGCATTCACTAGGAAATAAGATATTGTGTCGGTGGATATCCGACTGTTTTTGTCTGACCTATTGGCCCTCCCTTTGCCCTACAGGTAGCTACTGAATTACGGATACCTGTCAGAAATACACATGTTTATCTATTTGCAGAACATGGGACTGACCTTGGAAGCTCCAAGGAAGTCAAGGGTAATCCAACCGAAGTTTACAGGAGAATGGGTCACGGCTCCTCATATGGTGCTGGTGTCAAGCTGGGTCTTGTTCGTGCTGAATATGCTGTTGATCACAACTCAGGAACTGGTGCCATATTCTTCCGCTTTGGAGAGAGATTCTGAGCTCGATTCTCGGGTTCAGTTTGCTACAACTTGAATCCAGTGGGGAAGGGATGCATGGGTGGTTCATCTAGATTCCAGGTTCAGGATTTACTGTATCGCAGGTTTTCCACTTCTATGCGTGGATTGGCAACTGCTATCATCATATGGCAGAACTATTGACAGACTCCGGCATAGTGGGCACTTTTGGCACCTAATAATCCGCCAAGGGAGGGAAGGGGGAGGCTAGGGAAGGGAATTGGTAGCATAGTTACTTTCCAGTTCTTGGCTTGCATAGTTTATTTTTGGCTTCAGATATGAAGAATTTTGTAGAATGATGGGTTTGCATTTATCTGGCGGATTGTTGTTAGGATCAACGGCTTATTTTCTTGTGTGAGGAGTGATTGAGAACTGAAGTTTGGTAATTCATTAATTGTTAATTACAGACGCCATTTTCATTTGCCTCTCATCCTGTATTTTTGCTTTTAGTAGGCAAGAGTAACATGCACCGAGAGGTGGCTGTTCATTGCGCTCCCCCTCCCCCTCCCCCTCCCCCTCCCCCTCTTACTGTTTCACGTCTGATTCAAGTGGGGTTCCTGGGGGATTGGGGCCTCTACATGAAATGAAAGAAAAGACGCCAATAAATAATAGAGAAGTTGCGTACTGAAATAGAGAAGTTTGTACTGAAAAAGTAGGAATTCACTCAAAAAGCTTAGAATTAGCGATAGCAAAAGATTTGTCCTAGCTAAACGCAAGAATTTGTTTGGAGTTTTTCATCTGAATTTTAATCCATACATAATATTTTTCATATTTCTATTATCGGAATTTGATTTTTGATCTGAATTTAGCATTATCTGAATTGTCTGATTTAGAAAAAATCAGGTATAGATTCTTAATTTCTTGTTTGAATTGTGACATTACCCAATTTGTCCGATCCGAAGTTGACTTTACTTCGAATGTTTGCCAATGTTGCTTAGAACGTACAAAGAATAAAGATTCTGTGTTAGCCAAACTGAGCATTGGCCGCCAAACTTTCAGTATTGCTACTTTATTTTCTTCCAATTCCTATAGAACAGTTCTAAGAGTACATACTTGTAAATGTCACATAACCATATGCATATTAAAACTTTTCCATACAATAAATAGACAGCGATAAAAATTACCACGAGGCTTATAGGAGTACGTTCCTAAAAACACAATCTATGTTTACAGTCATCTTCTCAGTTCCTATGGCTAGTTCCCCATAAATCGTCCCTTGCAAGTATGAAGGGGTCTAAAATATAAAATGCATATACTTACAAACTGAACCACAAAAAGATGGCTAGCTCAATGAAAATAAATATACTACACAAAAATGCAAAATAAATTATGCAAAGGTATCTTCAGTTTTGTATAAACTATTTTAAGGATCCTCAATTTTTAAAACTAATTATAAGGTATCTTATCTTATGATGTAATTAACAAAGAAGACCACATAAGTTTATGCAAACTATTTTTAGGCCCAATTCTACATTTTAATTCACGTGTAATTTCTCTAACTCTTCATATTTGCATATTTTATCTCAATACTTAAAAATTTACTGTCAAAATTTTTAATTTTGTACATGTATAATTTCTCTCATAAGTACTACTCAAGGGCCTTTTTCGATTGGTATCAGAGTCACGTTTCAAAAACAATTAAGTTAATTAATAGTTAATTATGCTAATTAACTGTGTTTAATGCTAAAAGTGTCATCTATTTGTTATATTCCTAATTATTCACATATTGTGCACTCATTAGAGGGAACTACTTGGTATAACTCATTAGATGAATAAGGTAAAAATAATTTCCAAAACTTAAAACACAAAAATCTATTTCCTTTGTATGATATAAACATTCAAAAAGAAGTAGAAGAAAAATTAACTGAAAAATCATCTGAAAAGACAGAGAAAGAAGAGAGCATGTGGTATAAGCAGTATAATATTGAGGAATTACAGAATATGTATGATAAAGAACAAAACCCAGAAGAATTAAACAAAATCATGGACGCAATAGTTAAACAAAGAGATAAATAATGTCCAATTAGAAGAAGAAATATATCAACAGATGAATGTAATTTAACTAGAGAATCTTAATATTGTTCATTTAGAAGAAATTAGAAGGAAATTGGATAAAAAAATATGGTACAATTATATTTGATAATGAAATCAATGAGATTAGAGGATAACTCAAAATAGATAAAATCGAGTCCAATCTAGTTAATAATGTAATCCCATAACTTGAAGAGTTTGATAAATCATCTAGAAGAAATACCTATTTCATGAGGCTTAGATACATTCCAGTGGGGTATACAATCAACTTTTCCTTTAGGTTCATCCTAAGGAAAGCCACGTCCTTTGAAAAACTTAGCCTTAGCCCAATTAGTCAAATGCGATACATATTAAACATCGATAGAGCTCATAATAGAGAAGAAATATTTGAACATTAGAAAAGGGATACGAATAGTGCCCTAAACTTGAATACCACATGGTCTGCTGGGAATTTCCTAAACTACATGAACATAGTTTTTCTACCGCTGTACCTAATTGGTACAACTCGTTAGATGAATATGGTAAAAATATATTAACAATGATGGAAACACCACCTACTATGTTCAAAAAATTATGTAAGGAAATCGAAAATAAACTTGTCGTGGTTAAACTTGATTCCGAAGAAAAAGCTCGAGAATGATAAAGAAAGATTAACAAGATAGAATAATGAGATATGAAATATCTGGAGAATTATATTACTGAATTTAGTCAATACTATTATAAAATTAGGCATAATGAAACCTATCTTGCTATGTTCTATGATAAATTACTATATTCAATCAATTCTATAATCAATGAAGAATATATTGCATGACTTGAAAAAATAGATATCATTAATACCATTCGTACAATAATATCTTATTTAAGAAAATAGGTCAATGATCAACGCCTTGATCCCCAAAAACAAAAGAAAATGAAGAAATAATTTTTGGCCTGTCGGGATAACACTCACCAATGGAGAAATGAACTTGAGAAGAGAAAAAAAGAAAGTTTTATAAGAAAAAGAGCTTTAACAAACAAATGGAGAGAAATACAAAAGAAAGTGTTATAACAGGCCAAGCCCCAGGAGACAATGATTTTTTAGAAAAATTGTTTATTATCCTACAGGGAAAAACAATTGTAAGTGTCGGACATGCGGAGAAGTAGATCATTATACAAACGAATGCAAAAATATAAAAAATAACGAGTTCATTAAACTTTGGGTAGTCTGGATTATTTTGACTTAGCAAAAAAAAAGCACTAGATCTAACCCTAAAAAAAATAAGGGAACTGTTAAGATCATGCTAGAAAATAAATATAAAGAAAGTGATTATGAAGAAACTAACCATATGATGGAAAGTAACTCAATTAGTCTTGGTGATCTTCAAGGAGAAAAATTTATCATAGATAATGAGAATGAAAATATCAAAGAAGATTGTGTCCTTCCTATAATTCAGAAAGACATGATTTATAAAAAATTCATCTTTCAATTAAAGATTGGATACGTATGTGAAATGATGGAAGAAGATCTAGAAATCAAAGATTGAGTACAATGTGGGAGAAATTAATCTCATTAATTAGGAGACTATTGTGAAACATAACAATGATAGAAAGTATAGGTATATCTATATTAGAAGTGTCCAATTTCAAATCACTCCATTACAATATATGACAAAGATATTGATCTTTATACTTTGCTTTGCAATATCAGGCATAACAAATTTAATAATCAAATTATCATAAGGGTTAACACCAATTTATGAAATGGATTAGTATGATTTAATTGGCGACTTGGATATTGGGCAAGACTAAAAGACGAAGTTCCCAAAAACTTCCTATTTCTTTAGATAAAAATAGTTGGGATAGACATAAAAAGAGAAGGATATCCACTAAAAAAATTTTTAAATTAATCTGCAAATTAGATAATACTGTAGATCTAAAGACTAAAACAACAATGATAGAGATAAAAAACTTTGAAGGTTCTACTCTAATGCAAAAAAATTCAAGGGATAAAATCCAATCCATAGGAGATGATATCGATATGTATGGGATATCTAGCTTTGCTAATTCCACGAAAATCAATACGAAAAATGTAATAAAAATTGATGAGAATTGTAAAACGCCATAAACCTCAACTATTAAGAAGTATGGGCGCAAGATCACAATAGAGAGAATGATCTTCAACTACGAAGAAAAGTTCAAAGAAGATGATACAATCAGTATGACCAGTAAAACAAGTACAATGAGCTTTGAATCCATAAGACACAGTGTATATTAGAGTATGAGTCTAGATAGAAAAGTCATTGAATACAAAATAAAGACTGTTAGTGAGCTAATCCATGAGGATGAATTAGTAAAAAATAAGACTATGAAAATATACTATAAAGTCACCAATACAAATCCTAACAGTATCTGTATCTCAATAAATTTATGCTTAGAGGGATATAATAGATATCAATTGTGTGCCTACATTGATAGTGGTTGTTTTATCTGTTTTGGGGGAAAAAATCATTATTTCCAGAATTTGTGTAGAAAAAAGTCAAGAATCTTTTGCAAGTAAGGATATCTAATAATAGCATAATGAGCCACAATGAAACCATAGAAGTATTCTTCATAGAAATAGGAAGAGTCCAATGCATTAGAGTAGTTCTATGAGCTAGTAATCAACCATCTCATGATATGATTATTGAAAATAATTTTCAAAGACTATATTCTCCATACACACAAACCATAAACCAAATAATATTCACGATAAATGGTTACTTAGTTCCTATTGATAAATTGCATAAAGTTTATACTCATCAAAGATTGAGTTTACATGCAATCAGCGTGGTGAGTAGGTAATACCTGCACAACGAGAGATAGCACTAATTTTCTCACTATATGAGTTATCTATTAAAGAACAGATTGCTGAACAACAAGAGCAATTATGCAAAAAACTCTACTCTAGTAACCCACTTAAATTTTGGGATAAACTGATAAAGATAAGGCGTTTGCAAAAATCACTTTGTTAAATCCCAACACTATTATCCGAGTCAAATAAATTTGTATACATACTAGGATATCCAAGAATTTGACAAGCAAATCAAAAAACTTTTGGATAAAGGGTTAATTAGAATTAGTAAAAGTCCTCACACCAGTCCTGCTTTTATGGTAAGAAATCATATTGAAGAGAAAAGAGGAAAACCTGGAATGGTAATTAATTACAAAAAAAACCTAATGATAATACTGTCTTTGAAGGTTATTATATTCCTAACAAGAGAGTTCTTTTCAGTAGAATTCAATGAACCTCTTGGTTCTTAAAAATGGATTGCAAAAGCTAATATTGACAAATAAAAATAGGTGAAGAAAGCATTCCTTTGACTACTTTTAATATCCTTCAAGGACATTATGAGTGGATAGTAAATCATTTGGCCTTAAAGATGTACCTCAAGTATTTCAAAGATAAACGGATAACATCTTTAAGGATTTTAATCACTGTTGTCTAATTTACGTCGATGATATCCTTATCTTTTCCAATACTATAGAACAACACAAAGATGATATCTCAACTGTTAACCAAAGATGCGTTGATCATGGTAGTATTCTTGGAAATAACAAGTGCATTTATGCTGAACAATAAATCGAGTTTTTAGGCCTAGGGATGAAAGTTGGACAAATCATCCTACAAAAGCATATCTTATAAAAAAATAAAAAATTTTCCAAAAAAGACTGAGGATAGGAAGCAACTAGAAATGTTTCTTGAATGTCTTACCTATATTTCAGATTTCATTAAAGATCTAACTAAATTGACAAAATCATGCGGCAGACACCCAAGAAAGAAGTAAGTTGAACATGGGCCCCAAGCGATTCAAAGATCATTCAAAATTTTAAAGACATGTGTACAAATCTTCATGTTCTTAATTCGCTTATTGAAAGAGATGATTTAATTCTTGAGACAGATGCTAGCAATAAGCATTGGAGTATAGTAGTCAAAATCGAAGAAGGAGAAAAACTATATAAATATTGAAGTGGAAGTTTTAATAAAGTAGAATGCAACTATACTATGATGGAAAAAGAAATCCTTGCATTCATAAGGGGAATTGAAAATTTTTTAATCTTTTAGCCTCGGAACCTTTTCATATTTGAACTGATTGCAAAGGAATACTGGGTTGTGCAAAGAATTTATCAAATATGCAAGCACAAGGGCGATTCCTGCGTTGACAATTATGACTTAACCAGTTTTCTTTCTCTATTGAATACATACAGAGATTGATGAATCTTTGACATATAGTTTAGCTCGTGAACTTGCCAATGGTGATCATCAGAGCAGAACTCCAACCAAAAAAGGAGAAAATCTAAAATAAAATCTCATTACTATTAGACGGGTTTCTCCTTCTAGTAGAATCCTTATGAATATTTTAGAATTGCATACCAAAGGTAGATCCCGCTTTGCTCTACTGCCCTCTACTTATCTAATAATACAAAGATTTAGTTTTTTAGAGTTACAAATGAATTATGTAAGATGTCCTTATAAAATTCAGAAAAGATTTTCAAGAAAAATTATTCAATGACTGGTATGATGCATTCATCGACTGCTATCATAATTATTCTTATGATATTTGGGAGTCATGGAGTACTACGATTTTCTTTCTGATAGATCTGGAGTTGATAGTGTGAAATTCCCCGATAAATTCAATCTCTCCATATGACCCCATCATGAAAGCCTGAAAATATGGAATGCTAGTTTACCTCATGGAAATCTCAGATCCAAAGTACCCCTTCTTCTTAAGATTAGTTAAGTTTCAACAGTGTATGTTTAAAAGGATCCATTGGATTCTTACATATCCAGATGGTTCAACAAAAATTCTATACAATAGAAGTTTGTATGTCAAGGTGTACGCGGTAAGTGAGTATGAGAATGGAAAAGGCTAAACCAGGGCATTATTTTGTCCAACTAGTTGATTTAGAGGATTCAATGATCAAGACAAGAATGGTTTCCCAAACGACAAGAAATAGTTAGTGATTCTGTAGCAAAAGCTATTGGTTTTTATAATATTTATCATCAAATGTGGACATTAATTGAATAAGAAAAAACGCTAATGCATTGCAGGAACACTACTTTCGTCTATCATAATGATATCAACAAATATACGAAAATAGAAGAAGCTATTTTAAAAGATGTCTTTGAGTATCTCTTTCACGGTGGAGTTGAAAATTTTTTATCAGAAAAAGAAAAGAAATATGTTCATGTACTATTAGAAAAATGAGATCTAGAGCATCTCCAACTTGATGAAGATTTTGATGGTTGTTTAGATAATGATGGACTAGAAGATATTATTGGAGATAAAGATATGAGAATCTTAGTATGGATAACTAGTCTGATTTACATTAAGTACTTTGAAAAGTTATTGCATCATTATTGTGCTATTTTATCAAGTGTCAAGTTCGTAAAATAATACAATTTACTATAGCAATGTGGGGGCAGATGTAGTCATGAGAAAGTATCATTGCGTGCTTTAGTCATTAGAGCATCCTATGTAGTCCGTCTTCTCTATAAAAGGAAAGACATAATACTGAGAAAGGATGCGATTATTTGAACATACTTGAACAAAAGAAAAGTTAGAATTCTCCATTGCTCTATGAGCAAACATCTTTGATGACCTTAATAGCTTATATCCCTCTTCGACTTTTTCCATTGTAATATTTTCACTTTTAAATTTTCAATAAAAGAAGTTTCCCAATAGGAAACATTGTTTAATCGAACTTTATGTCTTAAAATATTATTACTTAATTAAAGTCTCACTATCCTTCGAATTATAACTTGATTAGTAAATATGGTTTGAGGTGGAAAACAAAACAGATCGTCGAAAAATGTTGTTAAAATTAACAATCTCTGTAAATTGAAAGTTAGAGGGGCACCTGAGTGCAATATCGACTAAGTTCAGGTAATAGTCAAAATTCTCTAATTAAACTTTATTATTTCACTAAGCATGTGGACCCATAATCACAGAAAATATAGTATTTACGATACAGGTAGTAGATTGTAACAATTAGTACCGTCAAAGTCATTATAAGAAGTTAAATAATTGAAAACAAACATATTGTTTGGAAAAGCTAAAAAATAGCAAAATTACGAAAAATACCCCATTTGGGTAAAAGTTAAAATTTTTTAAAGGTTTCGGGCCAAAAAAAAATAATAATAAAAAGGACCTAAGAATCTATTATCAAAAAACACAAGGTACCCTAGAATTAGTTTGAAAAAGACAAAGGCCTAATAATAGTTATCATAGAACTCAGGGTACCTGAGAGTCGGTCACTGATTGCAAAAATGCATAAAACATCAAAGTCCGCAGCGCCCCCCCCCCCCCCCAACCAAAGGGCGCACCCACACAAAGCCCCCTTCTTGGTGCTACAGTCCTAGATTCTTCTTCAGTCGAGCCAGAGCAGCTTCAATATCATCAATACTGTCTTCAATGCTGCTTCCCTGACCCACTTTGTTTTCAACGTGACTTCCTCCATCTTCTGTTCCAAAATTTTTTACGCGATCCTTTGCAGAGTCCTCAATATCATTACCCTGATCAGTGATGTTTAACTCCTTTTCTAAGAACTCCACAAACTCCTCACCTATTTCCTGCATGAGGTAAGATGCACCATATTTATGGTTTAGGCATCATCAGCAAGCACCTTGGCCAAAATCTCCATCCTATACATGCCGTAACATGAAAGAACAAGAAAATAGAAATAAGACTCTCACCGCCAATTCCTCCCACAGACTCTTTGGTTTTCCTTGTGACGAGGCATTTGCTTCCCAATTTTGAAACTGTTCCTGCAGGTCTCTCAAGAAATCCCCTGCAACACCATCCCCAAACTTCAGCAGCCAAAAAGAAACTAGAAATGCATTCAATGAACAAAACCATGGGGGAGAAGAAAAGAGGAGAAATGGAAACTCCTGGATAGCTAGAATGGGCAATACTGCAAATTTTTTAGGAATATGCCCTTGTACTAGTCCAAGAAGGCAATCTACCTACTGTAATTTGGATCTCTCTCAAAAATTCACCTGCAGCAGAAAGGGGTTCCTGGATAAGAATACATCCTATGATGGCACTAGAGCCACCAGAAAAAATCATAAGAGATTGAGGGGCTTTCACAAATTTAGAGGCATACAGAGAACCATATGTTCATATATTTGAAAATGTAATTTCACCACCTATACTTTGATAATGAGCAGGAAAACCTACCAAAGCTTAAGAAGCACACAAATAGTGATGTAACATTTGGTTCAGCTCTTTTTCAACTCTTTTTCAATCCAAATATGGGAATGGGGCTAATCACTCCGATACTTAATGTTTGGTCTCTGCTCTTTCATTTTTAAATTTGAAATCACATATCTACAGTATCACTAACCCGTTCATGAAGGTTTGAATAGACCTTTCCTTCTCCACTGGTTTATGTCAACCCATATCCCTGGTACCGAATTTTCTCATTGTGAACTGAACAAAAAACAAGAGATTAGGAACTAACCAATCTCTCAATTTCATTTCTAATTCCATTTTATTCCAATCTTGTTGAACAAGACAGTCCACATGGCTCTAAACCATACGCTTCAAGCCCATAATGCAGTGCATCTTCCTTGGTATGCCAGCCTGACCAAATGCACAGCCTCTATAGACTAAACACACAGACGAGGTAAACCAGTTCCCTGGCTCTAAGCCTCTAAAAAAAGATGAATTTTAAATCCATAGAGAATATTCTCTCCAACACAAGGAGCGACTAGAAAACACGCAGGTATAATTGCACATTATGCCAAATCTCACACAGGTTATGGATAGATGGAAACACTGCTAGGAGGGGATCTTGCAATTGTCAAAACAAATGTGGCATGCAAAATTGAACTCCACTATATAAACCTCGTCCTTAGGAAACACAAATTATCACCTCTGGAGTAGACTTGCTCACTCCTCGTGGGAAAAAAAAAAGAAAAAGGCATAATTAATCACAGACTTAGAGAAGTACCAAGTCCATAGAATTCTTCCTCCTCTTGGGTGCCCTGACCTCTTCCAGCAGTTGACGATGAAAAATCAGACCCGCGATCTCTAGAGTCATACTTTGTTCGAAAATCAGGATTGACTAATGAGTTATAGGCATGTTTTATTCTCATAAATTTCTCTTGGGCATTTGGCTGCACATCCAGATACCGGAGTTAACAATGGGGCTATACAGAAGGGATGGAGTCACAGAAAGAAAGAAATTTATTAGAGTACTAAGACAGGAAGCCAAGCTGCATAATTACCGTTTACATAAGCACAGGACACACGACATGGTTTGGAACAAGCATCATCTCCAAAAATACAGTATGCAAAATAATAAAATGCAGGTTGTCTTAATAAAATGCAGGTTGTCTTACTATCTCCATTTTCAATAATCAACTAAAAAATCTCAACATTCACCAGTTTCCAAAATGTATTCACTCACCCACAAACAAAGATAGCAATGAACTTGTAACTCCAAACATTCTCTCTTACAATAGAAATGTTAAAATTTTCAAATTTACCAGTAGTTACACATACAAGAAAGCTCTACAACTCAATGCAACAAAGACTAACAAAAATAAGCAAGACCCAGAAACCGAATTGAAAAGATACCTCTTTATTGACATCTGGGTGGTACTTAAGGGCAAGTTTCCGATAAGCCCTTTTGATTTCATCAGTTGTAGCAGATGAGGAAACCCCAAGAACTTCATATGGGGATTCTCTTACCCTCGCTCTTACAACCCTAAGTCCCTGCTTCCTCCAGAAAATTTTGCAACTGGGCATCGAAGAACCCAACGCCAAGAACTTGAATTGATTGCCTCCATAGCAGCATCGAAGGAGGGGCAAATAAGTAGGAGAGAGAAATTGGGATTGGATTTGCAAGTGAGGGAGAGACAGAATTAAGGGATTGGTGGACTTTGTAATTGATGATAATGAAGAAGGAAAAGAGAATCCATGGCGCATATTCATCGCAGTTCCTGGATCAAAATCTTTGATTCATTTTGGGATTTTCGAAAAGCATAAACGCGGGGGATTGTAATTATACTCGTTTAATCTGATGCGAAAGTATGAGATTTGAGTCGAAAGGTGATGATTGAAACTAGCGATCCAAATTGGGTGGAGTTGTGTCAAAATTCAAAGAAAGAATTTTGGAATATCAAATTATTGATAAAATTTCTCTTGAATTTTCTGGATTCATGAGGTACAATTATATGTGATTATAAATACAAGTGCAGCTCCTTGACTTTGCATCCTAACCTTAGCCAGTTAGCCTGTCCATCAAGTCGAGGAAGTCTACAACACATGGAACACCAAATAAATCCACTAAAAATATTATTCTAATTATCTCATGGAAAATAATCTTTATTTCTTTAAGAAATGAAACTTATTTCAGGACAATTAATTTAAATATTTATCATACAGCACACCATTGAACATATTTTATTACTTTTCTTCTTAATTTTGTGTTTTTGTAATTTAACTTTTGTAGCTTGTATGAATTTTTGTAATTTTTGAAAGTACGGAATATTAATTTTATTGACCATAAAAATGACGATATTTATTTAAAAATTCTGAGAAAATATTCACTTCTTCCTTGAGCCTTCTCTTGTCACAAAATTTTTCACAAATAAGATTTTTTAAGAGGAGATATTTTGAATTTGAGTTGTGATAAAACATAAATGTTTAAAGTATTTATAGGAAACTTTTGTAGCAAAAAATAAAAAAGGTGAAAGCATGTAGCTGTTGCCACATGCCCATGTATCAGCACCCAACATCTATCTTAGCTTTTTTTTTTTTTTTTTTTTACTGGCCCATCAAAATGCGGCGCAACATTACACGGCTCAGCACCAAATGGTGCATTTCAACCCCGCAAAGGGCAAAATGGCTCCCAATTCCATTCCCCATTTCCTGCCATGTCTGGCATGGGCTGGCGACGACACGTGTGACTCTCGGGTCCCGCCTGTGACACGTGTGGCAAGGGCTGGGAGTGGCCTAACACTCCTCTAGTTGGAGCGTGGAAGTCCAACAAGTCCAATTTGTCTCGAAAAGATTGAAACTGCTTCTTTCCTAGCGCTTTGGTGAAAATATCTGCTGGTTGATGTTGAGTTCTGATGTATGAAAATTCGAGCATATTAGCTTCAAGTTTCTCACGCACAAAATGACAGTCAAGCGTGATATGTTTGGTCTGTTCGTGAAAGACTAGATTCTTTGCAATATGCAGAGCAACTTGGTTTTCATAAAAGAGTTTCAATAGTTGCTTATGGAAAACTCCTAAATATGCCAAAAAATGATCGTATCCACACTAGCTCGCTTGTGGTCATAGCCATTGATATATACTCAACTTCTGTCGAGGACCTGAAAACAATGGTCTGTTTATTGGTTTTCCATGACATAGGAGAACCACCAAGCATTACAAACTATCCAATAAAGGACCTTCTAGAGAGAGGGCATGTCCCCCAGACAGTGTCGCAAAATCCATAAAGTTGCAAGTCATTTTCAGCGGATCCTCGTATTCCACAGCCAACAGTACCTTTTAGATAGTATAGTACTCTTCTTAGTGCTCCTCTTTGGGGCACTGCATAAACTGGAATAAGTTATGAACAACTTAGGTGAGATCTGGGCATGTGATGGTGAGGTAAATGAGTCTCCCAACAAGATGTTGATAGCGAGTAGCATCATTGAAGAGTCTTCCTGAGGCCAAGGCCAACTTGTGATTTTCTTCTATTGGAAATTTTGGGGGTTTAGCCCATAAGAGTCTACATGCATTAATAATCTCTAAGGCATATTTGCATTGGCAAAGAAACAAACCTTGTAGTCCACATGCCACTTCAATTCCTGAAAAATATTTCAAAGGACCGAGGTCCTTGATGCGGAAACAGGCATTCAGGTAGGCTTTAAACTTGGCACAGTCCTATGCATTATTTATGGCAATCACAATATCAGCCACATAAACAAGTAACACCATAAAGGTAGTTCCACGACGATAAGTAAATAATGAGTAGTCAACACAGGAGTGAACAATCCTGTACTCACATTATTTTGATGAGAGCTTAGCAAACCATAGCAAATCTCATCTCTGCTCACAAATATTTCTTGGCTTTCTTGGTCGTACAATTTCCACCATTTTGTCCAAATAGCTATCCTACAAATATACGCCTCCTACTTCATGAAATGAACTTGTCCTTGTCTTTCGACCTATTTTTTGCAAAACACAAACTTCCAGAGACCTTAATGTGGTCATAATACGATAGTTGACCGAACAACGCTTCATGAGGTGTTTTACCATCTAAAACTATACTGGGGGTTTTGTTTATCAAATTAGTTGCCGTGAGCACACACTTGCCCCAAAAATTTTAGTGGCAAATTAGCTTAAAACCGCAATGCTCTTGCCACATTTAAGATGTGATGATGTTTGCGCTCCACCCTACCGTTTTATTGTGGGTTATCAACACAACTTGTTTGATGCATGATATCATTGTCAAAGTAGAACTTTAGTATGCGTCCAAATTTGAATTCAGCTCCATAATGCCCCGACTCCTCTCGGTCGCAGGTCTTACCAATAACGGTTTCAAAGATCGTCGACTGGCCCCACAAATCACCACAAACCTTTTCGGCGTGCTTCGTCCTCGCTCACACGCTGCATAGGAAACTTTCTAGGAGGTCACCCATCCCAAGATTGCTCCCCAGCAAGCACGCTTAACTGTGGAGTTCTTAAGAGTGGGCTTCTCGAAAAGAAAGGTGTACCTTTGGTGATATAAATAGTCAATTCGATCCTTTTAAGTCATACTCGAGGTGTTACAATCACCCCCACTTGAAGTGCACAACGTCCTCATTGTGCCTCACTAACCGACCGACTTACGAGTCCTCTTGATCGGCGGTCCACACTCAGTATTTTTGCCCCGCTAGGTGACTGCCCATGGGGGCTCTCCATCCATTAGCACAGCTCACGGTCGCAGGTCGGCTCTGATATCATCTGTAATGCCTCGACCCCTCTCGGTCGCAGGTCTTACCAATAACGGTTTTAATGATCGTCGACCGGCCCTATAAATCACCACAAGCCTTTCCTGCGTGCTTCGTCCTCGCTCACACGCTGCCTGGGAAACTTCCTAGGAGGTCACCCATTCCAAAATTGCTCCCCAACAAGCACGCTTAACTGTGGAGTTCTTAAGAGTGGACTTCTTGAAAAGACAGGTGCACCTTTGGTGATATAAGTAGTCACTTCGATCCTTTTAAGCCACACTCGGGGTGTTACAATTTCGGTAATGCCCCGACCTCTCAGTCGCAGGTCTTACCAATAACGGCTTTAAGGATCGACGACTGACCCCACAAATCATTACAAGTCTTTCCGCGCGTACTTCGTCCTCGCTCACACGCTGCCCGGAAAACTTCCTAGAAGATCACCCATCCCAAGATTGTTCCCCAACAAATACGCTTAACTGTGGAGCTCCTAAGAGTGGGCTTCTCGAAAAGAAAGGTACACCTTTGGTGATATAAGTAGTCACTTCGATCCTTTTAAGTCATACTCGGGTGTTACAATCACCCCCACTTGAAGCGCACAACGTGCTCGTTGTGCCTTACTAACCGACCCACTTACGAGTCCTGTTGACCGACGGTGCACACCCAGTATCTTTGCCCCGTTAGGTGACTGCCCATGGACTCTCCATCCACTAGCGCAGCTCACGGTCGCGGGTCGGCTCTGATACCATCTGTAATGCCCTGCATGTGGTTTAAAGGGATCGAAGTGACTACTTATATCACCAAAGGTGCACCTTTCTTTTAGGGAAACTCATTCTTAAGAACTCCACAGTTAAGCGTGCTTGTTGGGGAGCAATCTTATGATGGGTGACATCCTAGGAAGTTTCTCGGACAGCGTGTGAGCGAGGACGAAACACGCCGGAAAGACTTGTGATGATTTGTAGGGCCAGTCGCCGATCCTTGAAGCCGTTATTGGTAAGACCTGCGATCGAGAGGGGTCGGGGTATTACAAATGGTATCAGAGCCAACCTGTGACCGTGAGCTGTGCCAGTGAATGGAGAGCCCATGGGCAGTCACCTAGCGGGGCAAAGATACTAGGCGTGGACCGCTGGTCAAGAGGACTTGTAAGTCGGTCGGCTTGCGAGGCACAACGAGGATGTTATGCATTTCAAGTGGGGGTGGTTGTAATACCCCGCGTGTGGTTTAAAGGGATCGAAGTGACTATTTATATCACCAAAGGTGCATCTTTTTTTTCGGGAAGCCCACTCTGAATAACTCCACAGTTAAGCATGCTTATTGGAGAGCAATCTTGAGATGGGTGACCTCCTGGGAAGTTTCCCGGACAGCGTGTGAGCGAGGACGAAACACGCCGAAAAGACTTGTGATGATTTGTGGGGCCAGTCATCGATCCTTGAAGACGTTATTGGTAAGACCTGCGACCGAAAGGGGTCGAGGCATTACATCAGTCCTTACCACTTTTACCTCCTTTCCAAATTGGGTTTTAGCCATAGCTATAAATCCTTTAAGAAAGTGGTCGGCCTCACTTTTATCTCTCATTAGGTAGGCTTGCACAACTCCGCTTGCATCATCAACAATCGTTAAAAAATAATGTGCACCACAAGATGAAGCAACTTTATGTAGAGCCCAAATATCACAATGGACTAGATCAAATAAGTCATTTACTTTATTTCTACAAGCCAAAAAATGAGTTTTACTTTGTTTTGCACACAAACACGCATCACACACCATGTTCACTATTCTTTATTGCATTGAAAAGTCCTAAGGATTTATGGAGAGTTGTGAAGACTTCACTAGAAGGATGCTCCATGCAGTTATGCCACAAATCTCTTAACATCATGACGTTGACTTGATCCTTCACCACTAGTGCCTTCTTTTAAAAATAGACCACATCTCTCTGTTCACCAACTCCAATTAGAGTCCTTGAAGTGCGGTCTTGCAAAATGCAAAAATCATTACAAAACATCATAGTACAATTTAAATCCTTCACTAATCTTGCAACTGGCATATGATTACAAGTTAAATTTGGCACATAAAGAACTCTATTTAATTTTAAGTTCTCCCCCAAGGCAACCCAGCCTTGCTTATTAGCTACGGGTAGTGAGCCGTTTGGTAGACCAACCAGAATGGGCTGAATTTTCTTGGCTTCATTCATGACTTTCAAGTCAACGGTCAAGGACATGAAACAATGCTATCGGTCAACGAAGGAGCTATAACTGAGAGCTTTTCATATCCTCCCTTTGGTGAATCAATGAGAATAAGCAGTCATTGTACTTGTTCAACCGAACGTCCTGGGATTGAAACAGAAAGAGCTGTTTCTATGGTTGCGACGGCGGCTGCGGGTTCGATTTGCACTGTCGCGGCCTGCAAATTCTCTCGCCCAGCTCCTCAACCCACATCAACTTCGAATAAAATTCTACAATTAGTCCTCCGTGTTCACAAGTGGCAAGATCAGTCTTTAATTGATGTATTTTGGGAGTCTTGGCACACAGCGTACCTCTTGCGTAAACTGAACCACAAGTCAAGCGTGGTCTCCTTGTAGGCCACACTGGTATAAAGCTTGGGATCGACAACATTTAGAATCCATGAACAAATCATGGGGTTGACCATCTCGTAAGTGTTGAGCTCACTAAGGTCATCTCTTTCTTTTAATTTTGGTCTTTCCAGGGCTCCGTCTATCAATCCTAGTTTGTTTTTTGCTTTCAACACAGTTCTTACCGCCTTTTGCCATAGATCATAATTTTTTTCCGTTGAGTACAACACAAGTGATAGTCATGCCCAGTCCCTCAAATGCGTACAGGAAGTATGGTGGTTGATTATTAATCATGATTTTTTTGTTGCTTCCACTCATGGCTCTGATATCATCTCAAAATTCAAAGAAAGAATTTTGAAATATCAAATCAATGTAATAATTTCTATTGATTTTTCAGCCTTCATGAGATACAGTTATATATGAATATAAATGCAAGTGCAGCCCCTTGATTTTGCATCCTAACCCTCTCCGTGGCGTGTCCATCAAGTCAAGGAAGGCTACAACGTATGGAAAATTAAATAAATCTACTACAGATCTTATTCTAATTATCTCATAGAAAATAATCTCTTATTTCATTAACAAGTTGTGAGAGTGTTTGAACTGGATTGAACCAGATTAATCTACAACAATTATTGCCTCTTTTTCGGTAAAACAGTATATTGGCTTACAGTATTGCTGTATTCCTAATCCTGTCCGAGCTGGCTCCAAGCTCTGTTGGGCTGGGCTCTTTGTGACTCAATGGCTCAACCCAACTCAATGGGTGATTCAGCCCAATTTAGCTTGTAGCAAGCTTCAATGCATCAAGAACAAAGAATTCATACAAATTCAGCTCGAGGAGATGATGTCTTGTAACTTTGGATCGATCCTTGATTAAAATTATAGCATTTTTATTGAAGTTTGTTTCGTCAAAAAAAGAACCATTGGGGAGCCAATAGTATATAACGTGCAAACTAGTAGACATCTTGAGGTTTATTTATTATGAGACGATCTAAAATTAAGTTATTGTAAGATAATTGATATGGCATATGATTAAACTGCACGGGCGGATCTATTTATGGGAGAGGGGTGTCTATGGACACTCCTCTCCTAAATTAAAATCTAATAAGTTATTTTGAATGAGATTAGATTGGTATATATAGACATCGCTAAATTAGGTCTCAAAAATTATAGATACACTTTAAATATATCCAACCCACATATTAACATTTTTAATTTCTTTAAATATCAAAAGTACAGTTATAAAGTTAGAATTTGATGGAAAAGTAAAATAACATTAAATGCACCTAAACCCAAATTTCTATCTCCTCCCTCTCTTATCCGGAATTAGACTCTTAATTTAATCTAATTATATTAATTTTCTTTTATTATTATTATTTATTTTTTCAGCTGTTCAGTTGCAATATGTTCTGGGTGCATACTTTTCTTTAACCTGACCTTAGTGATTGATTTGAACTTAATGCTATTTCTCTTTTTTCCTTTTAGTGCGATTAATTGGCGTAGATTGCTTCTTTGTAGTTGTGTTTCATGTTTGACATGTTCACTTCATGTCTCAATTTTTTTTAGTCTTATTGCTTGGTGCTGATGATCTGTCCACTATAACCAAAGGTTTTAATAAATGCTACGTAATTGTAACGTTCTGTAATTTCGACTCAATTTACGTATCAAACTCGAAATATGAAAAACAGCAAAGAACAAATGTAGTAGCAGAGATATCATAGTTTTTTGGATGGGTAAAAAAGTGGGGCATATTATTATTGCTTCTCACCTTTCACTGGTGTCGAAATACAAAGACGGAACATTTTGGGGGGGGGAACGAAATGTTTGCGCAAAATGGGCTACCATAGATATATAATATGTATTATATAATTTCTTTTTTTATTGATGTTATACAATGGTGATGATATTAATAAATGAACACCGCTATTTTATACATCTAGACCAAGATTTCAGCATTATGGATCAATAAAAAAACCTCCTTACGTCTCCATTCTCATTACTTATCACGTCTCTCCACTCCCCTCGATTTGGTGTCAACATCTCCTAATTCACGGCTTCATCATAAATTAATAAATTTAATATTGTTATTAAGATTTTTTTATTCAGCATCCGTTATAGCTAAAATCTACCCAATAATACTATGGGTTCTTCAGAAGAAAAGACGGAGCTGTAAAGCTTTAGCCAGCCATGAAGGAAGATTGCACCATAACTTGATATTTGGCCTCGGCACACAATAGTTTGAGCTGAGACCGAATTATTGCTTAGTGAGCGCACAAGGGAAGAAGAAGATTGACATCACATGTATGCTTTCAGTGTTAAATATCTGGCCTTGCTCCTATGTTTTATAATATTGAACAAATGACTTTTTCACCCATATATATATTTTGTTTGCCGTCTGAATTCTCATGTGCATCAAAATGCACATATAATTTCGCTGGATTGGTGACATGTGGAACCTTTTTGTCCCCTCAAAATCAAATTATGGAAAAGTTATAACTTATTAAATTCTCTATTTGTATTTTAAAAGGTTATTTCACTCATGGTTGCTATTCAGAGTCCACGGATGCAAAATATTTTTGGGATCAAGAAAATTGCACGCAGATTAGTGTGTTTTAGCTAATTTTTGCTTTATAACATGGCTTTTAAAATTTTACAACATATTTTTGTAGTTGTATTATTATTTGGATTTATGAAACAAAAATAATCATGATACAACCTTTGTTCTTTTAGATTCTTAGGCCTGTTCAGTGAAATTAGCAGTTCACAGAGCAGATAGTGGTTCAGGTAGTGGCTAGTTGTTTAGGTAGCGGATAGCGTTTCTAATCTAGGCCGTGTTCGAAAACAGCATTGTGGGTAGCATTTAGTGTATTGAGCGAAGTCAATACACTAATTAGTTAATTTTTAATGTTCGGTAAACTAGTGTTTTGACTACATTTTAAGCAGCGTTTAGCGTTTTAAGCAGCGTTTTTGAAAAACTAATAGTATTAACACTTGACATTTAAAAGTAGCGTTTCATATTTTTTTGCCAAAAAATATCCTTTAAAAATTTTAACTTTGGAAATTATTTATATCATTTTATGTCAATTTACATTAATCAGTTAGCATAACAGCTAAATTTACCGAACACGTTAGTTTCAACCGCTAATCTAAACAGCTATCCGCTAACAGCTAAATTAGAAACGCTATCGGCTATCTAAACAACTATCCGCTACCTGAACCGCTATCCGCTACCTAAACAGCTAATTTTGCCGAACAGGTCCTTAGCTGTTAGCGGATAGCTATTTGGATAAGCAGTTGAAATAAATATGTTCGATAAATTTAGCTGTTGAGTCAGCTGACTAATGTAGCTGTTGAGTCAGCTGATTAATGTAAATTGACATAAAAGGATATAGATAACTTCTAAAGATAAAATTTTCAAAGGATATTTTTTGTCAAAAAAATATAAAACGCTTCTTACGAATGCAAAACGTTAATACTATTAGATTTTCAGAAACGCTAAACGCTACTTGAAATGCTTGTCAAAATACTATGTTACCGAACAGTAAAAATTACTTAATGAATGTATTGATTTAGTCAAAATGCCAAACGATACCCAAAATGCTATTGCCGAACACGCCCTTAATCTTCTAATTGTGTTATTGCTTTTTTCCCATTCAGTTCACATTAGGCCTATGTAGTTTTTTTTAGTTCAGTTTTTAGAAAGAAATAATACCTTTTTTTTAGTGCTAAAAATAAAAAAGTGTGAAATTTAGATGGAACTTGAACCTAAATATCCTAACTAACGTGAGGAAGAAGTTTTAAATGCATAAAGATATTTGTCAAGATTTGCATCCCATATACGTGCCTCTAAGGGCCTATTCTTATCATGGATAAATATCAATTTTTCAAGCCTTTTCAATTATTCCCACTCTATCCCATTCCATCTTTTTTTTTTTAAAAAAAAAACTCACTATTTTTTTTCCTTTTTGTAATGAAATTGTTGTTTACATTCATTCAGTGCTTCGCTTCAATTTTTCCTAATACATTAACATTGGCATCATCATGGCATAATCACTGCTTTGTATTTCAGGCTTTTGTTTACCTATTCTGTGTTAGTTGATCGTAACTTTATTTTGTTGAAAACTATTGTATAATATTACCAATTAATAACTTGCACCCATGCGTGTCAATTTTAGGGATGGCAATGGATTTTAAACATATTTTGGGTCGGGTCTATAAGATTTATTAGTTTAGAATTATCTTAGCCAATTGTCTTTGTCACATTTCTTTTTAAAAAAATTAATGCGTTTTAAACGAATCTTAGGGTCAAATTTGGACCTGAATTTGAGACTCAGACCCAACCCACGTCTCTTGGACTCAGACCGTTTAAGACTCGTCGGGTCTGATTTGATTGAACCCAAATCCTCTAATTTGGATCGGATTTGATTTGTTTAGGTTTGGTGTAGAATCGATTGTTACCCCTAAGAGCCTGTTCTTTTCGTTGGGAAATATGGGTTGGAAAATATGTGAAGTTGGTTGAAATTGGTTGAAGTGGATTTTTTTTTTTTTTTGAAGTGGATTGAAGTGAGTTGAAGTGGGTTGAAAATGAATTTTTTTTTTTTTTGTATGATGGGTAGAAGCAGGTTAAAATAGTGGGAAGTGACTTGAAGTTGGTTGAAGTAAATTACAGTTGGTTGAAATAAGTTAAAGTTGATTAAAGTAGGAAAATTTTTTTATTGAAGTTTGTAAGATGGATTGAAGTAGGTTGAAATTGGTTGAAGTTAATTAAAATTAATAAATTTGGCTTTACCAACGAAAAGAACAGGGCTTTAAGTATGATTCCAAACTAGTATAGGGTAAAACAATTACTGTCAATTATGTGTTGCCAATAGGAGGCAAAATTTACAGATTTTTAAGTACTAATTAATTGATGGACTTATTTTGTTAATATTTGTTTAAGACACATGCATAACATAAACAGATATGGGGCTACTTGTCCGAAATCTTTCTTGGAGTCGGTAGTTTTGGCCAATAGTGTTGGCGTTTTTTTCTCTGAGAGGACCAAAATCGTCCGTTCAGAATCTCACTGTCTGTTACGGACCTAAAAACACAAAAAATCACCTAAAAGATTTGGGGAGGACAAGCAAATTTTTTTTTTTTTTTGGGGACAGAGACAAGAAAGTTTTTTGTGAGAAGGAAAAAACCAATCTCCGAGGAAATTACTTGTCTGTAGCAAGTGTTTCAAAGAATTTGCAATTTCATAATTAGTGGAAGCATTAAAAAAAAAAAGCTCTTTTGCTTGAAATATTTTTTTTTAAAAAAAACATAAGCTTATTCAGGATTCCATTGATTGGCGCACATATGTCAAACCAAAAAAAAAATTCCAAAAATTTTGAAATAGTGGGAAAGATAATATATTTTGTTTCATAATGAAGTCGGTAATGAGTGTAGATGTCAAATTCTTACCTTGGTATGTTTTATAACTGGAAATTTTTAATAGGGTTATAACTTGATTTTTAGTTATGTTAGTCATGTTGAGCAATTTTGGTTATTTACAGTATACTATAATTTATATGCAATTAAGAAATTATATCTATACTGATAAGAAGTATACCAAAAGTATGCTCATATATTACGATTGACTTATTTTAATTCATGTTAAACCCTTATTTTCATGTTGATATTTTAGATCTAATTAAGCCATATGATGCACGTGCAAATTTGGCATCCATTTTGTTAGTCCATATCACAAGTATAGAATTTTGTGGTTTGATGGTTTTGTTTTGCTTAACTAATGACCCTTTGACCTTCATATATGACTTGTGGATCGAAAATTCATGACATGCGTATGACATGACACAACATATCGAACATGTCACACTTTAAAAAAATAAAACATAATATGGCAAGGGCATGACCGTTTAAATTAATAAACTCAATTTTAAAATTTAATTTAAAAAAAGCAAACAACCCAAGCAATAAAATGTATTTTCTTTAATTTTTAAATATATAATAAAAAATGAATTAAATTCTCAAAACAAAGGAACAGTTATTGTTTATATTTTGTGGGTATACGCTACTTTATTAAATTAAAAGGCAAAGTTTATCGTACGGTAGTTAGATCGGCTGTAATGTATGGATCGGAGTGTTGACCTCTAAAAAAGACTCAGGTTCAAAGGTTGATGGTAGCAGAGATGAGGATGATTAGGTGGATGTGTGGTTATACAAAAATAGACAGAATTAGGAATGAGGTTATCAGAGACTTAGTTAAAGTGGCCCCCATCGAAGATAAGATGAGAGAATTAAGACTCTAATGGTTTGGTCATGTGAAAAGAAGAAGCGTGGATGCTCCAATGAGGAGATGTGAGAGAATTAACGTCCCCGAAGGTAAAAGAGGGAGGGGACGACCAAAGAAGAGTTTGGACGAGGTAATTAGAGAGTACTTGAGAGTTGTAGGATTGACGGAGGACGTGGCTCGGGATAGAAAACATTGGCGGGACAGGATTAAGTTCTTAGATCGCAGAGAGGTGGCCTCGTAGTCAGTCTTTTCAGTTGCAGTAGGATAGTTTTGGCAGTGGTGTTATGTTTGTCTGCAGGAAGTACTTTCATCTGGGAAGTGACAACGTTTGCTTACCTCTGGTTATTAAGGTATATTTCCCTCCTCTGCTTTATTGTTCCTTTGTTTCATAGCTACGGCAACTTGATTTTGCTTATGCATCTTACTCATTTTCTGGCTATTGTGTTCTTCATTTCCTCATTAAATGTTTCCCCAAAATCCTTCTTTCATAAAACGTTTTCACAAAATCGTGTTTTTGTGGGTCTCTTGGAATTAGCCTCTCTACGGATTGGGATACCGGTAGGGGTAGGGTTGTCTACATCTGAATCTCCCCAGACCCCGCGAAAGCAGGACCCACACTAGGAGGTTGTGGTGTTGTTGTTGTATGCTACTTTATTAAACACACATATAAATATAGACACATGCGTGTGCACATCGTAAAAACCAAATAGTTGGTTAGGATCAGTTTAGACTAAAGAGTTACTTTAAAATTTCAACACAAAGAGTACTAATATGTAAGTTTGAGCATGCAAACGATCATTATATATTGGGGCTTGGGGGTTCCTTATATAAGGGGGAAAGGAAAAGGGAGGAGGCCAGTAAATTAATTAATAATAATAAAGCATAAAAAGCAGGAATAAATCCTGTGGGGATAACTTTAAAAATTCTATACTTCACTTTGTCGCTTGTCATCCATGATCTCCTCCCTTCACAAAGCCAAAAGGCCACATGCCCACGGCCCCAAAAATAAAATAAAATAAAAATCCCAAGAAAAATGATGTATGGAAGTATGTAAGTGTGACTTAAGAAGAGCACTTTTGATTTTTATATATATATATATATATATATATATATATATATATATATATATATATTTTATAATCTTAACTTTGCCTGCTTTTGGCATATTGCCATTTGATGATCAAATCTTTTCAACGTTGAAATCTAGACTTTTTTCAATTATGTATATACTGCATTAAGTGGGTAAAGTGTGGTCGCTTTTGCTTCATCAATCCGATATCATATAAACATTATATTATGTATATATCCTTTGAGCTGAATTTTCAGCATTTTTTTGTCTGATTTAAAAACGAAGATATGGTGGCCCCTTTAATATCAAGCAATGCACAAATGAGGAGGGTGTTTTAAGTTCTGTTCTGGATTATTAGATAGCATCATGAGCAAACATGTCGTATGTTATTTGTGCTCAAACGGGTTGATCTTTATGCTTTTTTATGTTAAAATAATTAACAGTTGATTGGAGGAAGACTGCTTTGGCGACATAGTCTCCTACTGAGTATAATGGCCCCTTGTTGATTTAGCACACCATTGTTTTTTTATGTAGATATATAAGGACTGAAAGAGTTGTTATTGTTGATTTAACACTCTGATAACTTTTATGATTAATGGTTGTAGTGTTACAGGTGACACGTTGCTAGTGATTTTGTGCCCTCCATTTTACTTTTAATGAGATGCAAAATTGTTACATGATATCCCCTTCTTTTTTTTTTTTTTTTTTTTTTTTTTTTTTTTGGTTTTGTATTGCCTGAGTGATCTTATTGCCTTTTTTTCCTTATATGTCCTACACTGAAATAGTGTAGACCAATACCAACTTATAGTAAAATTCGATTGTGTGTTCAAGTTTACACACGTAAGTCTTAGAAGGTGACAAAAACAGAGGGTCCTTGTACCGCCCTTGAGCAGTAGCTATTATTAACACTTGGAGTTGGAAGCTTTGAGTAAAGGGACCTCCAAAAAGTTGAAGCCTTATCTACAATAAAGAACGCGCTACATTTTCCCTAAAAGGGCAGAGGTCTTTTCAAAGGCCACACTTATCTGATGTAGAACATAGATCATAAGATTCCCACTTGTATCACAAAAGGATGAAGGTTCCTATTTACCAATACAATTTGAGGGGCCCTTTTGTTGTAACATCAAGTCACAACAATAATAACCCCATTCTGCATTTCTGCTCAATCATAGAATTCACTTGGGACGGCCTGAATCGAAAAACATGGAGAACAACAATTGAGTGTTAACCTATGGAAGCAGAGTCTGCGACCAGATATAAGCAAATTTACCTCTAACAAGCACAAATTAGAAGAATCAAATGTGGGCAAATGCAAATGCAACGGAGATGCTCCATGATATATGCATCAAAGCAGGTTGGTTCTACAGATTCAATATTATTAGTGAACCTGTTCCATTTACTTCAAATCAATTATTTGCTGATCCAAAGTAAACTGTACACACATGCTCTTAGCTCAGTTTGCTATGTATTAGCCTACATGTACTACACTTGGGGGGGGGGGGGGAATCTTTCCTCGCGATATTAATGACAGCGGAAAGATGTACATGAGACAGAATGTCTGCCGTCTTTGGACTTGTGTACAAGTTGCACAGATTGAAAGCATCTCCAGATTTTTTCTGATGTAGCTTATCAGCAGCAAATTTCCTTGTCATCAATGGATGTGTTCAACATCTCAATCTGCAAACCAAGACAAAATTATAATCCGAAGCAATTCGTAAAAATATTCTTAAGCAGTTACACATGCCACGAATTACACTTGATAGAAAGAAGCGATCACGGATCAAAAATTATATCTACCTAAGCTGGCTGCAAGAAGGGTTTCGCACTTCCCTCAACCCCAAATCTGTAAATAAAAGCTTTCATATTCTTTCTCATCAATCAATGGCTACTACCATTAGTAACATTTGCACCCACTAAAGAGAAGTGAAGGACAGAGGCATCGTAGTAGCACAGATAGCCGCAATACTCCTCACAATGAAAGCTTCAAAAAGAAAAGGCAAAAAGGAAGGTGCACTTCAACTGGCATTGAGCTTCACTTTTTGAAAAGAACATGAAGCAAAATCACATGCAAAAGGCTCCACTAGATAGACGATTCATATCAACGTGCCTACCTAATATAGGCAGTAAGCGGAAAAATCAGGTGCAAATCACTATCAGGCACATTAAGGACCCCCAACCCCACCTTCCCAAGCCCCCCCCCCCCCTTTCTTTCCCAAGCCCCTTTTTTGTGAGAGGGGACTATAACAAGTAACAGTTGATCAACTTGTATCAATAGCCAAGGAGATATGTACGGGTGGCTAAATAAGAAGGAAGGTGTATAATCTAAAAGACACGGACTGCTAAATATCAATAGTTTTACCAAGAACGCTCCAGAATCACTTTAGATGGGAATGCAGAATGCTACCAATTTGCGAAAATTAAGCCTAATCTACAGATCACATCGCTCATATGGCAACATGGACAGCAAGGATGATCAACCGAGCCCTTTTTCTCGCCACTAGATTTATACTGGTAAACTCTAACTAGAGAATCACATAAACATCGCCATCCTGTTTCTCAGCATGATACTTCAAACAAGCAGACATTATTGGACAACCAAGTACCAACAGAGTGACCATAGCTTCAAGCTTCAAACACAAGCCTGTTATAGTAACAGTCGTACCAGGACATATGAATTAAGGGCCATGACTAAACCAAAATTCTCAAATTAGGATTATAACCTAAAATTACCCCATCAGAATTCCAAAGTTCTCTGACGCAGCATGTGGAATAATCCTGTGAAACCATAATTGAAATACAAACATACCAAAATTTTATCTAATTAAGCAACCTTTTCAATCTCCCGAAACAACCTAGATTAAAATTCAATAAGAAGACCAGCAACAAATCAGCATATCCAATTAGCACAACCAGTGAATTAATCAATTATAAAAGGTTCTTAACTAAAGTTAGAATCTACAGATCACTGTACCAGTAGAAGTATGCCGACTTATCGTGTAAAAATCATCACATATAGACACAAAAAGTTGAACCAATTAAAACCACAAAAGTCAGGATCAACTGATCCAAAGTTTTTACCTTTATCGAGAATTCCCCAACAATGAATCAAGAAGAAAAAATTTGCCCTTCATTTGTCACCAGGAGCAACATGAGGAGATTGATGGCGATGATGATAAGGCATAACCGAACCATAATTATTCCCTGACTGCATCATCATCATCCCATTACTGTACTGATTCTGTTGCTGTTGCTGTTGCTGTTGCTGATGCTGATGTTGTTGATGATGATAATGATGATGATTTGAGTCAAATCTACCGTAATTCCCCATACTCATATGATGTCCATGACCATGAGGCATGCCCATCATCATCGGCATCGGCATAATCGGCGGAGCCCCATACGGCATCGGAATCGGTACCGGCACATTCCCGTTGGAATTCCCGTTCTGCGCCGGGGGCGGGGGCGGGGGCGGGGGCTCCGACGAAGCGCCGGCGGAAGTTGAATTTGACGGGCCATCGAATAATGAATTTGAACCACCGTCCTGCATCCTCTTCAAGTAAAGGCGGTACTTCTGCAAATGGCTCGCCACATTTTCCCTCGTCAAACCCTCGACATTCATCAGCTGCATAATGGTCTTCGGTACCGCGTTTTTTATCCCTAGGTGGGCCACCACCTCCACGAATCGCTTGTGCAGCTGCGGCGTCCACACCAAACGCGGTCGTTTTAGGGTTTTCGCCGCAGCCGAGTCCGCGTCCTCCGGCGACTCGTTCCGCCGCGATTTTTTCGAATCGGAGCCGTCTTCCACCTCATCGTCGCCGGTCGACTCCTTGTTTTCGTCGAACGGCTTGAAATTGGAGGTCGGCGTTTGGCCGCGAATCATGGAGATGGTGTACTCGGAGGCGCGTGAGACGTCGCCGGCCGTCCGACAAGGCGCCGGCTTAATATTGAACGCGGATAGCAGCGCCGGCGGAATTAATCCGTGATTTAGCGGTGTTACGTCGTCGCCGTTGGGTAACCCAGCTTCCCACTCGTGCACGCGCTCGTCTTCCTCACCGCCGCTGTTTATTCCGCCGTCAAAGTCCCCGTTAACCTCCCCCATTTGGCCCTTCCAAAATTGATCCTTTTTTTCTGGGTTTACGGTTGAAATTGACCGGAAAACCGACCGGCGAAGTTTGGCCAACTTGTGGGGAGAGAGAGAGAGAGAGAGAGAGAGAGAGAGAGAGAGAGACTGAAGGTCAGAGGATAAAGAGAGAGAAAAAGAAAAAGTGCAAAATTAATACTATATCTTTTGTGACGCAGGAAAAATCGCGTGCCAACGTGGACGTATAAGCCAGATATTTTTGATTCTTTGCCCCTAAAAATCTAAAATATCTACTGCCACGCACCGGCGCGTGACCGGTTCATGTTGCTTTCTCTCTCCAACTAACACTTGTCAGTCCACGGTGACAAAAGCAGAGAGAGTCAATAGTCGGCGGACGAATGAGATAGTTCCGCGTGTACGAACGCTCGCTTTTGATCCAGCTAGGAAAGGGGAAGGGTATAATGGTAAATCGAAGGGGGGAACCGCCAGTAGAGTGAGGTTTGGTTGGTGACAGACCAATGAGGAGAGAGTGTATTGGTGAACAGCTGGCTGAGGGGAGAGGTTTCAATGAGAGCCGTTGGATGAGTGGAGGGGGATGATCGGACGGTGAGGGAGGTGGAGACGTAGCTGCAATGAAGGAAAGCCGCAACGTTGGGAAATGGGGAAGTGACGACTGACGACTGAGGACGTGGCGTAACCAGGCAATGGTCGGAGCAGCTGATCTTCACGTGGGGTATGGTGCTTGGCACGTGAGAAGGTCCCAGGCAGTTAACAACGTCTTTTTGCCTTGTTTACAGTTACAGTTACAGTTACGATGATGATTAATCCAGTACTTACCACGTTAGTGATCTCATTATCTCATCAGCAAAACTACGGTGTTCTGCGTATGGCACATTGGTAACGTCTAGCTTGTGGAGTGTGCACCTTGAATTTGATGCGTAAGACTTCACTAGTTCTATATGTCTCGTATCTTACTTTATTTTATTTGCTGCTAAAATCGTGAATCTTATTGCATGTAAAAATTTCGCAAATTTTGTAGCTTTATGTTGACAATCTTACTTAAAATGTATATTTTTGTAAGTTTTTTTTTTTTAAAAACAAACTCAAGGTTTAATATATCATACATTATTGTAATAATTTACTTGACACAATTGGCATGTCAAATAATTATATAAAGATCTATTCATGGTAAAAGTTCATTTTTATTTGATCAATTTTGACAGAGACAAATGAGTGTAGGACAATCAATTCAAATGTCAATTCTTATATCGTAATCCTAAAGTATTTTTAAAAACTTTAACCAACTTCGATCCACTTCACCAACTTCAATTAAAAAAATACCCTTTTTAACCAATTTTAACTCACTTCAATCAATTTCAACCCACTTCAACCAACTTTAACTCACTTTCCACTATTTTAAAAAACTACTTTAACTCACTTTCCACTATTTTAAAAAACTTCTACCCATCATATCAAAAAATTAAACTCACTTCTACCAATCTCAATCAATTTCACCCTTTTACCAACTCATATTTCCCAATGAAAAAATAAGCCCTAAGCAGTGTTACGAGAATTGGACCGGACCGGATGGTTCAACCGGGAATCGATGAGTGGAATGGTCCGGACATAGGCCCTAACCCGTTGGTCATTCAAACCGGTCAAAACCCGGTCAACATGCAGTTAAACCGGATGAACGGCCCAAAAAAAACCGGCCATTTACACAGCTGCGCTCGGATTTTTTGGTTTGCTTGGAGATAATTGATGTCTGACCGGCTTTGACGGGGTTCTGACGACCGGTGTGGACTGGGGGCCACCGACGCTAGAGCAAGCGAACAGGACGAAGGAGCCTCTACCAGATCTGCCAAGTCCTTTTTTATTTTTTTTGAGGGGGCATGGCTAATTGAAGCATGAATGCAGTGCAAATGATGAGTTGAAGAGAGAGGGGGGGGGGGGGGGGGGGAAGATCTCGAGAAAAGCATACTACGGCGCAGCTCAATAGGCATGCCCCTTATTTTAGCACTCTCCAGTCTCGTCCGTTATTTTTTAAAAATTTTCAAAGTTTTTTTGGGTGAAGGGCCATGTGATGAATGGGCTATTCTTTCGGCCATAAAATATGTATGTAATATGTATGACTCACTTTAGATGGTTTTGATGCCATTTATTTCAGGTAGAGAAATATAAAGACTAGGGGTGAGCAAAAAAAACCGAAACCGAAAATTGAACTGTAAAACCGGAAAAATCGAACCGAAAAACCGGTTAACCGGATCGGATTTTATGAAATTTTCGGTTCGGTTAACCGAACCGATTTTGTTCCCCGGTTCACGGTTCGGTTTCTGTTCGGGGGGGAAGATTTTTCGGTTACCGCGATTAACCGATCCGAACCGAATTTTTTTTAAATGGCAGCAAATAAATAGTAAATATTAAATAATAATTAAATTTCTAAACCATAAAAAAAAAAATGCAAATTTAGGTGTATGGGGTTCGGTTAACCGTAAACCGAACCGAAATTTCGATTAACCGAACCGAAATTCCGGTTAACCGGATTTTTCGGTTCGGTTTACGGTTCGGCTTTTTGTCGAACCGGTTTTTTCGGTTAACCGATTTCCGGTTAACCGGTAATTTCAGTTCGGTTCACGGTTCGCATTTTTCCCGAACCGAAAAAACGGTTAACCGGTTTTCGGTTAACCGAAAGTCCGGTTAACCGACTTTGAGCACCCCTAATAAAGACAACAATAATGTTCTGGAATTAATATTTTTACTAGAAATTTCTATGTTGGCAAGTATATGGAAAAATTAGCCTAAAGTTCACCGAGTCATGGATGCTGAACCCGGTTTACCGGTAAAACGGATCAGCCGGTCTAACTCCCATCTTAATGGTCCAACCGGTTTACCCATTGACCCACTCATTCGATCGGGTTGATCTCCGAGTCGGTTCTCTTAACATTGGCCCTAAGTACTTACTTTCAGACATTGTAATAGTTTTTAAGACCTTTTCTTTTTCTTTTCTTCATTTTTAATTTCTAAATGGCAGTACACAACTACTGACATCACACAACTAGAACTTTAGTGAAAATTATATTGTACTTCCGAGAGTATAATGCATGACACTCTCAATAGAGTTTCTGTCTTTTTGCAATTTAAGCCTTATTTTTTGGATCATTGGCTTCATCCATTCCTAGATTATATATGTTTGAACATAGCTTGTCTTTTTCTTTAAACTTTTCAGCAAAGCCAGAGACTAGTTGTCTCCAATAAACCCAGAATTTGATGATTATAATATAACAGACTACACTACAATAAACTCTAAAAAGTACAATCTAACTACTAAACTTAGTAGACAATCGTTTTCTTGCCAGAGTCGGACCACAGCTCCACTTCAGAGTCATACTCACAAATTTTTTTGGTTGGCTGGAATGATTTGCAACGCAGCCAACCAACACACAACTCATTTACCCAGTGAAGTTTCAACACTTGTATGGAGAAATAGTAGATTAGTTTAGACGGTCCTCCTGTAGAGATGCGGCCATTTTTCAGCATTTTGGTATCCACAGCAAGCAGTTTTTCTTCTACTACTGTTAAAGCATTGCATCTATTCTTTTTGTCCAAAGAATCTCCGGGGTTCGGGGAGAGAGTGGGAATTCATACAGCAACTTTAGCTCAAGAAGACGGCAACTTCTCCAGGAATTAAAGGACAGAGATATATAATACAAGGAAAATTTTCTGAGCTTCCCTAAAGACACCAACAGCAACCACATTTGTACAGTCACGATAATAACTAGGAAAAAGAAACTAACCCTCACCTTTCCTTCAAATGATTCTTTTTACAGCCCTGTTATATGCCCGTTTTATGACTGCAGGAGCCCAAAAACATATTTCACAATCTGCAGCACAGCTCTCACCACCTGATTCTCTATGTATATAGCCTTGAAGGGGGAAAAACCACAACTACAAATGTACAGGTTTCTGACTAGTACAAATCGACAAACTTTTATTTCTAGGCTCTCTGACTGAGCGCTGTAATGACTCAGTAGAGTAATAGCACTAAGATCTTATGACGGAGAGAAAAAGGAACCGAAAGAGGTGAAGCATGGGTTGCTTCTTCAGTCAGCTGTACAACTTCAGTTTTCTAATCCCACCTATGCAGGTTGAGGAGTCTGTCCAGCGATTCTCCTTTCTGCAGGTAACATTGTGAATAGCTTGTCAGAAGGAAACTGGCAACTTCAATGAACTAGATTCTAAGAAATAAGAAAAGAAGAGACCGGCCTTGATGATCTCAGAATTTTGTGTTTCTATTCCATGTTATGAAAAAGAACAGCGCATCAAAATTTACTGTTAAGAATTATCATTTTAGAAGGGAAGTGAGCATGTCATCTGGCACACAGTAACCGCATTGCCAAGTCAAAAGGTGGAACATCCAACAGAGAGATAACTTGTAACCACAACATCCGAAATTCAGAATTTGACGCAAGCTGCTGCTATTTAAGGCATAACTCCATAGGCGTGCAAGTCTTGGTGTTGCAAAAAACCCAACCCAACATAAGTACACAACCTAACTGAACCTAATGACCAATAATACAGCCAGCAACTTGGAGGAAAGGACAGGGCATTCCTTGACCCTTACAATTCAATTGTCGAAAGACTGTTACCAACAGACACTAGATCCCAAAGGCATTGACTGTTCATAGCTAAAGCACCCCCCCCCCAAAAAAAGAACAAAGGCAGATGCGAGTTTAGTGACGTAACAATTTTTAGAAACAGGAAGAAAAGAGAGAGTAGATCACACTGAAGCAGGCTTTGCAAAGACCTAGACTTAACTAGCCTAGCCTCATCCGTAACAAGCAGAGAGACTATTTCCAGGTTTAGTGAGATATTTTGCTCACATCCACCATAATCTAAAGCTAAAACAAGAAAAGGTACAGCAAAGCAGCCAGAGAACAAAGAATGCACAAAAAGCTCTACCATCAGAGATTGTCAATCCAGATAATAAAGAGGGAAACAATTGTTACCTCCTGCAGCAACAAGTTTCTCCACCCGAGCAACAATGTGCTTTCCATAAGTGTATTTCTTTAAAGCATTCAGATGAACCTTAATTCGTGAAAGGATATGTTCCCGTTGCTGATCACTGCAGGTCTCCAACACCTTCTGTACAACATAATTTGCAAATTGGTCTTTCATCATCGCCTGGTTTAGCAACGAAACAAAGTTGTCAGAAACCATCATGAAAACTTCTTTCTATTCTTGACTTCATTATCCAAGTTGACATCTACTACATATTTCAACAAACTTCGCTGATATAAACACCCTGATCAATTAAAAATACTTAATTGCAGTACAAACTGAACCACAATACAAGTATGCGACATAAGCATTGAGCTTTCTTCTTGAGCCTATACAAACCGTGAAAAAGGCTCAAGATCAACCTTTCTACCAAAGACTGAAATTCTCAAGAACATTTGAGTATTTCCACTGTGATGAGAAAGCCTACAATTCGTGAAACATTCACAATCCTATCGATAGCATGATCATTCAACAATGCCAGATAGACGTCCTACAGAGGCACAATACTCCACGTTGATGAGAGAGGCTACTTTTCGTGAAACAATCACAATACTATCAATAGCCTGATCCTTTAACAATGCCCGACAGACGTCGTACAGGGGCACAAATTGGCCTTAAATCCAAATGCAAGTCCATAGCCCCAAAGCCCAGCTGAGGTAGTGTCTACCCTTGAACTGTATAATTGCAGAGATATTGATGCAATTAGATTTCACACTTGAAAAACTGTCGATTGCCTACTACTCTATACAAAAGATGCATAGAATAGTTGAGAGACATTTTGCTTTAGTCCACTATAAATCAAGCTGAAAACTGCCTAAAACTGGCTTTCATCTGCCGAGGGAAAGTGGTATGTGATAAGCTAGATCTACCTAAATTGAACATAATCTCTGTCCTTCCCTTTTCATGGTTTCTAATCACGCTAATCTCAAGTTGGTAGGTGCACGCACTGCATCCTATAGCAGAATTTTCATCAATTTTCTTCCATTGATTCCTTGCATAGTATCCCACCAAATGTAACATGACTTCAAACAAAATCCCCAGCTGATACATCAAATACTAACTCCCAACAGTCGAATATGTTTTCCCCTAATCTCAGATAAAATCTTTAACCAGCTTCTGCCCTAAATCACCTGAACAATGATCTTGAGTCGCCAATGAGACCTCATATTCAGTTATTATGAAAGATTCAGATGAGCAAAGACATAGTCATTCTTTTTCTTTTTTCTTTTTTTCCTTGAAAGAGACATAGTTAGTCTTATCAGATCGAAGAACGAAAATAAATTTCACAGACCTGAAGAGGCTCATTCTCGTCAGTAGTGCCAAGCATCTCGTTTACTAGAAGCTCCCGTTCTTCGACATTACCAAAAGTCAGACATTTCTCCACCACATTGGAGGCAAACTTTTGCTGGCTCATTTGGACTATCTTCCCAGCCAACTCTTTGATAATAGCCGTCCGTTCATGTGGCTTCCCATGCTCCAGTACATGCTGTGGAGTTCAAAACAGTTAGTAATATGAGCAACAAAAGCTTATCCAACAAGTCATGCGTTGCAGTCTTGCAAAAATCTCTCACAAAATTTGTGAATGTATATTTAAACATGTAATGATATAGAAAAGGAGATGGTAAGGAGCATGGATTCAAAATGTGCCCGATCCACGACGAAACGACCGTATCGAAAAGGTTTTTGAGTTGGCTGAACCATGTTTTCACTGCGATATGGAACGTCATTTCCGCATTAGAGCGACTTTTCCATATTGCGACCGAAACCACAATCGCCACCGAGACCTAAACTGCATTTTGAATCCTTGGACTGAGGAGCTATCCTTGGCATACTTAAATAAGAACAAAGGATCAGATGGAATAGTACATAAATCCTACGTTGGACCTAATAAGTGACATGTGAGAAGTATACGATAGAAAACTGGCGGAAAGGAGGTCAAGAGTAACACAAAAGTAGTTTTAGCCGAAGACGCAGACAAGGAAATAGTAGTAATATTAAACAAAGGTAAAGTAATATTATTGTATTGATGCTCGTCACAAAAATGATAATAATGATGATAAGCAAATAAGTAACAAAAACAGTAACAAAGCCCCCAAAATAGAGAGAACAAATAATAATAGAAAGGAAAAAGCTGAAGCGGGGGAAAAAAGATTCAAAAATACATAACCACAAATAAGCAGAGGCGCCAACAAAGGTATAATAAATGTAAAATGCTTAAGGGCAAACTAACAATAGAAAGTAAACACAGTCGAGAAGTGTTGCCTTCTAGCTCTAGTACATAAAAAGATTGCCAAAGCAATTTTGAATAGGTAACATTTGTAAAAATAATTGTTAAGATAACCAAAGGACAATCCTTGATAAATAGGCACAACATTTGCAAGTGATCTTCTGAGCCTCAAAAATTTAAAAAAATATTTAAAAAAGTCAATTCAGGCATGATTATTATGAACAGGAGGCGCAAGCATAGGGCATGCCACCTCCCTGAAGGTTCAATTTTCAGACCTTTCATAATAGCATCCTCCTCCCCCCCCTCCCAAAAAAAGGGGAAAAAAAGAGTACAATAAAATTTTAAAAAAACAAAAAGCACAGAACAAGAAATGGTGACCAGAAATTCTAATCAAAGCACTACAAGCTAAGTCTCTCTACATCTCCTACTCCTAAGGAAGAGGAAGCGGTCAACACTCTACAGATTAATCATTAATGGATCAGTCCAAGACACTGCTGAAATTGAAGATGACCTTTGATGTAAAGACTTCCATTTACACAAAGCATAGTAACTCAGCTTGCTTTTTGTTAAGAGCTTCTGTAACTTGCTTGGACAGCTAGACTGTTCTCTGTACGTCAAAGCTCATCCAAGGTATTCATCCTACATGCAGCAGCCAAGGGGAAGATTTCCAGAGAGCATTCTCTGAAGAGCAGAAACTTCATTGTTGCAAAAGAATCGCCTCCTTTGACTATGTCCCTTTGTGCCATATCTAATAATCTGAATTTGTTGTCATCTTTGTCAATAGAATAGAGTTTCCGCGAGGCAGCCAAGGATGTGCTAGTTGCATGGAAAAGAAGGATGAAGAAGAGATTGCTGAAGTATTGGAATTGAATACTGAAGCAAATTGGTAGAATATGCTGAACACAAGCACCAGCACATTTTCCAGACAAAACTTCATCATCACTAATTGAAGTTCTCTGGACTCAAGTACATTATTGTGAGCATCAGTTCTCTTTTCTTGGTGAATAACACAAGCAGACAAAACAATTGCCATTAGACCTAATCTTTAGGTAGGTGGCATGACATCTCTCAGTATCCTTGTAGTTCAATTCTTTATTACTTAATAAGATATAAATTCTAGTTTGAAATTTTACTTTTTTGTTGATTTGAAGCAAACCAGTAAATGATAAGAAAAAATGGAACACTCTCTGTTACGAAAAGTTCACTGTCCCTGACTGTTTAAAGAAATGAAGAATGATTGCCAACCGCAGATTTAATTTTAACAAGTAAGGTTACACTAGGTTAGTTAGCCTAGCTACCTCTACAAAGAGATGGTCATTGAAAGGGCTTTATGGAGATAAAGGAATCATGCAAAGTGACCTAACAGTAGAACTCCATTCACATATATTTCTTCTGAGTTCTGACACACTTTTTTCCACCTCTTTCATAGCTTTTTATCACCTTGCTTTAGTACTTCTCTTTTTCAAACCCCCTTCTCCCCAAAAGGCACGACAACCCCACTGTTGCTATGCCTGTCAACTCTCTACCTTATACATATATAATTTCATCTCTTTTGGATGTAGAGCTTACTATCAGTTACTCCTCAGTTTGGGCATCACTTGTGTCTAATCACTCTAAATTGCATTTATTTAAAAACTGAAAATGCTCTACTTGGGTCATGCGGAAACACTTAAAACACTCTTTTCTTGCAAGGCTACCGCTTAATACATCGACCCTCTCTGGACCCTCCTTCACTAGGATCCATACTATAGGTGCTATTGTTGTGCCAACTCCACACTATGAGTTTCAGAAGTCTAAATTCCTTTCGCTATGAATGCGTACCTGAACCACATAGTTGCCATACTGATCTTGTGCCAACATGCTAACTGAACTCAGAATCTCGTCCATAACTTTGCTCTGAGTCTCTGGCTTTTTACAGTACTCCAACACCCTCTGTAAGCCAAAACAAAAGGCAATTCACTACAGTAATTCTAGTAAAAGGAATGTCATTGTGACCACTCTAGCAACTAGTTGGCTAACCTGAATCACACGACACCCGTATGGATGGGTTGAGAGAGTAACAACTTGATCAAAAAATGATTCCACTATAAACTGAATATGCTCCTCAGGTACACATTCAATGCACTTCTGGATTACGTGGTTTCCATTCTGATCACGCACACATCGCATTATATGGCCATCAAGTTCTTGGACCATTTTAATCTTCTGATCCAAATCAACAACTTCAATAGCCTATAATAGCGAACATTTAAAAAAATAAAAAATTGTCACCATTAGAATCTGGCTTATCATGTAATCATTCTTGGGATGCCAACCACAGCACAAACAAGATCAATAGGTTACCAGAAACGAATAGATTAGCAGACAAAAAGTTCTCCCAAAAAAAGGAGAAACCAGGGCTGTCACCAGATGAAAACACATATATACTGAACTTTTTTTTTGTTTGGGGGGAGCAGCAGCAACAAAAAAGCAACCACAATTCCACAAGACAGAAAGGCAAGAGTAGCTGGTTTGCACATTCAATCCAAGAGATGACCAGATGGAAAATTAAGAAATAGATACATGAAATAAGACAATAATCCAAGCATGACATCACGCAGACGAAAAAAATCCCTTCAAGAGAGTTAATAATTTACTCCCACGAAAAGTGAATATACAAAAATGAAATAACTCAAACTGAGATCAAAACACCTAGGCTAGAGCTCTGCAGAGACATCGATCAATAATACCTTTTGGATAACCCGACAACCATACATCTGCAGACTAAGAGTCAACACATGAGTGTCAAGCTCGCTGGCGAGCTCTCTTCTTTGAGAATCCATACCGTGCTCAAAAAACTGAAATGACAGCAAACATAGGACATCAATATATGATAATCGGTAGAGGATTTACTAACAATTAAACATTCTCAATAATTGGCAATGGATGTACAGAGCTAAATTGTTCACAGGATTGCGCAAGAAAACAATAAACATGCAACTGATTCCCTTATGGTATTATATACCGGAAAACTATTTAAGTTTCAATTACCTTCTGAATCACATAATTCCCAAAGACATCAGTCATCAAAGAAAGAGCGTGAGGGATAATTTCCTCAAACACCATGTTTTTCTCCTCTGTTATAGCAGTTTCAAGTTTTTGCTGAATAAAACGACTTCCATACTGATCCGCACTGTTCAAATAAGGTATTCAATAAGAATCTCATGTTTTGCACTTAAACCAAAAGAACATGTGAATATCACATACCTGAACTCAACTACATGGCCTTTAATTTCTGAAAGGTCAAAGCACTTGGTCTTATTGCTCTTGAACTCCTCCAACAGAGAGGACCCATAGCTCCCATCTATGTGCCAAGCTCCCATTACCCCACCACCTAGGTTCCTCACTGTACCAGGAAACCGCATGTTCAACTCATTATGCCTAATAGGACTACCTTGCCTGATAGTCGGAACAGTAGTTGTCAATGGACTACCAGGATATCCCATGCCAACCCCAAATGCATGATTTCCATAGTAACCATGATTGGAACCAGATTTATTTCCCAAAGGAGCAGCAAACTGTGACTTCTGAGGTGACATTGCAGATCCAAGATATGCTTTTTGAAGTAACTCCATATAATACTTATCAGGACCTTGATCACCAAAAGCAGCAACATGTGCGGCATATTCAGCTGATCTCAGATATTGAAGATACATGGCATCAGCAAGAGATGCCTGTAGAGCATTCCCCGCCATCTGATTCCCCATGCGACCAGAATCAGCAGCAGCTGCCAAATTTGTTCCAGAAGGCAAACCACCAATCAAAACTCTTGAATCCAAAGCAGAAGCTCCCATAGCTGAAGCAGCAACATTTTCTAGTAATGGAGGAAGATTGAAGTTGCCAAGTTGGTTTGCCATCATAGACGGCATTGGAGAGTTCAACGAAAACCCAGTCAAGCCATAATTTACAAATGATGAGCCACTGACATCTAGAGGGGTATACTGAGGCGATAAGCTGCCTCCATTTAAGGAGGATGGGCAGAAACCCTTTGAATATGGAACACCAGAGTTAACAGTAGATTTTGAACGCTCAACCTGCGGCCCCCTAAGGTCAGGCCCACCTATGGTGCCTCTACCTGCAGACTGAGGGGTAGTAGGCATATGCAAATGACCAGATTCAGATTTCCTCGTATATGAATGTTGCTTACCATGTTCCTGACCACTTTGCATACAAAAAAGGTAGTTACGGTGATCAGAACCATCTCGTTCAATTTGTGATGGTAAATAACTTTCACCATCGACGTTACCATGTGCAGAGAGATTCATGCCAGACAGAGCAGCTACCAGATCAGCAGAATCACCCACTGCAGAAGATGACATACCATTAAACGAATTCGCAGTAGTGACACTCTTTTTTGAGGCTCCCCCTCTCCCTTCACCAATAGGTGTAGGACAAGGACTAGGAGCCCTAGCTATATGCTGGGGATCAGGTGTAGTGCTTCTAGATAAGGATGCACCCAAAGCAGCAGCATAGCTATATGATGCGGAGGCAGCAAGATTCTGGGAGGAAGATGAACCCTGAAGATTAGCACCCTCACGACGTAAATGAGCCAGCTCAGCTTCAGCGGAACCTAATCCATCAACACCTTCATCAAAAGCATTGCGGCTAGCTGGACGAGAAGGATGTCTTGAAGAAGGATTAGAACGTCCCAAGTCATCCTACACAGATAAATTGCTAAGAGATCATAAAAGTGTACACGATGAACTGGGAATCAAGGAAAAGCCAGCAGCATAGATATGCACGTGCATGTGTGCCAGAAAAGTTTTTCTTTGGGGGGTGGGGGGTTTATAAGAACATCTAACAAGCATGCAATGTGGAAAGATTACAACAAATTAGTTAGCTTGAGCATCCGCAGAAATAGATGTTAAACAGAAAGGGCATACAACAATAGCCACGCATTGAAGACCTGCACTAAATACAAATGTAACTCCTCCAAAACCAGAAGGATAAAATAGTCTCTTGAATAAAACCCTTACACCCTTAAAGAATACTATATCACAACAACATTGTGCCACACCCTGGATAATGGAAAAGCTTGCAAGAGAAGATAATTCAACAGGGTAAAAAGTTTAAAAAGAAAATATGAGTATGTTAGATGATATTTTGGATGCCAAAGGAATGGAAGGGTTACATATGCTTTGTCATCAATATGATGACTTCGAGTTTTCAAATGTGATCAGTAGCCCATCCAGCCTGAAATTACTTTATCAGTAAAAACAATAAATTTTTCAAAGAGAATGTGTATGAAAATACATTGTAAAAATAATGATCATGAGAGTCGAATACAACAATGAAAACGAAAATAGAGATTAAATCTAAAAGTCCAAGGCATTTTTCTGAAATATAGTGTCGCCAATGGCCAACCCACTATTTAATCAGATAATTGTGAGCAGAAAAGCTTTGACCAGCCTTTTCAACTGTGCCTTCCTTCTTACTTCAAGCAGCAACACAAATGGGAACCAATACTCTATATAGCTTGACTCATAATGAGACACAGGCTGACAGATACGGAGGAGTTGAACTACAACAACCGCCATTCAAGACTAGGGTGAAGGGCATGGAGGTAAGCTATGGCATCTAGAATCCACTGAGATGCTGTCAAATTAGGCTATGGCAGGATGGGCACTGTAAACTTTCTTTAAGAACAAATAACTTTGAGGAAAACCTGTTTTCCTCCAAGATAACTGACTATAAGGAGGAAAAAAAATATGACAATACTGTATCACTAAACATGCAGTAGACAAACATTGATGCCGAAGACAATATCAAGAATGAAATGCCACATAGTAGCATAATCAATACTACCAAAAAACAAGTATAACCAAATCATTAAATAATACCCATAGAACAGCACCAAGCACAGTGCATAAACTACTACGTAAGATTACCTGAAATATTTCTGCTAGACTCTTCTGCTTACTCCCGAGTCCGATACCAGGCAGACCAGGCAGTCCATCTTTACCCCAGTCAGCTGATCCCTGGGCCTTCTCCGGCTCAGCCTGCCTCTCCTCTTTCTTTGACGTAAACCCAGGAGGCATTGAATACAGTGACCTACCAGGTCCATTCTCGGTCTGGGTTACTTTCCTCTTATCCCCAATTCCACCCAACACTGAGCTCCCGCCTTGCAGTCTTTGAGCAAACCTCCAATCCTCCTTTGACAACAGGGGTGGGGGCAACCTCGGATTCAAGTTGACATTTGAATAATAGTACGATAAATATGCCGGATCAGCCCTAAGCTCCTCCTCAGACATAGCCCCATTGCCATTCTTACTCCTAGCGAAATCCGAGAAAGCGCCACCATTACCAAACAGCCCCCCAACTGCACTCAATGAACCCTCAACAGTAGGAGGGGCGGACCCACTCCGGTAGATATTGAGCTCACGCTCACGATCATTGGCAGGCTCTTGCCGCCTCTGCTCGCGGAGCAACATCCCTATCTCTTTCTCTAATTCATCCGCAAATGATCCCTCGTTGCTCCCACCAATAGTCGGTCTCCTGCCCAATTCAGGCATCATTCTTTCCCGCTCAACTATATTAAACCTATCCCCCCAACCCAAACCCTAGGAAAGCCCAAATAACATATCAAGATTGAAACTTTTTCGAGCCTTAAACAGCTAACAGCAATTATTTACAGCTATAAAATCAGAACACAAATGGAACGTCTTTCAAAGCCGTAAACACCAACAAGTTTAAATCAAATTATCAATGATCAGGCATCAAACTTCGCAATTAGGTTTTAACTTCAACCTCAATTAATAAACCCTAGAATTAAAATAAGAGAGAAAAGGAGTTTTATCTGGATTTCATCGATGATCAAGCAACAGCGCCCGCCATGTCTAGTACTTTGTCACATTGAGAGACAGGAGGACAGAGAAGGACAGACAAAGAAAAGGAGAGTGAATTTGGGTGAATGGAGATCGGAGAAGTTTCAACGGTTAAGATGAATTCCGGCGGCTATTGGATATTGGGTGGGTGGGGTTCCTTCTTATTGCAAGAACCCCCGCCTATGTTAGGGTTTTTGTGCGATGGACTTTGGCTGCATAGAGAGCAGAGGAGAGAGAAATACTGAGGTTTTGATCAGAAACATTGAATAAATACAACCTGACCTTTGTTAGTGTCTTTTAATACCGAACATTGTACTACTAATTATTGTTGTTAATTATTACTTTTCTGCTCCTGTTTTTTTTTTTTTTTTTTTTTTTTGGGGTGGGTTTTTGGCAAAGAAAAATGGAAAGGGGTGGACCAAAAAAAGTTCATAAAATTGAAAGTTCTCCCTGACCATCCGAGGAATTAGGGCAATTGACCAAGTGGTAGCCAACTGATGGAGATAGTGGAAAGTGGCAAAAAAATGCAGATATTTTTTTAATAAAAAATACATTAAAAAAAGAAAAAGCAGATGAGGGTTTTGATCAAGCATAAATGCAGATACATAGACAAAAGCACCCCCAAAATCCCAAAAAAAGTTGAGAGAGTTGGTAGATTATCCAAAGTACCCCCTTGTGTTTATTTTGGGTTTAAACTTTAAACTTATTTTCAAGAAGCAAATCCAGAAAGTGGCCTCTATTAGTGATCACTGGTCAGAAAGTATTACGATGATGTCTACTCCGGCAGAAGCGTGGGAGGGATTTTGTGACCCTCACGAAGTATTTGGTCTGGCCGGGTCTCTCTCGTCGCCCTATCTCCTCTCTCTACTCTCGCTCAAAGTACACCTTATTACAACCCTACTCCAACAACTTCGTCACAATCCTACGGCCAAACTCCTTTGCATTATCTACCTCGATGAATCAGCTAGTGTCGACGAACACATCTAGTGATTATAAGGCCCGCCTAGTGTTTCTAGCTGTTCTCCAGCAACTGGGCTGATTCTCGAGTTGCCAACAGTACAGGTGGACGGCCAACTCTCCGGCAGGTGTAGCGGTTTAGGCTATGACTGCAACTATTGACCCAGAGCACGATTGGACCGTTGGATGCATTTCCTTGTGCATCTGCCTTGTGCAAGTGTGGCTAAATAAGTTGGCCTGTGCTAGTCATTTCCTAATTTGTGTAATATCAGTTCTGGGTGCATTTTTTTAGTTGCTTTATTTAGTCTGCTTTAGCCATTTTATTTATCTTGGTTCACCTTAGTATTGTTTATTTTGTTTTTGTTATTATTTGCTTCATTTATTTTGTTATCATTGTTATTAAGTAGGGTTATTGTTGGTTTTTCTATGTTTTGTTGTTGGGTTGGCAGTATTAGTATTATTATTAGTGGTAATATTATTATTAGTAGTAATATTATTATTTTTACTACTAGTACTACAATTGTTGTTATTGTGAGCATTTGTCTTAGTATTAGTATCAATACTATTATTTAGATCATTTATTGTTTCGTTACTATTGTTTTTTTATTATCACTATTATTATTATTGCCACTTACTATTTTTTTAGCATCTGTCCTCCTACGCATTTAGTCAGCTTTGGTAGTATTGTGTAGTATTTGTCTACTATTTCTATTCTCTTATGCTTATCTTAGTAATTTATTATAATAGTGGCTCTATTATTATTGTATTATTTGTATTATTTATTAACAGTGACCATAGTTTTATTTATTTTTACCTTTACGATTTTTTTATAATTTTATTGTTGATGTTGTGTTATTATTATTACTATTATTATCACTATTATTGTTGTTGTTTTTGTTGTTGTTGTTGCTGCTTCTATTGTTATTATTATTATTATTATTATCAGTGGTGGTGGTGATGTTGTATTGGTGTTGTTATTGTGTGTTGTCGTTTGGTGTTGGTGGGTGTTATTAGCATAAACTAGTGGCAAGCAATGTATTAGCCCAAGTCAGTCCTTCAAGGGGAAATGGGGTTAGCAGGGGAATAAGATTTATGAAGTTGCATCTTAAATCTTGCATCTTGAAATATTGGGTCACTTACTAGCAGGTCGATAGAATTAATGAAAGCTTTACATCGACATAAGATTAATATAACTTGTGTTTAAGAGGCTAAGTGAGTAGAAATTAAAGATAGAGAAATTGATTGATATAAACTGTAATAATCGAGATCAAACAAGGTTAGGAATGGAGTTGATATTTTGGTTGTTAAGGAATTGGTTTACCTCGTTATTGAAGTCAGATGTAAGAGTGATCACATTATGGCTATTAAGGCCCTGTTCTTTTCGTAGGTCCTTTTAGATTTACCAACCTCAACCCAATTCAGTCCACTTCAACTCACTTCAACCAACTGTAACTCACCTAAAAAAAATACCAACCTCAACTAATTTCAACCCACTTTAACTTACCTCAATCTACTTTAACCTATTTCAACCAATTTCAACCCACCCCTTTATAATTTTAATAATTTGTAAAGTATCATGTGAGATTTAATTATTTTTACAAAGTAGTATGATTTAAAAATGGTGAAAATTTATAAGTAAATTGGGGTTAAGGTAGGTTGAAGTAGGTTGAGGTGGGTTGAAGTACATTGAAGTAGGTTGAATTTTTTTTATATGATAAATTCAACTTGGTTAAAATAATGAAAGTAGATTGAAGTTGGTTGAGATTGATATTTTAGAATTGATCCACGAAAAGAACATGACCTAAAAAAATTAGAAAAAAAAGTATTCCGTCTGCAACTATAAAATTTGATAATTTCTTATCATGTTCAAAATCCATACCTTCGGGAATCATTTAATTTCTAATTGCAATTTATAAACGTGAGACACAGATGAAGATATTGAGATATGGAGATGATTACCGGAATGCATCGCACAAATTAAATGACGCAAAATATTTAAGCACGTATCAGTGCCACCTCCTATATTTTAGAATTAACAACAATTTATATTGCTGATATATTTTGTAACAATTACGATCATACTATTTTCTTATGTTACATCTGAATTTTTCGAATACGGGCCTGTTATTTTCGTGGGTAAATTCAGGTGGGTTAAAGGGTGAGGTGGGTTGAAGTAGGGTGAGGTGAGTTGAAGTAGGTTGAATTTTTTTAATGTCATAAATTGAACTTTAGTTGATAGTAGAAGTGAGTTTAAGTGAGTTTAAATATATTGAAACAGATTGAAGTGGGTTGAAGTGGGCTGAGGTTTGTATTCTCAAATTTACCCATGAAAAAAAGGTCTGTATATAAAAAGTTGTCATCAATAAATTTTGTAACCCAAATGGTCAAAAATAATTGACAAGTTGTGCCGGCCTCCAACTTCCAGAAAAATAATTACAAAATTGTGAAATTACCATTCTGCGAAAAAATGTACTAAAACTTACAATAACTTAATAAATTATCACACATAATTACATTCTCATTGTTTTAACCCATTACAACCCACTACCAAAAAAAATATACCAACTTCAACCCGCTTTAACATACTTCAACCCACTTCAACCTACTTCAACCCACTTCAACCCACTTCAATTCACCTCCAAAAAAAAAAAAATATCAACTTCAACCCACCTCAACCCACCTCAACCAACCTCAACCCACTTCACCCTTTTACCCACCCCAATTTACCTACGAAAAGAACAGGCCCTAAGGTGGTGGTAGAATCAAAATTCTAAATGTAGTTAGTATTTATGCACCTCAAATAGGTTTGGTGGAGGATATTAATAAGCACTTCTAACAGGATTTGGATCTCAAAAAAAATACCAACTTCAACCCACCTCAACCTACCTCAACCCACTTCACCCTTTTACCCACCCCAATTTACCCACGAAAAGAACAGGGCCTAAGGTGGTGGTGGAATCAAAATCCTAAATGTAGTTAGTGTTTATGCACCTCAAATAGGTTTGATGGAGGATATTAATAAGCACTTCTAGCACGATTTGGATTTGGTTATTCATGATGTATCTTAGAGTAAGAAAATTTTCATGGAAGGAGCCTTTATTGGCCATATTGGTGTGAAAGCAGATGGGTATGAAATGGCACGCGGAGGCTTCAGTTATGGGAAGAGAAACAATTGAGGGGTTTCTATTATAAACTTTGCAGTTGCCTATGAATTGTTGGTTGTAAACTCCTTTTTTAAGAAGTAGAACAACTGGGTGACCTTTAAGAGTAGTATCATAAAGATTCATATTGATTGCTTTCTAATTACAACAAATAATAGGAGGTTGTGTAAGGATTATACAGTGATACCAAGTGAGTATTTGGGAACTTAGTATAGGTTACTAGTGATAGATGTAGAGTTCAAATATTCAAAGTGGAAGAAGAGTCATGTTAGGGACCCTAGAGTTAAGTGGTGGAATTGTACCAAGGAGAAGTTCTCAGAGAGAATTACCGAGGAAGGAAACTGGAAGCAGGTAGAAGATGCAAATACAATGTAGAAAGCAATGGTAGACTATATTCGAAGATCGCTAAGAAAATCTTAAGGATATCTAGGAGAGATGGTAGCAAAATAAAATGAGCCTAATGGTGAAATGATAAGGCAAAGGAGAAAATTAAGGAGGAAAAAAGAGGCGCACATTGCCTCCATTAACAGTGGAACCGACAAAGAGAAGAAGATTAGTGGAGTTAGATATAAGTTAGTAAAACAGGTAGCTAAGAAAGTCGTCGTTGTAGCTAAAAGCATGGCATATGATAGGTTATATCAAAAATTAGAGATTAAGGAAGGTGAGAATGAGGACCTTAAGTTGACGAGGGTTAGGGAAAACTAGAGATTTCGGCAACATAAGATGCATCAAAGATGAAGATGGTAAGATCCTGGTTGAGGATGCAGAAATCAAGGACAGATGGCAAAGGTACCTTTTCAAGCTCCTCAGTGGTGAAGTATTAGAGGATTTTCGGAGTAGGGAATAAGAGAGTAGTAAGAGGCAATATGACCCTCATTTTTACGAACCTATCAGCAATGATGAAATTAAAGAGGTCTTAGAGAAAATGTCCAACAGAAAGCTCGAGGGGCCAAACCAAATACCGGTGGAAGTGTAGAAATGTTTAGGTGAAGAGGAATTAAAGTAGGCAACAGAGCTTTTTAATATTATTTGTAGGACTACTAAGATGCTCAAATAAGAGAGGTTTAGTACATTCATCCCACTGTGTAAGAACAAAAGTGATATTCAAGATTATAATAATTATAGATATATAAAGCTGCTCTGTCACACTATGAAATTATAGAAAAGGGTGATTGAGAGAAGATTGCGAAAGAATATTTTAATATCAGAGAACAATCTAATTTTACGCTAGCAGATCGACCACAAAGGAAATTTACCTCCTTAGAAGGCTCATGGAATTGTACAAGGATAGAAAGAAAGATCTTTACATGATGTTCAAAAATCTGGAAAAAGCATATAATAGAGTTCCACGTAAAGTGTTATGGAGATGGTTGAAAAGAAGAGGTATCGCTTGCATATATTCGAGTTATTAAGAATATATATGAAGGAGCTAGGATAAGTGTTAGGGTGCCAAGAGGAGTTACCAATGACTTTTCCGTTGTTATGGACTTTCATTAGGGTTCTAATTTAAGCCCATTTCTTTTCACTTTGATTATGGATGAACTCATGAAAGGAATTCAAGATGAGTTACCATGGTATATGTTATTTATGGATGATATTATCCTTATTGATGAGACTAGAGCAGTTAACAATAAGTTGGATTGATAGAGACATATATTTGAGTCTAGAGGTTTTAGGTCAAGCAAATCGAAAACCAAATACCTACATTGTGGTTTTAGTGCAAGAGCAAAGGAGAGGGAGAAGTCACCATAGGTGGGATGGCAATACCAAAGGTTGAGAAATTTAAATATATGGGCTCGATCATTCAACAGAAAGGGAATATTGCCAAGGACATTAACCAGCGCATAAAAATAGGTTGACAAAAATGGAAGAATGCTTCAGGTGTACTGTGTGATAAAAAGATGTTAGTAGAAACAAATGACAAAGTTCATTGTACGGTAGTTAAACCGACCATATTGTATAACTCAGAATGTTAGTCAATTAAAAAAAAAAAAAACACAAGTTTGAAGGTTGATAGTAGCAGAGATAAGGATGATTAAAAGGATGCCTGACTGTACGAGGATGGATAGAATTAGGAATGAAGTAATACAGACATAGTCAAAGTGACTATCATTAAGGATAAGACGAAAGAGGCTAGACTCATAAGGGTTGGTCATGTGAAGAGAAGGACTGTGGATGCTCCTTTGAGAGATGTGAGAGAATTAACATCCCTGAAGATAGAAAAAATAAGAGACGACCAAAGAAGAACTTCAACGAGATTATTAGATGGGAGTTAAAACTTTTAGGGTTGATGGAGGACATGATTCAGGATAAGAGACTATGGCGGGATAGGATTAAGGTATTAGATCATAAAGACATAGCCTCATAAATATCCTTTCGCTGCCGTAAGGTAGGATATGTAGTTGTGTGTTACCGAATATTTTTTTTATTTTTCATATGTTATATTTATATGCAGGTAGTACATTCATATAGGAGGAGACAGTCTTAGTATACCTCTGTTTGTTAAGGTATAGTACTTTTCTCTATGATGTTGCACTTATATTTTACATAGTTACTATCACCTGTCTTAATTCATTCTCCGCTGCTTATCTTTAGTTGTTTTCACAAAATCTTTTTTTTTTTTATGGGTCTCTTAGAATCAGCCTCTCTATTAGTAGGGATGTTTGTAGAAGTAAGGTTGTCTATATCTGGATCTCTCTAAATCCCATAAAAGCAGGACTCACGCTGGGAGGTGGTGGCGGTGTTGTGAAACTTTAAACTTACTTTAGGGCAACCAAAATTTTCACTAGGCATGCATGTATGCATTGCCTTATTTTGGTAATTTCCACCATGTACAATCTGGATGTGCCCATATATAGGCATTATATTTGGCTTTCTTTTGTCGAGCTAGAGAGTAGAAATACATGCATGTTTTCTAATTCATGAAAATATTCTTATGTTTGTATAAGTAGTATATATATAGCTTAACAACTTGGATAGTTGTGGTATGATTTGTAAATTTCTTTTTATCCTTTGGCTAATTATTTGGAAAGTAGAGATTCCTTCCCTTCCTCAAAAGCCTGTAAGTTTCATAATCAATATATTTATTCCCTTATCTCTTGTATGGTGATTGGTGATCTTTAAATTACGATCTATAATGATTTAAAATATCCACCTTAACAATATTAATCTCCGGTAGTCACATAAAACTATCTAATTGAGCTACTAAATTTTGTTATGACAACTCGTGTCATATTAAGTGGTGTGTTATAATGATGTATAATTCTTAAGCTCCTCTTCCTCCTCCTCTCTCTCTCTATCACTCTCTCTCTCTCTCTCCTCTAAAAAAAAGGTTACTAGACTTTGTTATTTTCAAATTATAGCTTCAATTCTTCTTTTTTTTTTTCACTGTGTTATTTGTGGAAAATGAGTTTCATAGTCCTAAAATATGAAGTTTATTATCTCACCAAAAAAGAATATGAAGTTTATCATGCTAACATTTCATAATAACCAATTCATTTTCTTGTATTCGATTTAGAATGAAGGATATTAATAGTTTAGGTTACCTTCTTCATTATTTTCTACATTCGCTTTGACATGACAGCAAGTTGTAACATTAAATGTCTATTTTGCATTACTTGATTTATGTTTTTGCTTTCAAAAATTAAGCGTGTATTTGAGTGGCATTGAGCTTGAGCTTGAATTTGAATTTATGAGCTTACATTCGAGCTTTTGCTCAACTTCTACCTCATACCTTGGTAAAATCAAGCTTGAAATTGGTTCACCCAAGGCTTGAGCATGTGTAGGCTAGGCTCATCTAAAACACAAGTCTAAGCTTAACTATTCTAAGGCTTTTTTTTTGGGGGGGGGGATTCAAATGAACTATTATGAGGCTTTAAACCTAAGTTCGACTTATTTGAGAATCATTTATAAGTTTACCTTTTAAAATTTGGATATGAACCTCGCTCTTTTAGGTTTTGATGTATAATGAGGTTCTACATACAAAAGTATTCCTAAAGATACCCAGTCTACATAGTAGACTAATTGTTTGTTATGAAGTGATGGATTGCTTATATCAACCAAATGGTTACAAAGGTGGAAGTGAAGGTTTGTGTATAAATAGTGCAACTACTTTACCTTTGACTTTACATGAGGATGTGAGGAGAAAAAAAAATCTAAATTCTAAAGAGAAAGGAAGTATCAATGAGAGATTATGAAAAATCGGGTTAGACAATAAAGTTACGTCTTGTGTTTTATGACCGTGAATTGTAGTTATAATTAAAAAAAGTATCTTTACATAGAAGATTAAGTATTCATAAGGCTCAGTTCGGGCTCACTACGGATTAGGTTTGGTAAGCCAAAATTGAGAATTTGCCACCTAGCTTGGCTCCACCACCCCTTTCTCAAAAATATTTGATTTACAATTATTATTCAAGAGGTAATAGTATAGATCTATACTTCGTACCTTTTCTTAGGCATGGCATAGCAACATATTGTTGAAGTGCATTTAATATAATGATGGTTGTGGGTCTCTTGTAATCGATTTTTCTGCTTGCATGTGTGCTTGTTGGGATAATATGAAGTACAATTGTATTTTTGAGAACTACACGAAAACGGAATCCACACTGAGAACTATTGTTATTGTAATAATATAATGATGTCTACTTTCAAAAAAATAAATAAAAAGGCATTTACACGTATAATACCTTATCACATTTTACGTTAATATATAATACGTATAAGGCTGTCAAAACTTAAATAGCACTACTTGCCGTGAATCGCAACTAATTCAGTTGAGAGTATAGGAAGCAAACACAAACGTTAGTTGCTTGGAGCATTTTAGACTTTTTCCCCCTATCATTAGTTGGGTATAACCCAAAAAGTAAAATGTCCGAGGAAGAATATAAGCAACTTCTAAATACCATCCCAAAACATCCACTAGTACAAGCCTAAAACATCCCCTGTAATGCCCCCAAAATACTAATGACATGATTTACGAAAAACTACAGCGGAAGACTTAATGATAGAAGGCGCTACCGCCGTCCTGATAAGGACAAGGATCACTGAAACAATTTAATCTTGCAACTCATGTTCATAATCATAATATCTATTAAGCTAAAACACTCCAAGATCAAAGCCCATAATAGTTCAACTTTAATACAATTGACTTAATTATACCATATACTAACTCGCACTCCATACTACACAATTATATTGAATATAGACCCAACTTGACCCTGAGATCGATCCCAATATTTATGCAATGCTGAATCTACTGTGAACATCTGATGACTTCCAAAAGGGCTTGCTAAATGGAGAAACATATGATACTTCATCACCTAAAATGGAAATCATGAAAACAATTTGAAAATATGAGTTAAAACTCAGTATATACATTCCTGTATTATAAAATGAGTATAGAAACGCTGTTCATGGGTACCCGCCTTTGCAATTCATTTAGTTCGCAATAACAATGAAAATGAAAGTAATGTGAAACTGAATTGCTCATTATTATCTGGATGTGAACCCCTTGCAATAAACGATCTATATATAGGTGTACACCTGCCAATCCGATCAAGAGTTGACCTGAAGCTGCGCGGCTAAATGATAGTCTGACGCCCTATAGATGATAACTAACGTGGTCACAAGTTAAATGGAAGATTGCTGTATAAACTGATTCATTGATAAACTCATTAAGAGTTGTAACTTGATAAACATGTTCTGCTTTCCGAAGATACAGGCAATGGACGTACCTGGGATCTTTTGAATGTAATCTGACATGCAAAACATGTTTTTGATTTGATAGATATGTTGTGACTTGATAGGACTTTGTTGTGTTAAATTACGCAAGTGCACGGCGTATCTGTAGCTAGCAACCGGCAAGTACGGGTCGTGTCCACGAGGAACTTGTTTTCGACTAACAAAACTAATCAACTAACCCAATCTAGGCCAAATCAAAATATGAGTCTATGACTAAACTAGTGAACACAATATCAACTAAGAATCGAATGAGGGAACAAAATATTAAAGTACTCAGGTTGGAATTAACAGCACAATTATGCTAGCTGAACTAATTAGTAACCCCGCCGAACAATCCTAAAGATGCGTTATGAGTGAATAGATTGCCAATTAAGCCCATCTTCTCCCTCTCTCAAGGGTCGAAGACTAATCCTAGAACTATAGTTACCTATTTTCATGGGACTAAAGGTCACAGGATTATAACATCTACAATCTCTAATCCCAACTAGAACCTTGATTATTTTCATATCAAAATCTTAATTGTCTATTAATTCGCACTAAGTGAAGGTTCCGTCTTTCAACGCTCCCCTAAACCCAAGTAATAAAGGATGAATGCACTCTCAGGCATTTCATCGAGCATGTGGCGTGCATAGTAGAAATCATAAACGCAAAAACAAGGAAAGTAAGGGATTGGGGCTACAATTGATTCAACTAAACATAATCGGCTTTAATCCCAACCCAAGTTGGGAATTTAGCCACACATCACTTCACAATCAACAACCATAATTTCAATTCTACCAAACAACATTCAATTCACAAAAACCTAGAATAAGAATAAAGAGAAGAGAAGGAATCGGGAAAACGAACTTGAATTGATTGTTGCTGAAAGGTAGATCCAACTTCAATGCCAATGAATTCAATATAAAACAATGGAAATCCAAAGCCAAAATATATAACCTAAAAATTGCCTCTAAACGTCTGTGAAAAGAGAAAACTGAATCCTCCCCTAAAAAGAGCCCGAGGAAAATTTAAATCGCGCAGTCGAAAAAGTTGGCACGGTCGTGCCCAGAGGCACGAGCCCACCGTGCCAAAATACTGCTGGAGTCATGCGAGCACCGTGCACGTGGCACGGTGTCGCCACGTGGCACGACCATACACTTGGCTAGATGGCCTTTGTACCGTGCTTGCATGGTACGGCCAGGCTTTTTGCCCCGGGATATCCGTGCTTGATCTGTGGAACTCTACGCGACGCTTAATTGACCTCCTTCACGACTTTAGATTTGCCTCTTTGACGCTCTTTTCTACCAAATATTAACTATCTTTCCGTTCCTTCAACAAAGTTCCTGAATTTACAGAAAGACGTCATACGAGCGAAATATATGCGTAAGAGATCGATTTGACCTTTCCTGACGTGATAAAGCATGAAAATGTAGGAAAAATCGAGTCAAATACGGGCTAAAATATGGTATAAAAATAAGTTTATCAGACTTATGCATAACGGGGAAACGATAACTAGGCCTCGGTTCTGTTTCATAAATGTCATTGTAGGTATGTGTAGTCAGTAAACAATCCTTACTCACATAATTGAGTAAGTATGTGTAATAGAAATTGAGTAATTAAATGGTGTACATAACTTGGATATTTCAATATAACTTCAAAACTGAATTAATAAAAGTAATTAAATTCGATATAAAGTAAATAAAAGTAAAATAGAACACAATGAGATATATGAGATTACAAAGGAAAAGGCCTTGATGGTGACAAATGAGAGAGTGGTTGTGGCCTTTCTGAGATAGGTTGATGATACAGGTTTAAGGCACGGTGATGTACAGCTCGGTTTAAGATAACAGCGAGTACACTAGATTGGTTTGATAAATACATTTGATACATTTTGAATTGAATAAGTAATAAAGGTTTGAGGTCAAGAGAGATATATCTTGGCTCAAAATGGCATAAACTGCAATAACTTGGTATAATAAATATGGTTTCTAGGTCACAACTCTCCCCACTTCTCATATTCCATTCATAAATCCATTAAATACAGTTTTTCATCCCAAATATATTATTGATCTCAATGAAAGCTATTGAACTCTCCAAACTTGGTACTTTCTAGGTAATATCCATAAGTGATTCAAAACTCATAATTAAGCTCCCCAAGTGCATGTTTCTCTTCTTTTCTCTCATAAATTGAGATGAAAATCCCAATAAAATCCATGAATATTTACCCTTAAATGACCTTACTTGACCCAAAATACACAAAATGAGTGCATGATCAATCTCACTCAATCTTTATTATTGCTATTTACACAATTATTCAAAATGTTTCCAAAAATCACCAAACTCCAAATACTCAATCACAATTTATGAAATCTTATAGGAAATTTGAAAATAATATGGAAAATATACAGTAAAAGTTTTAGAATTTTCCTTCAAGTATACGCTGCACAGAAATTATAATAACAGTGCAATTTGCACCAAAGCAGGTCAGTTTACTTCAAAAATTCATAACTTTTGCCCTTGATCTCAAATGGAGACCAAAACCCCAATATGGAAAGATTAAGAACTCTTAAAAAACTTTTATTCACAATAGGGTTGTCAAAATGGGACTAGAATGCAAGTGTGTTAGTTTTTGGTTGAACCTGCGCACTTCTAGTAAAACAGCCATATCTTTGTCCACAGAACTCGAATTAAGGCGATTCAAAAGGCATTTGCAAGCTAACACACTGAACTATCTATCCATAAAAAATTATAATTTTTCAGTGGCCAATCATTACCAGTTTAATCCCAAGGTTGCCCTATTTTCTGAAATTTTTCAGCCTTTACTGTCAAGGCTTTCTCCCTTCTTTTCACACAATTCCCCATCCAAAATCACACCTTGAAGTCATGTAATAAGGTTTTGGTCCTTCCCATCACCATACAAAACCATCACACTCAATTTCACTTCAAAATCATGTACATCAAAGATCATTTTTCAATCAAATATACACTAATAACATACTTGCTATCAAAGGAAGGTTAAACCCATGCATAATCAATAAAACCCTAACTTTTGGCCAACTTCCACTTCATTCAAGATCACCAAGAACATCCTCATAATATTATTAGAGATTAAAACCACTAAATCAAATCCAAAAATCCAAGAAAAACAAACTTCCCACTTAAAGCTTGCATGATTATGAATAACCCTAACCCTAACATACTCCCAACTCAACTCCACCATGATCAACATCAAAATAACTCTTATTTCTTATCAAAACATCATGATCAACTATCAAAAACATCAAAATAAGAATCAAAACTAAGATAAAAATCAAAACCAATAAGATCAAGACTAAGGTTACTCACTTCAAGCTTGATAAAAGTAGAGATGGAGGTGACGTTCAGTGGTTTTGATGATGGATGATGGTGGCTAGTGGCACTAGGATGTCAGGGGGTCACAGGCAACCGGGGCTGGCCGGAAAACACCAACAACAGCAGTAACTTGAAAGAGGGGGGCTGGCCGTGTAGAGTGAGAGAGAAGAGAGAGATGTGGGTTGAGTTTGTTGTATTTTTTTGACTTGTCTCATGCTTGGCTGAATTTATAGTTCAAAAAGAATGACTTTTCCCTAACTATGGTTAGGCTTAATCATGGTAATTAGCTAAGTTAACATGTAAACTTATTAGGTTTCAAATTGGGCCGAAATAACTTGGGTTCGGAAATAAAGCGATTCATAACGATAATGTTTTTGCGTAACTCAAAATTAAATTTTTGTAATGTAATAAATTACTTAGATTAAACTTGTTAGAGCTTACTATCAATTCTTCCAAATACATTTTTTTTTCCACCTGGATGATAAATATATTTGAGAAAATCTTTAACATGAGGTAATTAAATAAATAAACATAATTTAGGAATTGGGCCCAATGAATTGGCCCAAAATAAATGAATTCGGGCCCAAGTTTTGCGTGGCTAAAACTTAAAACTTTATGACGTTATGGAAAATAATTTAACGCTCAATCATAATTATCGAGGTCTACTATCGATTCACCTGAAATATAATCAATCAACAAAACTTGAATTAATAATAAACAAAACTTGAATTAACAATCAATGAAACTTGAATTGTAAAATGTGACCCAAATGAAATATCCCCTAACCGGGATGATTAAATATGATAAATGAAAGCGAAAAAATTTAAATGACATAAGATAATTCGATAAATATATAAATTGAGTGTAATTGAATTACTAAACATGATTTAGTTAAACAAATACCATGATTGATTAAATCAATAAATATGATTAATTAAATGAATAAACATGATTAATTAAATAAAGAAATATGATTTAAATAAATAAATATGAGTTAGGGTTGGGTTATTACAGTCTTCCCCCCTTAAAGAGTTTCGTCCTTGAAACTTTTGATTTTGATCATGTATGCAATGTCACCTCAAGTATGGATAGTTGGTTTTCACTGCTTCCCTCCAAAAAGGTATAATTAGCCCAAAGTGCATAGCTACTGCTGTCGAGTATCAAGATCCTCAGTGAGTTTACTGGCTTGATTACTTTGGTTCAAAAATTGATATTCTCTTCAAAAGAAAAACTCATTACTGCAAAGGAGATACTCTACTCTACTAACTTATAAAGTTAATATAACGAGGACTCAATTATCTCTGATATCCAGTCTCCCGACACCCTTGACTAGATAAGCCCTTTAGAATACTTTATATCTCATTTGAACTTTGATTGTCTCCTTCTTTGATCAATATGACCATATGACTCTTGTGTAGTTCTTGTATCACCTTAGCATGTATTTGAACTGTCTCATTACTCTCGTGCTTCTTCTAGCTTATTCTAATACCGCTAGACATTACTTGAGATTATACCCTTATCAAAATGTCCTTATCTGATGTTCTTAATGCATCACATGATCTTCTTTCATCAGACTGGTCTAAGATCTGCTCTAAGTCCAAATTAGATGCTAGAATAAACATGGTCAGAGATAAAAATAATGGAATTGGTAGTCAAGTTAATCATTAGGAACAAAAGAAATAAACAATGAGACTAGAAAAGATTTATAGAGGAGAGATTAACATGGGATGGTTAGAATAAAGATAACCATAAGTGCATCATGCATTGTGAAATATATTGCCACAAGAATTGTAGTTTAAATATGGATCATAAAGGGTCCAATAAATAATCAGCCAAGGAGAAAGATGGTACGGTTATACTCGACTTGAACTGATAAATTGGAAACAAGATGACAAGTAACTGAGCTTTAACTAGGTGACTTTATAGCCACAAGTAACAAGATAAGTGCAATAGATAGATGAGACAAGCAATATACAATAAATAGATAAATAGATTGGATAAGCAAAGTATAATAGATAGACAGATAGATTAGATAAGCAAAGTGCCAATAGATAGATAAATAGATTGAGCAAGCTACAATAGGAACATGCCTTTACTCATATGAACCCAATTCGAGTACAACAATAAGATTAAATAGAGAATGCGAAAGTTTATTTATCAAAAAGTAAGATATATGTGTAGGAGTTGAAGCTCAAAATAAGGAGAGTAAGGGGATTATGACAATTGTAATCACCCACACCAATGAGAGTTGAATTATATTATGAGTTCAGAACAAGTTATATGAACTTATAATTATGAATAAATGAGATGTAAGGTAGATGTGTGAATCGACTCTCATGATCATGAAATAACGATGGTGAAGGCCAAGAGCATTGGAAAGTTAACAACCATATAAGGTCGAACAAAAATGTACTACACATTTAACAATGAGTTTGCAAAGACATAGAAGATCATGCTAATAGGAAATATCGGGTTGAAATGCAAGGGAGATTAAATAATATTAGATAGTATCACATTTTGAAGATTAGACAAGCAAACAATTTCAAGAATTACTATAGAAGGACATTCTTGCAAAAGATAAACTGTGGCTGCATGGTTTAGGTGTGATATCAGGATCTCAAATCATTCCTGAAAAAGACTTCTGTTATTGGCAGTTAATCCCATAAATCATTTATTCAAGGTATAGGGCACTTGTTTTTTTATAGTGATCTTGTTCAACTCTCTGTACGCAGTACACAACCATGAGGTTCTGCCTTCCTTCTTCACACATATAAAACTAGGATTTCCCACGGTGACACACTTGGTCGAATGACTCCCTTCTGTAACAACTCATCTTACTAAATCTTTAGTTCTTTGAACTCTGTGGGGGTCATATGATAGGGGCTCTGAAAATGGATTGAGCACCTAGAATTAGGTTGATCTGAAATCAATGTTTCTTAGAGAAAAATAGTCCTGTAAGTCCTCAGATGAAACATTTCTAAATTCATAAACGGTAATTATGGATAAGTATATCCCGAGTGTGGTTAGCATATCAGTAATATTCAATACATTACTGACACGATAACTCACTTGCTTGCACAGTGTAATTAGGGTGAAAATATGGTTTTTCTTCCCTCGATCTATAGAAACACACGTCTAGTCTTTTCTCATTTCTCAAACTAATCTTAAGATCTTTACAAGTCATCTTCTATAAGTACACAATCAGTTGATCCCCATAATGATAACAAGGTCTGTCAATCAAACTGGATTGAATGCCCAATGAATATGGTTCCAGCAATACTAATAGAGGCATATTTATAAAAGATAATACATTCAACTGCTTACTGATCTCAGTAAATTTAAAAGACAGGGGGACAATCTAAAGTGTAAAGAGATGTAACAATACCATGAACTCTTGCAAAAATATTTCTTTATTGGTTATAAAGGACCGGCAAGTAAGCTGAATGAATGAAAGGATGAAGATTCGTAATAAAAGAGGTACGGCATATAAATAACCTGTATATACAAGACATGGAGTTTCTCATGATGGTCATGATAGTAAAGTAAATGAACGATATTATGAAGTTGAGAGGGAGTATTGAGTACTGAAGGTGAAGAAATCTAATAGATTACCAAAAAGGCATTTAAAAAGTTATATAATGCCCGTGTGTGAGTAAATTGATAAAGATGAGGGTCAACACCACCAGAAGGAAAATTTTATTCATCTGGTATTTGAAAGGCCAATACGTCAAGATGAAGGAGTCAGTCTTATGACTGAACATGATGACATCCATCAATAACACATTCTGCAGTAAATGGAAGTATTGGGTAGGCATACAAACTCCGAAACGGCCGCCAAATGGAAATAGCACAAATCTTTGTTTATCATTAATAAGATAGGTTGTACCAGTAAAGAAAGAATTGCCAAAATAACTTGAGTAACGACATGCAGTCAGAGTAGTATGCCAACATGACGTTACAATACTATAGAAATACGAACAATATGGATCCATTTAATTAATGAAAGGGCGCTCAATGATTAGGTCTGATGCAACCAAAGGCTTTGCAAGTAATAAATGAATAGTGGCCAAATAGAAGTAAGGAGTTAAAGTAGGTGACAGTAAAAATATAAGCATAGTGATAACTGAACTGTAAGTAGAATGGGTCAAATACACTTAGGAAGAACTGCAATCACATAGTAATACATATCGAGGGTCATTATAGGCTCCATTATGGAAATAGAGAATTAAACGATTATGATTGTTAGGGTTTGAATCGCCTATACAGATGTGTTTAAAGGACTTCCCACAGACCACATATGAGATTTTTCATAAGCACTCCATTGCAAATCAAGAGAGTGTTAGTGATAAAGAAATGATACCTCTGAACAATTTAAGGTAACTAGGGCAGGAATAAGTTGATGACAGGAAGTAATAGGAGCATTGATGAGATAGGATCCTAATGTCAAGAATGACAGCTTAATCTTACTCGTACCGCCCATATAGTGCCAAGTAGCACACCGCAAGCTACTAAACTCTATCACAGGATTCCCTACAGCAATTCCATCTCATACTGATTTAACCCAAAGATATACCGAGTTGCAAATGGGATTCCCGCAATAGGTTTTAAACATCACTATACTCAATATCATGTATGTTAATACACTTCAATACAACAACACCACCACCTTCCAGTGTGGGTCCCGCTTTCGCGGGGTCTGAGGAGATCCAGCTGTAGGCAACCTTACCTCTACCGGTATTCCTACCCATAGAGAGGTTGATTCCAAGAGACCCACAAAAAAGGTTTTGAGAAAAAAGGTTTAAAGAGGAAAGCACTTGCGAAGCATTAAAAGAGGGAAATCAGTGCCAAAGAAGCTAAAGCTGAAAGACGCTAAAAGAAAGCTGAAAGAACGTACCTCAATAATCCATATTAGGCAGCTGCCGTCCCTCCCAGAAAAAAAGCGCAACCTGCATACGAGCACGACAGACCCCTACCAGCACTAAGCCACTGCAGCTACTGACAATTACAGAGACGCTTCTCTGCCATCTAAGATCCTAATTCTATTCCGCCACAACCTCCTATCATGAGCCAGGTCCTCCGACAGACCCAATACTTTCAAGTCCTCTCTAATCACCTCGTCCAAACTCTTCTTCGACCTACCCCTGCCTCTCTTACCACCGGGAAGGTCGATCAACTCACACCCCCTCACTGGGGCGGCCATACTTCTCCTTTTCACGTGGCCGAACCATCGGAGTCTCGATTCCCTCATCTTCTCTTCTATGGGGGCCACTTCAGCTAAGTCCCTGATTACACAATTCCTAACTCTGTCCATTCTCGTAAAACCACACATCTACCCGACCATCCTCATCTCAGCTACCATCAATCTCTGTACCTGTGTCTTTTTTAGAGACCAACACTCCGATCCATAAAGGACAACCGATCTGACTACCATCCAATAAATTTTGCCTTTTAAACCTAAGGGCACCCTCTTGTCACACAGCACCCCTGAGGCAGCCTTCCATTTTTGCCAGCACACTCTTATGCGCTGGTTAATATCCTCGTCAACATCCCCATTTTGCTGGATGATCGAGCCAAGGTACTTAAACTTTTCTACCTTTAGTACTTGTCTCCCATCCAGGGTGACTTCCCCCCCTCTTCTCTCCTTCCACTGAAGCAACAATGCAGGTATTCCGTTTTCGATTTACTTAATCTAAAACCTCTAACTTCCAGCGTAAGCTGCCAACTCTCCAACTTGTCATTCACCCCCTGCCTGGTCTCATCGATAAGAACAATGTCGTCTGCAAAAAGCATACACCATGGGACCTCATCCTGGATCCCTCTAGTAAGTTCATCTAAAACTAAGGTGAAAAGGAATGGGCTTAGGGCTGAACCCTGATGTAGACCCATACTAACAGCGAAGTCATTTGAGACCCCTCCCGGCGTCCTAACACTCGTCTGCCCTCCCTCGTACATATCCTTAATCACACGAATATACAAGGGCGACACCCCTTTCTTTTCCAAACAGCGGGACTCTATCATATGCTTTTTCCAGGTCAATGAACACCATATGGAGATCCACCTTTCTATCCCTGTACAAACCCATGAGCCTTCTGAGAAGGTAAATCGCCTCTATGATCGACCTGCCTGGCATAAAACCAAATTGATTCTCTGAAATTGCAACATCTCTTCGCAACCTTATCTCAATCACCCTCTCCCATAGCTTCATAGTGTGGTTGAGCAACTTAATACCCCTAAAATTATTACAATGTTGAATATCCTCTTTGTTTTTGTACAGGGGGATGACTGTACTAGCCCTCCATTCTCTGGGTATTTTAGCGGTCCTAAAAATGACGTTGAAAATCTCCGATAGCCACTCTAAACCTACTTCCCCCAAACACTTCCAAACTTCCACCGGAATCTGGTCCGGACCCTCTGCCTTCCCATTCGCCATCTCCTTCAAGGCCTCCTTAATATCATCCTTTGTTATATAGCCACACACTCGTAGATCAATATGCCTATCGCTATCTTCTCCGCCCCTACTACCGGCTACTCCCGTCTCTTCCCCATTAAGGAGTTTAGCAAAGAACCTTTGCCATCTCTCCTTCATTTCAGCATCCTCATACAGCACCTTACCATCTTCGTCTTTGATGCACCTTACCCCACCTAAATCCCTAGTCTTTCTTACCCTAGCCCTTGCCAGTCTAAAAACTTCCTTCTCCCCCTCCTTGGTCTCCAATCTATGACACAGTCTATCGAAAGCCAGGCTCTTTGCTACCGCCATAGCTTTCTTGGCTACTTTCTTAGCCGCCTTATATCTAATACTCTTAGTCTCCCTTTCTTCATCAGAACCACTGTTCATGACTTCCGTGTAAGCCTTTTTTTTCTCCTTAACTTTCTCCTTTACCTCCTCGTTCCACCACCAGGCACCCTCCATCTTGTTGCCATCTCTCCTGGAAGAACTCAGGATTTCCTTAGTCGACCTTCGAATACAATCTGCCATAGCCTCCCACATTGAATTTGCATCTTCTGCCCTCCTCCACGCTCCTTCCTCAGTAATTCTCTCTGCTATTAACCTCGTGTTCTCCTTCGTGAGGGTCCACCACTTTACTCTGGGGTCTCCTACTCTCCTCTTCTCCCTCTTTGAACACTTAAACTCTGCATCCAGAACCAGCAACCTATGTTGTGTTCCCAGGTACTCGCTAGGGATCACCTTACAGTCCTTACACGATCTCTGGCTATCCGTTCTCATTAGGAAGTAATCGATTTGGGTCCTGTAGGAGCCGCTCTTGAAGATAACTAAGTGATCCTCCTGCTTCTTGAAAAAGGAGTTGACCACCAGCAAATCGAGGGCCACCGCAAAATCCAGCACAGAAACCCCTCCCGAGTTTCACTCTCCGAAACCAAAACCCCCGTGAACCGCATCGAACCCAACTGAGTCCATGCCAATATGGCCGTTAAAGTCGCCGCATCGAACCCAAGGAACTTTTTCAATGGTATGAGCAATGATATCTAAACCATCTCTAACAATCAAATTCAATATATGAGCACAACACCTCATATGTAAGAATCTACCATCCAAAATAAGGGTAGTAGGGTCAAGCTTTTGTAGCATATTCTCAATTACACCATCATTGGTAGTACAATTATCAACCGTAATAGTAGAAATCCTCTCATCCAAGTTAAAATCAACCAAATATTTAAGCAACACCTTGGATATTGTCACCGTATTATGTGGACATGGTACATATGCATACCTAATGGAATTTATAAAACATAGATATATGCAAAGTGTAAGATTTATGGCATCACATTAAATACAAAATCAAATTAATTAGCAACATAAAATGAATTACTAGAAAGCAATTAAATATTATTCTTACTGAATAAGACGACTTTATAAAGTCCAATCATCATCAATGAAATGAGCAATCACAGCCATGTACCCTTTCTTTTGATGCTTTGAAGTCCACATATCTGAAGTAATGGCAACCCGTCCCTCTTGTGATGATATCAACTTTTTCAACTTCTCCTTCTTCTCTTTATAAGCACGCATGATGTCTGATTTTAAAGTATTTCTTGAGATTACCTTAAAATCAGGATTCAAACTATTTGAATATCTTCTAAACCCAATTTGATCAACTATACAAAGAGGACACCCATGCAATACAATCATATTGCACAACTCATGCCTTGTGACATCAGAATTGACTTATATTTTCCCATTGAAACGGAGGAACTATCTGTTTTAACAGTTGCTCTCAAGATACTTTGCCTAACATTAACTTGATTTTTCACTTTAAAGCATCTTCTCAAATGATCCCTCAAATGTGTAGTTCCGCTCTTGCTATCACCCACAAAATCCTTCTTACATCCACTACAAATTGCCCTCATTTTACCTTCCATCATCTTCCTCTCAAAATGATCCCACACACTTGAGGTTAGCTTTCTTTTATGCCCACTCTCAACGTCAACGTCAACATCAACTCTTTGACCACTACCATGCTCAGGATTGTTTTTGCAGCAACATTATCTCTTTCACTAACAGTACATGATTCACCATGCATTGAATCCACATCAATAGGATTCGAAGAGTCACAACGACGAATCATCTCAATTTGCACTGTTAAGAAATGAATTAATATGATTAGCAACTTGGAACAACCTAAATTCTTAAAATGTCAATGATTAATGAATTTACCAAACAGATTGGCTAATGCCTAATGCTTACTGTTTTAAGTCATCTCAGACATTCGTGTCTGAGCCCCCCCAAATTAAGTTCTTAATTTATCAAACATCAATTGTTTATCAGTTACTTTACCAACCCGAATTTTTGGCATTTGAAGAATTCATGGCATGCCCTGCGTTTCATTTGAAGAATTCACGGCATTTGAAGAACTCTACCAATTTATATGTAGTCAGGGTAGGGAAGAACTCCATAATGAAAGAAAGAACTCCATCAATGACATCATATTTGTAGTTTAAATTAACTGGAAAAAAAATTGGGAAGAAATACTTACCCTTACCGGCAATGGTTCACAGTGGACGGTTCACGGCGACTGGCGACTGGCGAGCAGCGGCGACTGACGAATGGCGAGCAGCGTCGACCACAAACAAATCTAGAGAGCAAATGAGCAATGGAAGGGGAAGATCGAAGGACAGAGAAGCGTGCGTGGTTCCACTGGTTCGGGTGGCTTCGCGCCTGACTGCCTGGGCCGCAAAGAAGCTGCCGGCGACGAGAAGCGCCGGCGATGAGGGTGGAGAGAGAAGATGGCGAACAGGCGAGTAGGCTACACAGGCAAACACGAACAGTGGAGATTGGAGAACGAAGATCGAAGCCTCGAAGGAGTGAAGGACAGACAGAATCGGTTTTCTTCCCGACGAGGTGCGCCTGCGGCGAGGGTAGAGAGAGAAGGCGCCAGTCGGGAGGGAGGGCTGGGAGGAGACTGAGGAGTGTCGACTGTCGAGTGCCTGAGTGAATGGCTAGGGTTTTCTCTAGCTCTTGGGCCTTCTGGACGGTGCTCACTACTCAGCAGCACGCACAGTGACTCACGGCATCAGGCGATTTTTTTTAATTAAAAAAATAATCGGGTCGGATTTTTTGTCGGATCGGATGGACCTAACTCCGAATCCGATCCGACCCGATTCGGATTCGGATTTTTTTTAATCGAATTCGGATCGGATTCGAATCGGATTATTTGTCCTCGGATCGGGTCGGATTTGCTCGAACTCGGACTACACTGCCATCTCTACGCGTAAGCCTCTTTTTTCTCCTTAACTTTCTCCTTTACCTCCTCGTTCCACCACCAGGCACCCTCCATCTTGTTGCCACCTCTCCTGGAAGAACTCAGGATTTCCTTAGTCGACCTTCGAATACAATATGCCATAGCCTCCCACATTGAATCTGCATCTTCTGCCCTCCTCCACGCTCCTTTCTCAGTAATTCTCTCTGCTATTAACCTCGCGTTCTCCTTCGTGAGGGTCCACCACTTTACTCTGGGGTCTCCTACTCTCCTCTTCTCCCTCTTTGAACACTTGAACTCTGCATCTAGAACCAGCAACCTATGTTGCGTTCCCAGGTACTCGCTAGGGATCACCTCACAGTCCTTACACGATCTCCGGCTATCCGTCCTCATTAGGAAGTAATCGATTTGGGTCCTGCAGGAGCCGTTCTTGAAGGTCACTAAGTGATCCTCCTTCTTCTTGAAAAAGGAGTTGACCATCAGCAAATCAAAGGCCACTGCAAAATCCAGCACAGAAACCCCTCCCGAGTTTCTCTCTCCGAAACCAAAACCCCCGTGAACCGCATCGAACCCAACTGAGTCCGCGCCAATATGGCCGTTAAAGTCGCCTCCTATGAAGAGTTTCTCGCTCCTTGGTACATCTTGGATGACCGTATCCAAATCCTCCCAAAAAAGCTTCTTAATGTCCTCCGGCAGACCTACATGAGGCGCATAAATACTAACCACATTCACGAAAATTGAACCCACCAAAACCTTAATGGCCATAATCCGGTCGCTCTTACGCCGCACTTCGACCACGAAGTCCGTCAGCTCCTTCTCAACCAAGATACCAACTCCATTTTTCGCCTTGATTGACTCCGAGTACCAAAGTTGGTACCCATCAATCTCTCTAGCTTTCGCTCCCACCCACTTCGCCTCTTGAACACACGCTATACTAATCTTACGCCAACGCAAAGATTTAACTAATTCTATTGACTTACCCGTGAGAGACCCAATATTCCAAGACGCTAGGCGCACCTTCCGCAGCCCTACACTCTTCCTAACCCCATTAACCCCTGGAGGACCGGCTGAAGCTGCTACATAGCTCGCCACAAACGAAGACGACTATTACGCAAAAAATAGATAAATATGAAGTACTAAATAGATAAATAGATAAATAAATAATTTAAAAAAATTAACGGACTAACCAAACCAACTAAAAGCACCAACCACTAAATACCCACACAATCAAATTACTTAAAAATGAACTCTTCAATAGCTGATAACTCAATGGCCACACGCCGGAGTTCATAACTCAACGGGTCACATACGCGGAGTGCACGATTGCCAAAATTTAAACAAATGAGAGAAATGAAACATACAATATGACTCCTAGATAAATGAGAGCATGCCTCACTAATAGGTGACCCAAATAGTTCCACACTCCACTTTGCTAATGCTCAAATCTCAGGATATTACCAAATGATTGAGTCACCCAAATGGAAATGGTTCCTTCATATATACCGATACATATGAACTTATAGTGAATAGCTCATTTAACTGGTCTAACATAACTCATACACACCTTGATAACTAACTCATAAACACTTGATATCACACAGTGGCCCTTAAAACCTTGGCTATGATACCAAAGCTGTAACGGCCCCAAAATGCTAATGATATGATTTATGAAAAACTGCAGCGGAAGACTTAATGATAGAAGGCGCTACCGCCGTTGTGACAAGGACAAGGCTCACTAAAATAATTTAATCTTGCAACTCATGTTCACAATCGCAATATCTATTAAACTAAAACATTCCATATTGATTTAGAGAGTACACAACCACAAGAGGGGGGGTGAATTGTGGTGTCCGATTTTCGCAAGTTGCTGGCAAACAGTCTTAGGCCCTGTTCGCACAGGTTGTTTCTGAGATAAGCAGAAGCGAAAATCCAACAAAATTGAATGCGGAAATAATGGACACAGGATTTTTACGTGGAAAACACCTCTAGCCCAACTGAGGTAAAAACCACGACCTACCTCTGTAGGATTTAAACACTTCACTAAACGGGCTAATCACGTTACAATAGTAACACACCTTGTTACAAATTGCAACCCACGTAACTGTCTTCCCTAAGACAGGTTACCCCACGTCCAAAATCCCCTTGATTTGGACACACACTCAACTCACTTTTGTGAAAGAAGAGTATAAAGAAAAACACCCTATTACAATGCTTCTCAACTAAGCTAATATAGGGTACAATGAAGTCCTAGTATGCCAACTTTGAAAGCTCAAATAACTCACTCACTAGACACAGTTTTCTTTTCAAACTTTTAAGCTCATGAACACTGAATTTTTCTTTTTAAAAATCGATGCTTCTATCGTTCTAAGAAGCGACTTTATATAGTGCTTGGAAAAACAATTCTTCAAATTTTTGGAAACTAAAATCCCTAAAGAATATAGAATCCTTTAGCCACAAGGGATGAGGAAACATGAGCTGGAAACACTTCCTAAACCGTGTGCATAAGGCGGTGATTCTCAGCAACTAGCCCATGTTTTTCTCAACAACCTTATCCACTTGCCAAAAATTGGATATTCTTTTTATTCAAAAAAGATTTTGCAAATCCCCTTAGATTTTAATAACTGTTTTTAGGATAAGGGGTAAGATACTCCATAAAAAATCTTTCTTTTAAATCCTTGAAGAAGCTGCTCAAAATTCAAAAAATAAAAATCGTGCAAAACAGTTTTTCGTAGCTTATTCTGGAAACACCCTGATCACCCTGTTTCCAGGATTATTCTGAAGGATGATCCGAAATATTTACCAAAAGAAAACAAAACCGTTTCAAGTAAGTGGTAAGTTAAGAGTTTCTGATTGGCATATTAACAAGAGTCTAAAAATATAAAACCAAATTAAATCAAGACATCTTGTTGTAACCACTAGTCATCTTGTAGAGAGACGAATCTGCTGCAAACACTTCACAGAACCTGTTCCTCACGGCTGCACTTATATCATATGCTTCAAACACTTCACAGGACATGTTTCAAACACCTTACAGAGCCTGTTCCTTATGGTTGTTCTTACATCGCTGACTTGAGTACCTGTTCTTGATAAACCATTAGTCAAGCAGTTTTAATATATTGAAAAACAGCAGTAAGGCCCTGTTGGTAAAGCCTGTTTGGAACAACAACACAACTACAACACTTGGATTTGTTATCATCAAAACCTTATACATTCTAACAAATTCCCCCTTTTTGATGATGACAAACCAAGTGACCATATTGACTTTCAAGGACAATTGAAGTGATTAGCGCCAATTATTTATAGGACCGATAATTCACATGAAGCAGTCAGTATCGAAAAAGTGTAAGAAATTTAACTTGTCCATGGCAAAACTAAAACAATATATTGGTCAACCTATCTTCCCCCTTTTGGCATCATTAAAAAGTAGGGGCGAACAGTCAAACACAGGGTGTTTGCTATCACCACCACTTGGGTAATGGAGAAAAGTCAACAGGCGATACACTCAAGTGTGTTGGTACGGTAATGAGATTGGCCATCCTAGTCACACACAAGCAATTCGCAACAAAAGCAAGTAAGGCAAAGCCAATCAAAAATAAGATAACCTGTCATTCATCAAAAGAGTACAACAGAAAAGTGCAAACTAGCAAGAGAGGATAACCAAGAGAAGTAAGAACAAGCTATGAGAACAACAGATGGGGGGTGATCAGAAAGCAGGAGGGGAAAATTTTGCTGAGAGGGAAGAGAGAAGGGCGAGGATATCTTCATGGCGTTTTGCATTGAGAGCCTTTTCCTCATCCAGGGCAGCCTTTACAGCAGTAAGCTCAGCACTGAGTCGAGAGTTTTCTTCCAAAGCAGCCTCAAGCTTGACTGAGGAACTGCCAGGAACAGGAGGACGGGGTGTTCTGGTCCCCTGTTCTGAGGCAGACCCTTCAACCAAAGTGTATCCACACCCCATAAGGGTGTTACTCCCAATCTCATTAATGAACTGAGCACCCACCTTCTTCTGCAGAGTCACCCCAAAGTGCTCAAACACACTAGTCAGGAGGAAGCCGTATCCCAGGTCATGTTCCCTGGAGGTGTTTGCAATTCTTGCTATGTGGCGAATCATGATGGCAGGAAGGTTGATTTGCTCTTCCTTGTCCATCAGATCCATCAAACATTGATCCATGGCATCAGCAAGATTGCGACCCTGGCCCCTGGGAGATGACATTCTTGATGATAAACCAGAATATCAATTGATGGAGCGATGTCATGTCCCCTTTCTTCACGGACTTGGGTGTTTGGAGGCTTGATTGCTGGCTAAATTTTTGGGCGAGTTCCAGCAGCCTGGCTGTCCCTAGAATAGTCTTGTCTTCTCTCACATATATATCAAAGCCCGAGGAGGGAATCCCCAGAATTTTTCCTAATATCTTCGCATCAAAGCGAAGCTGCTTCCCATTAACAGTACTTGTCACCACTCCTTCGGTGACAGTGCAGTTGGCATAGAACTCTGCCAACTCATGTACAGAACACCCTAACTAGGTGTTTGTAAACAGCTCATACCACCCCTGTGCACGCAGCTTGTGCAGAAACACCCCCAGACCCTGTTCCTCAAAATATTTTACCTTGATAATTTTGCCCCTGACTACCCGTCTCTGAAGCAGTTGGGTCAGTTTGGCTGAGATTGCGGACGGGGTAGACTTCTTGGCTCTTTTAGGTTGAGGCTCAGTAGGAGGGTCTTGGGTGGAGGCGTGTTTGAGAGAGGCTTTTCTCTTGGGAGTTTTGAGGGGTGATGGTTTGGAGTGTAAAATGGAAGTCGATTTTGGTGCAGACAGAGGCTTATCCTCTGAGGACTCTGAGAACACGGGAGTGCCCTATTTGAAGGTGGTGTTCTCAGTGTCGCTATCTGTTGAAGGCTCAGAGGAAAAATCAATTTCCTCAACAACAGGGGATGACTGTTTGGCAGGACGAGGTGTGGAGTGGAAGGCAATTCGGGCTGATTTTCGAGTTGGCCTGTTTGTGGGTTTAGACGAAGAGGAGATTTATGGTTTTGGTTTGACAGGGGCTTCACTTTTTGAGGGTTCTTCAGTCTGGCCGCTTTTAGACCTTGATGGTGGTCGTGTTCTTGGCATTCTAGTACGCCTAGCCACAATTTTGTATCGTTTACGTTTCTCACCGGTTGGTGGTACCGGTGTGGCTTGTTCAGGCTTCACAGGAGGCTCCTCCATTTGACCACTACTTCCCCCTTCTTCTTTTGACAAATCCTCCCCTAGGTCATCCCTAAAAACCTTAGGCCCTGTTTCTGGCCCTGTTTCCTGCTCTAGAAACAGCCCAAGCGAACTGATGTCATCTAGTTCATGATCGAACAAAAAGATTTCATCTAAAGGCCCAATTTCTCTTTCAGATGCCCCAACAGGTTCTTGGGGTTTACATGCCCCCGTTTCTCCAAACAAAATCAATTCCCACCCAAATTTGTAAGGGATGTCTTCCAATTTCAGATTCACTGTTCTAAGGCCGATGCTTTTCAAAAACCCAAAAGGTTTATAGACAATGGGTCGAGAAGGTTTAGTAGTTTTACCTTCCGTGAGGGCCGTCAGAAATTGTGTAGGCGCAAACAGAGCTGTGGCTGTTTGCAAGGCTGTGCTCTGTGTCTGGTTGCCCTGAGTCGAGGTCGAGGAGCTCTCGGAGCTAATGGGAGACGCCATTTTTCAGAGGAAGGAGAGAGATTAGGGTTTCTTGAACAGAGTTTCAGAGCAAGAGAGTTTCGGTGGAGGTGAGAGATTGAGCAAGAGAGCTTTAAAGAGAGAGACATGCGAAATCTTTCAAAGATTTTGCCCGTTTTGCAACGGGCTTTTGCATTTATTTAGGCCGCGCACGCCTCGGGAAGAGATTAGCAATTTTCAATTTGTTGCACATATTTGACAAACAAGAGGCGTACCTGTTCCTGGTGCTTGTTCTTGAGGTTACTTACTCGGTAACATGGGACAATAAGGGCAATCTCATTAGACCTCAACAAGTGTCAGCAGGTTGTAAACCTCACATATGCTAAACATAGCACAGAAGTTGATTGCAAACAAAAAAATTTAACATGTTGTACCCGTAACTTTTAAATGTTACAAACAGGGTGAGAGAACAGGTTGGTCAGGTTGTTCTAATTAAGCCTAGTTCGAGTCTATTCCTTTCAAATTGTTCTCTACTCAATGCCTTGGTGAATATGTCAGCAATTTGATTTTTAGTGGCACAGAAATTCATTGAGATCACTCCTTTTTCAACATTGTCTCTTAAGAAATGATGACGAATGTCAATATGTTTTGTTCTTTTGGGTTGACATGGATTTTTGGCAATGTTAATTGCACTTGTATTGTCACAATAAATAGGAATGCATCCTATGTCAACACAAAAGTCCTTGAGTTGTTGTCTTATCCATAATAACTGAGCACAGCAAGATGCAGCTGCCACATATTCAGCTTCTGCTGTGGACAAGGCAACAGAGAGTTGTTTCTTGGTTGCCCAAGATACCAAACAAGGTCTAAGAAAGTAAGCCATACCTGAGGTGCTTTTTCTATCAACCAAAAAACCTGCATAATCAGCATCAGCATACCCAACAAGATCAAAGTTGCAACCTCTAGGATACCATAAGGCTAGATCAGGTGTATGTTTTAAGTATCTTAAAATTCTTTTTACAGCCTTAAGATGAGTTTCTTTAGGGTTAGACTGAAAACGTGCACATAGACCAACACTGAAAACAATGTCAGGTCTACTAGCCGTCAGGTATAGGAGTGACCCTATCATGCCCCTATAGGATTTCTCCTCAACTGAGGGACTACCATCATCCATTACCAGCCTGGTTGAGGGAGAGATGGGAGTATCAATGGGCTTGGCCGACTCCATCTTAAAGTGCTTAAGTAACTCTTTGATATACTTTTGTTGATGGATCATGGTGCCGTTTGAAGTTTGCTTGATTTGCAAGCCTAGAAAGAAATTAAGCTCACCCATCATGCTCATTTCAAACTCACTCCTCATCATTTTTGAAAATTCATTGCACAAATCATGATGAGTTGCACCAAATATGATGTCATCGACATATACTTGGACAATCAACAAATGTTCCCCCTTAGATTTTAGAAACAAGGTGTTGTCTACCTTGCCTCTTGTAAAACCATTTTCTAATAAAAAGCTTGACAACCGCTCATACCAAGCTCTAGGGGCTTGTTTTAAACCATAAAGTGCTTTGTCAAGTTTGAAAACATGGTTAGGAAATTCATTACTTTCAAAACCAGGGGGTTGTTTGACATACACTTCTTCTTTGAGGTACCCATTTAAAAATGCACTTTTGACATCCATTTGATACAACTTGATCTCCATATGGGCTGCAAATGCTATCAAGATTCGAATAGCCTCCATCCTTGCAACAGGTGCAAAGGTTTCTTCATAATCAATTCCCTCTTCTTGGTTGTAGCCTTGAACCACCAGCCGGGCCTTGTTTCTAGTGACTGTTCCGCACTCATCCAGCTTGTTACGGAACACCCACTTGGTTCCAATGATTGTTCTATCCTCTGGCCGTGGCACAAGGTGCCATACCTTGTTCCTTTCAAACTGATGGAGTTCTTCTTGCATGGCTGTGACCCAATCTGAATCTGCAAGGGCTTCATTAATATTCTTAGGCTCAATTTTTGAGAGAAAAGCATAGAAAGCACAGAAATTTTTGAGTCTAGATCTAGTTTGAACTCCTGCATTAATATCAGACAAAATTTGATCAAGAGGATGTGAACTTTGGTATTTCCATGATCGTGGTGAAAGTGGGTTCACAGACTCGCTCTCCATCCTAGCTGGAATACTCGGTGAAACAGGTCCAGAACCTGTTCTCGAGCCTGTTTGGGAGCTTGTTCCTGGATTTATTCCTGAAAGATTCGGCTGGTGTTGTCCCGAACAGGGTTCCATCCTGTTTCCCCCTGTTTGGTTCACACCTTGCTTACCTTCCTGAAGAACAACTTCAGGCCTTAATCCCTCAGGTTGATCCTTACCTTGATCATCTTGAAACAACACGTCTTTTCTAACAAGACCTAGTTCGAAGTCTTCTTTCTGTGCATCATTCTCGCTTAGAGAGTTAGTTTCATCAAAAAGCATATGCACACTTTCCTCAACACACAAGATTCTCTTATTAAACACTTTGTATGCCTTACTATGCGAGGAGTAACCAAGGAATATTGCTTCATCACTCCTTGGATCAAATTTCCCTAAGGCATCCTTTCCATTATTATGCACAAAACATTTACAACCAAAAACTCTCAAATGCATAATATTAGGTTTTCTTCCCTTGAAAAGTTCATAAGGAGTTTTGTTAAGAATAGGTTTAATCATGCATCTATTTATAATGTAACATGATGTATTCAAAGCTTCAGCCCAAAAGTTTCTAGGAAGACCACTAGTAACAAGCATTGTTCTAGTCATGTCCTCTAGAGTGCGATTTTTGCGTTCTACCACCCCGTTCTGTTGGGGTGTTCTTGGAGCTGAAAAATTATGATCAACACCATGCTCATTACAATAATCAATAAAGCTCGAATTTTCAAATTCTGTCCCATGGTCAGACCTTAAGCATACCAAGGAATGTCCTACTCTCTTTTCAATCTTTTTAATGAAAGCAAGAAATTTTTCAAAGGTTTCATCTTTAGAAGCCAAAAACAAAGTCCAAGTGAAACGAGAGTAGTCATCCACTATCACAAGCACATACCTCTTGCCACCTCGGCTCATGATCCTCATTGGACCACATAGATCCATATGTATCAATTCAAGAGGTCGAGTAGTGCTTACACATTTTTTAGATTTAAATGAATTTTTGACTTGTTTGCCTTTGGCACATGCATCACATACCTTGTCATCATTGAATTTGATGGAAGGTAAGCCTACCACTAAGTCTTTGGTTACAAGTTTGTTCAAAAGTGAGTGGCTTGCATGACCTAGCCTTTTGTGCCAAAGCATAACATCATCATTTAGGGCACTCAAACAAGTCAAATTATTTTGGGGAAGAGTGGAGATACACACTTTATAAACATTCTTGTGTCGCTTCCCCCTCAACACAACATCTCCTGTGTTCATATTCACAACCAAGCAACGTGTTGGTGAGAACACTACTAGGTTGTCTTTGTCGCACAGTTGGGACACACTTAGCAAGTTGTGTTTTAATCCATCCACAAAATAAACATTATCAATTGAATGGGAGAGTGACTCACCTATCTTACCTATGCCGACAATTGTCCCGGATTTACCGTTTCCAAATGCCACACTCCTACCTTCTGAAGTTGTAAGTGAGAGAAAATTGGATCTTTTACCAGTCATATGCCTCGAACACCCACTGTCAACATACCACAGCTGCTTGTTCCCTAGACTATTCCCTGCACTGTTTGCTGGGTTGTTCTCTCTTACTTCAGCCTGCAAAACAAATCAAGGGTTAGTTTTGGGAACCTAGATCCACTTGGGTCCCATTCCTTTAGAGGTACAAATCTCATCTTTCCTAACCCATATTTGTTTTACGTGCACTGAGTTCCTTTTAATGGCATACTTTCTTGAGGGACAAGTATAACGGTAATGACCCATTTTACCACAGTGATAACATACAATATTCTCAGATAATCCTACATATTTTCTATTCACTGGGTAGGTCATCTTAGGCACAAAACCTAGTCCTCTTCTATTTCGACTATGATGGGTGTTTAACCATTCAAGTGCTTGTGAGGACCTGTTCCAGAGCTTGTTTGTGGCAAGGTCTGATTCCATTTGTTTCATTTTCTCAAGCAAGTTTTTATTTTCTACAAGCAAGGACTCGACCTTACCTTTTAAGTCAAGGGATTCTTTTTCCAGCTCAGTCAATTTAGTGGAACAAGTCTCTTCTTTCATGAGTAGAGTTTCTTTAAGCACATTGATGTTTTCATGCAAGGCAAGAGTTTCTTTGTCAACTTCAAGTTTTTCCAATTTAAGGCTTTCATTTTCAAGTTCTAGATCTCGAACATCCCTTTTTAATTCAACACATATATCCATTATAGTGTACACTAATTCCTCAAGAGTTGATTTATTTAGACCACGTACCTTGTTCTTGAGTTGAGTCAGACTATCTATTGATCCATCATCTGAATCAGTGTTACTTCTTGCCATGAGTGCTACATCAGGTTCCCCAACTTCAGACCCTTCCTCATCCTCACTTGAGTCTCCCCAGGCCGCGAGCATAGCTTTTGAGAACCTTTTCACTGAGCTGCTTACACCCTGTTTCCTCCCCTGTTTTCTAGGGTGTTCGGGTTCTTGTTCTTCTTTGTGCAGTGGGCAGTTTCTCACAATGTGGTCCAGTTTGCCACACTTGAAACACCCGGAGAACTGTTCCCGAGAGGTGTTCCTCGTCTTGCTGAAGTCCTTCCTTTTGCTATTTTCTGTGACTTTCTTGAAGAACTTCTTGAACTTTTGAGTGATCATGGCAATCTCCTCCTCATCAGAATCAGAATCATCTTCTAAGGCCTTTAGTGCAAGACCTTGATCTCTCTTTGTCTTATCTTTCTGTTGAGAATTTTTCCTAAGTTCATACGTTTGGAGGTTGCCAATCAGCTCATCTAGGGTGATCTTGTTCATGTCTTTAGCTTCTTGGATGGCCGTTACTTTCGCTTCCCAAGAATGAGGTAAAATTCTTAGGATCTTCCTCACCAATTCTTCGGTGGTGAAGGATTTTCCCAAGGATTTTAGCTCATTCGTTATGTGAGTGAAGCGAGTGTACATGTCCATCACACTTTCACGATCACCCATCTCAAACAGCTCATATTTTTTCATAAGCAATTCAATCCGGGATTGCTTTACTTGATTGGTCCCTTCGTGAGCTACTTGCAAAGCATCCCAGATTTCTTTGGCCGACTCACATTCAGATATGCGAGTATATTCATAAGGGCCTAGGCCAAAATATAGAAGTTTCCTGGCTTTGGCATTCTTCTCCATCATTTTGTAATCTTCAGTATTGAATTCTTTAGGCTCCTTGGGGATTGACTTTCCATCTTCAGTTATTTTCTTTGGGATGAGTGGTTCATTCTTAATGAGCATCCACAACTCATAGTCCTCTGCTTGGATGTAGTTTTCCATCCTATTCTTCCACCAACCATAGTGTTGGCCATTGAAGTATGGTGGTCGAGTTATGGATTGACCTTCAAGCATGCCTTGTGGGGTACTCATCTTCAAGGATCTCTCAAGGTGTTAGCCTTTCAAAGGAGAACCTGCTCTGATACCACTTGTTGATTTAGAGAGTACACAACCACAAGAGGGGGGTGAATTGTGGTGTCCGATTTTCGCAAGTTGCTGGCAAACAGTCTTAGGCCCTGTTCGCACAGGTTGTTTCTGAGATAAGCAGAAGCGAAAATCCAACAAAATTGAATGCGGAAATAATGGACACAGGATTTTTACGTGGAAAACACCTCTAGCCCAACTGAGGTTAAAAACCACGACCTACCTCGTGTAGGATTTAAACACTTCACTAAACGGGCTAATCACGTTACAATAGTAACACACCTTGTTACAAATTGCAACCCACGTAACCGTCTTCCCTAAGACAGGTTACCCCACGTCCAAAATCCCCTTGATTTGGACACACACTCAACTCACTTTTGTGAAAGAAGAGTATAAAGAAAAACACCCTATTACAATGCTTCTCAACTAAGCTAATATAGGGTACAATGAAGTCCTAGTATGTCAACTTTGAAAGCTCAAATAACTCACTCACTAGACACGGTTTTCTTTTCAAACTTTTAAGCTCATGAACACTGAATTTTTCTTTTTGAAAACCGATGCTTCTATCGTTCTAAGAAGCGACTTTATATAATGCTTGGAAAAATAATTCCTCAAATTTTTGGAAACTAAAATCCCTAAAGAATATAGAATTCTTTAGCCACAAGGGATGAGGAAACATGAGCTGGAAACACTTCCTAAACCGTGTGCATAAGGCGGTGATTCTCAGCAACTAGCCCATGTTTTTCTCAACAACCTTATCCACTTGCCAAAAATTGGATATTCTTTTTATTCAAAAAGATTTTGCAAATCCCCTTAGATTTTAATAACCGTTTTTAGGATAAGGGGTAAGATACTCCATAAAAAATCTTTCTTGCAAATCCTTGAAGAAGCTGCTCAAAATTCAAAAGATAAAAATCGTGCAAAACAGTTTTTCGCAGCTTATTCTGGAAACACCCTGATCACCCTGTTTCCAGGATTGTTCTGAAGGGTGATCCGAAATATTTACCAAAAGAAAACAAAACCGTTTCAAGTAAGTGGTAAGTTAGGAGTTTCTGATTGGCATATTAACAAGAGTCTAAAAATATAAAACCAAATTAAATCAAGACATCTTGTTGTAACCACTAGTCATCTTGTAGAAAGACGAATCTGCTGCAAACACTTCACAGAACCTGTTCCTCACGGCTGCGCTTATATCTATGCTTCAAACACTTCACAGGACATATTTCAAACACCTTACAGAGCCTGTTCCTCATGGTTGTTCTTACATCGCTGACTTGAGTACCTGTTCTTGATAAACCATTAGTCAAGCAGTTTTAATATATTGAAAAACAGCAGTAAGGCCCTGTTGGTAAAGCTTGTTTGGAACAACAACACAACTACAACACTTGGATTTGTTATCATCAAAACCTTATACATTCTAACATTTCAAGACCAAAGTCCATAATAGTTCAACTTTAATACAATCGACTTAATCATACTATGTGCTAACTCGCACTCCACACTGCACAAGTATATTGAATACAGACCCAACTTGACCCTGAGATCGATCCCAACATTCATGCTATACTGAATCCACTGTGAGCATCTGATGACTTCCAAAAGGGCTTGATAAATGAAGAAACATGTGATACTTCATCACCTAAAATGAAAATCATAAAAACAATTCGAAAATGTGAGCTAAAACTTAGTACATGCATTCCTGCGTTGTAAAATGAGCATAGAAATACTGTTGATGGGTACCCGCATTTGTAATTCATTTAGTTCGCAATAACAATGAAAATGAAAGTAATGTGGAACTGAAGTGCTCATTATTATCTAGATGTGAACCCCTTCCAATGATATGATCTGCACATAGGTGTACACCTGCCAATCCGATCAAGAGTTGGCCTGAAACCGCGTGGGTAAATGATGGGCTGATGCTCTATAGATGATAACTGATGGGGTCACAAGTTAAAAGGCAAATCGTTGTATAAATTGATTCATTGATAAACTCATTAAGAGTTGTAACTTGATAAATATGTTCTGCTTTCTGAAGATACAGGTAATGAACGTACCTGAGATCTTTTGAATGTAATCTGACTTGCAAAACATGTTTTTGATTTGATAGATATGTTGTGACTTGATAGGACTTATGCATAATGGGGAAACGATAACTAGGCTTCGATTCTATTTCATAAATGTCATTGTAGGTGTGTATAGTTAGTAACTGATCCTTACTTACATAATTGAGTAAGTATGTATAATGAAAATTGAGTAATTAAATGGTATATATAACTTAGGTATTTCAATATAACTTCAAAACTGAATTAATAAAAGTAATTAAATCCGATATAAAGTAAATAAAATTAAAATAGAACACAACGAGATAAATGAGATTATAAAGGAAAAGGCCTTGATGGTGACAAATGAGAGAGTGGTTGTGGCCTTTTATGAGATAGGTTGCTGATATGGGTTTAAGGCTCGCTGATGTATAGCTCGACTCAAGATAACAGCGAGTACACTAGATTGACTTGATAAATACATTTGATACATTCTGAATTGAGTAAGTAATAAGGTTTGAGGCAAGAGAGATATATCTTGGTTCAAAATGGTATAAACTGCAATAACTTGGTATGATAAATGTGGTTTCTGGGTCACAACTCTCCCCACTTCTTATATTCCATTCATAAATCCATTAAATATAGTTTTTCATCCCAAATATATTATTGATCTCAATGAAAGCTATTAAACTCCCCAAACTTGGTACTTTCTAGGTAATATCCATAAGTGATTCAAAACTCATAATTAACCTCCCCAAGTGCATGTTTCTCTTCTTTTCTCTCATAAATCGAGATGAAAATCCCAATAAAATCCATAAATATTCCCCCTTAAATGACCTTACTTGGCCAAAAATACACCAAATTAGTGCATGATCAATCTCACTCAATCTTTATTATTGCTCTTTACATAATTACTCAAAATGCTTCCAAAAATTACCAAACTCCAAATACTCAACCACAATTCATGAAATCTTATAGAAAATTTGAAAATAATATGGAAAATCTACAATAAAATTTTCAGAATTTTCCTCCAAGTATACGCTCCACAGAAATTGTAATAACAGCGCAATTTGCACCAAAGCAGGTCAGTTCATTTCAAAAATTCATAACTTTCACCCTTGACCTCAAATGGAGAACCAAAATCCCAATATGGAAATATTAAGAAGTCTCAAAAAACGTTTATTCGCAATACAAAACATGATTCCCACAATAGAGTTCCCAAAATGGGACTAGAATATAAGTGTATCAGCTTTTGGTTGAACCTATGCAGTTCTAAAAAATAGCCATAACTTTGTTCACAGAACTCGGATTAAGGCGATTCAAAAGCTATTTAAAAGCTAACACACTAAACTATCTATCCACCAAAAATTATAATTTTTCAATGGGCCAATCATTACCAGTGTAATTTCAAAAATTGCCATGTTTTCTGAAATTTTCCAACTTTCACTGTCAAGGGTTTCTCCCTTTTTTTCACACAATTCCCCATCCAAAATCACACTTTCAAGTCATGTAACAAGGCTTTGGTCTTTCCCATCACCATACAAAACTATCACACTCAATTTCACTTCAAAATCATGTACATCAAACATCATTTTTCAATCAAATATACACTAATACGTGCTTGCTATCAAAGGAAGGTTAAACCATTCAATAATCAATAAAACCCTAACTTTTGGCCAACTTCCACTTCATCCAAGATCACCAAGAATATCCTCATAATATTATTAGAGATTAAAACCACTAAATCAAATACAAAAATCCAAGAAAAACAAACTTCCCACTTAAAGTTTGCATGATTATGAATAACCCTAATCCTAACATGCTCCCAACTCATCTCCACCATGATCAACATCAAAATAACTCTTATTTCTTATCAAACATCATGATCAACAATCAAAACGAGAATCAAAATTAAGATAAAAATCAAAACTAACAAGATCAAGATTAAGGTTACTCACTTCAAGCTTGATAAAAGTAGAGATGGAGGTGATGTTTAGTGATCTTGATGATGAAGAATGGTGGCTAGTGGTACTAGGATGTCCGGGGGTCGCAGACAACCGGGGCTAGTCGAAAAACGCCAACAGCAGCAGCAACTTGAGGGAGGGGGTTGGCCGTGTAGAGGGAGAGAGGAGAAAGAGATGTGGGTTGAGTTTTTTGTATTTTATTGACTTGTCTCATACTTGGGTGAATTTATAGCTCAAAAAGAATGACTTTTCCCTAACCATAATTAGGTTTAATCATGGTAATTAGTTAGGTTAACATGTAAACTTGTTGGGTGTAACGGCCCGACCCTAATGTTCATATTAATTACCTTGAATCATCTTAATTATGAATTAATCACGTTGGGCCCCGCATTTCAATCCAACATTTTCTCATTTCAATTCAACATTTTCTTTATATATATTTGTACCATTACAGATTGAATCGGCAGAATGGCCTCGAAATGGATTTTTGGTTACCTTTAAAATAATTCATTAAAATTCTAAGTGAATAGTTGAATGTCTGTTAACATAAAAATGTCTCTCAAAATTTTACATCTAAAGTTCACAAAAAAAAGAGAAAAAATCAAAGTCAAAGTTTGACCAGTCAAAGTTAGTTTGACCGGTCAAAGGCGGTTTGACCGACCACCCAAAAAAAATTTAAGATTTTTTTTACTTTTAGGCTATATATATACGGGGGGGCTTTACACACACACCACACGTGAGGGAGGAAGAGAGGAGAGAGAAAGAAAGGAGAGAGAAAGAGAAGAGAGGAGAGAGAAAGAAGAGAGAGGAGAGAGAAAGAAAAGAGGAGAAGGAGAAGGAGGAGGAGGAACAAGAGATTAAGGTTTTGGTTTTGAAACCAATTCAAGGTGAGTAATTCTTGGTTCCTTGACCTAAAGTTTTGAATTTGATGTTTTAGGATTTAGTAGTTTGGAACACTAATGTCAATTGGCATAAATCAACCGTACAATTTCATGTTTAGTTGAGATATTTTTGATTGATTGGGTGCCGTGACTTGGTAATTATGTTACGAATCCATCTAATATGGTTTCGAAGTTATGAATTTTAGATTACATCTGCCCGATGAAAATATGGTAAAATTCGGTTAATATTTTGATTATTGTGAGCCATTGGGTTGGATAACATTGTGACAATTTTACTGTCAAATAAACATATTATTTGGAAATTTGTGATAAAATTTCATGACTTTGGATGTACACTTTGTGAGTTATGAATTCTAAGTGTGTATTTTATGATTTATGGATTTTTGATTGGAATGTTACGTTTGACGGAATGTGACTGTATGATTTCATTACGTTACGTTTTTAGGGAAAGAGTTCATGTCTTGACTGAGGCTATTACAGAACGTTCTAGAGCTATGGCCATAGTAGTGACTGTCGTTAGGTTATTTTATTGCCATGATGTGGTGATGCAATGTTCGATGTTGAGATGCAGTTTAAGCCTAAGCTTAAAGCATAACATTAAGTCGTCAAAGGAACCAGTAATGGCACCAAAAACGTTAATAATAATTCGGATAAAAATGGCCATAATTTAAATTATGCAATAGCAAAAATAGTATAAACAGCAACGGCCATAATGATAATACTAATAGTTTACAAAATAACGATAAGTAACGAACTTATGAATAAGGTGATGATAACGTCATTACCTCATTTTATGTTTATGACATTCATTAAGCGAATGATTAGTAGTATAAAGGAAAGAAATGGAAACAAAAATAAAATAAAGTCAAGTCAATAACTTTTTACATGCTAACGATTAGCACAAAACTCAAGGGATTTAAATTATCTATTAAACCAAGAAATCCAAACAAATTTCATGATCTTGCACTAATTAAAAAAAAAAAGAATTTCATATGTAAAGCAGGAATGAGGCCACATCTGTCGCTTCAAGCTGCCAAGGCACACTCTTCATTGTAAAGGAGAGAGAATCTCAAAGATCAGGTACGTACATTGCCTATGTTCTTCAAAAACTTATAAGGTTTTCAGCAATGAAAAATTAATATAAGATTCATTTAATGAACAAATTTCTCAATGTTTTATCACATAAACAAATGGCCCCGTCAATTATCAATTATCAGGACTTATGCCCATCAATATACCCGCGTGCGGCGTCAACTCAGGCTTCTCGATCGGCCTGGGGGGTGAGCACCTAAAGTATGATCGTTTCAAGATGTATATCGACCAAGGGGCTCACTTTCAGATAATAATCGGCAAGTCAAGTTTACTTATATATTCTCTCTCTGCTGTTTGCAAAACAAAATATTTTGAAATGCGGCTGGCCCAACTAATCCCACATAAAACTTATTTTACTGCATGGGAATGTATGTATTGAGCTTCGCCTCATCATTCGCATGTTTTCCTGTTTTCTATTTTAGGTATGGGATCTATGAACCTCCCATCATCCTGACAAGCCAGAAGGCACCAAGAAACAATCAAGAGTTGTAGGATTTAATGGGCAGTAGCTAGACAAATGCTCACAGTGATGGTAGATAGCCCCCTGGGGAATTGCATATAGTTGTACTTTTGAACCTTTGGGGTCGATAGTACTTAGGATTGATATGCTAAGTTACCACGTATATTATGAATTTTTCATTCTAAAGTTAGTACATCAGATAGCCTTGTTCCATCATGAAACGACAGTAACGCCTCCATTCAAAGCAAAAGCCTTCCGCTACAAATTAATAAATTCGTGGGTAAGTTAAGGTAGTCAGTATTAGCCATTGGGGGCGTTACATTGGGCTTCAAATTGGGCCGAAATAACTTGGGTTCGGGAATAAAGCGCTTCGTAACGATAACATTTTTGCGTAACTCAAAATTAAATTTTTGTAATGTTACGGAAAACAAAATAAGTTACTTATATTAAGCTTGTTAGGGACTACTATCAATTCTTTCAAATAATTTTTTTTTCCACCAGAATGATAAATATATTTGAAAAAAATCTTTAACATGAGGTAATTAAATAAATAAACATAATTTAGGAATTGGGCCCAATGAATTGGGCCAAAATAAATGAATTTGGGCCCAAGTTTTGCTTAGCTAAAATTTAAAATTTTGTGATATTATGGAAAATAATTTAATGCTCAATCATAATTATCGAGACCTACTATCGATTCACCTGAAATTTAATCAATCAACAAAACTTGAATTAACAATAAACAAAACTTGAATTAACAATCAATAAAACTTGAATTGCAAAACGGGACCCAAATAAAATATTTCCTAACCAAAATGATTAAATACGATAAATGAAAGCCAAAAAATTTAAATGACATAAGGTAATTCAATAAATATATAAATTGAGTGTAACTGAATTACTAAATATGATTTGATTAAACAAATAACCATGATTGATTAAATCAATAAATATGATTAATTAAATGAATAAATATGATTAATTAAATAAATAAATATGATTTAGATAAATAAATATGGGTTAGGGTTGGACTATGACGTCCCCTAATACAAGAGAAGGATAGAAGAGACTGCTAAATCTAGCCAAAATAACAATGAAAAATTCCTATTGCACATCCAACTTCAAGCAACAAAATTTGTTCTTTACTAACATCATGCTTGATTCTTTTAGTTGGGTTTTTTTCTTCAAGATTTTTGTATCTCTTCAGAGATTTTTGTATCTCTTTAGATGGCTCGAATTTTGACACCAATAACTAAAGTATCAAGTTTTTCCCTTAGCACCAAAGCTTCTCGAGCAAATTTTGCAGCAATCAGTGAAACCTGTATTGCTTTGTTTTTAAATTATATTGAACATTAGTATCTTGTATTTTGGTCACCTTCCTTTTTAGAACTTCTATCCTTTCTCCCTCTTCAAGAACTTGGGTGACCTTCAAAGGGAGTATGATAAATGCATAATGCAACTAAAAAGGGTGACGTGCAACCTAGCAACCCTTCCCTGCGCTCACACTCTATTTAACACCTATGTTTACGAGTTTTAAGCATTATCGTAATATCCCAAGAAGCCATTAGGTTGAACGTAGAGCTCTGAGACCACTCTGTGACGCCTTAAAAATTTCCAATTCATTCTTTCACTAACCTTTATCCTGTTTAATTCAGTGAAAAAATCTAGTTGGGCTGAGATGCCATATTTTATTAAGAAACACAAGACAAACAGGAGGTTCATTAAAATATTAAGATCAAGAGTAAAGTCAACAGTGCAAAAAGTCAATGGTCCAAAAGTCAAATTTAGTCCATTCACAAGGTCCAACATTTCCAAATCCAAATCCAAATCTAAATCTAAATCCAATACACCCAAAATCCTATCATCAGGTGAGGTGTGGGGCGTCTGAGGTAGCAGCCTTATCCCTGAATTGTAAACTTATAGGGAGATTGGTTTCGATTGACCTTAGATTTAAAAACCGTAGACTATCTACTACTCCACATAAATAGAGCAAAGGAAGGCCCAACATTTCTTCATACTAAATAAAAAGACTTAAAACTAAACTGCTATTCAGCTTCGCTCACATCCCATCCCCATGCAGCACATTAGTACTTGAAAACAAAATATTTCAAATAGTGAGACAGAACTTAATAATGTCTACCCCTAACCGGAAAATACCTACTTAAATTCATTTCAAACATTTAGGGATGAGAGGAAAATCTTTAAATAGTTTGAAAAGACTAATTCCCAGCTAGTTCTAGATTTTCAAACTTTAAACATTAACCATTATCCAAAATCAAAACAATCAATTTCATTGGCAAGCAACCCCACCAAAGGGTCTCATAGCCTTCCGGCGAATAACTTTATGGGTTACCAAAACCTATCTTGGCTTATGTCCATCTACAATGGCACATACCCGAAAATCGCATATTGCAACCTGGGGAGACTAACTTGTCTCAATATCAGGATAAACCTACCATGATCTCAGGAGGCACCCTCTTGCAAACTCGCCTTAATCTTTCACTTTAGGATTTAGTACATTATGAATAAACCTATTTGGCTTCCAGAAAGCCCAACCCACCTCAAACAATCTTCTATTAACTTAGTGAAAACACTTAAAACATGAACTGATCAAGTAAAATATTCAATCGCAGCACAATATTCCAAGTTCAGAAATCATTAAATCATAAGTTGTAGTTCACGTTTTATACATAAGGCCCTCTGGCTTACAACATCGTATAACAATTCATAAACATCCAAAATCATTTCAAAAGAGCAACCAAGGAAAGTTAGGGTACAAATATTGCTTAGAAGAAGCGTTGGTACCTAGATGGAGCTTGAACTAGAATATTGGGCTTAAATGATAAAATAAAGTTTAAAAAAAAGTCACGATATGTATCCACTTAAGGGTGTCCTTACACCAAAAACCGACCTTTCCAACCCCAAAAGTCAACCTAACCACTAGAACCATATGAATATGACTAATACCCCATGAATGGTGATTTTCAAGAAATCAAGTAATTATAAAAGCTCATTTATGCAAATAAACCATTTATTGAAATTTGGCCCATTAGGATTTTGGAGACAATTTTAGGTCAGTTTCTAACAAATTCCAAAGACCGCAACTTTGCTTAGGAAACTCATATTGCGATGATTGACCCAATTTGGAAAGGTAAATCTGTCTAATACAAATTTTGCTTGTACCTATTCACAAAAAACTATCATAACTACCTCAAAAAATCACTTCATTCCCCAACCAGTTTCAGGTCAAAATTGTGTAGCCTCGGGGGAAAATTTATCTCTCCCTTATTTTAAGCCCAAAATTTGTGATTTAAAAATCCTAGACTACTAGACTCGCAGACCTACATGCCAAATGTTTTTCATTATTTTTGACCTGGTGGTTTAAAGCAATTTAGTCTGCAAAGTTAGGTCTTTGCAGGTGCAATTTTTGACCTCAATTGACGACCCTATGATTCAAGCAGAAGATCGTGCTACCCACTCAAGAAAACGTACCAAAATCACTCTAAAACAATTCCTAAACATTCACAATAATCCTAAAAATCAATAAAACCTATCAAGCCCCTTCCAAGGGGTATTTTTAAACACAAAAACTTTTGATTTACCTTTAAGGCAAGAACAGAGGCAAGAGGCTTGAATGTGTGCTTTCAACGACCCCCAAAATCTAAGAATCAATATGCAAACATGAAAAGGAGGTGTTCAGAATCTAGACAACAAGTAAATTTGCTGTAAAGATTAGTTATTTATGAGCATAAAAAGATTATTCAACTCATACAACCAAAACCCTAACTGCTTGCTCGAAACTTCAAAGATGGAGAGTGGTGGCGGTGATGGGGCTGCTGCTGGTGGCAGTGGCGGCAGAAAAAAGAGAAGGTGTGACGGTTAGGGTTGTGGGGAGAGAGAGATATGATATTACATGAGAGAGAAGTGAGTGAAAAGGGGAAGTTTCACGTTTAAAACAGAAAAAACAAACAATGTAGAACTTTTTGTTTCCTTGTATGCCACGACTACCAAGAAGGGGGAGAGAGAGAGGTCTACGGCTTTACAAAATTTTAATATCTCAACCACAAAATACCTCTCAATTAAAATTTTTTAAAAATTTGATCTTTTAAGAGGGAACTCTAAATAATAAAACTTGAATTTTCTTAAATACAATTTACAAACGATTCAAATTTTTTTTATGAATTATTAACTTCAAATTTAAGTTTAAAATTAATAATTATTCATCAAAAGCTTGGACTAGGCCCAAAATGAAAAATGGGCTAGGTTCGATGTGCTAGCTACATTAAGGTTCACGCTAAAATATACTGTCTATGAGCTCAAGTGACTAAAGATCAGCTTAATCATTATTCGAGGATTATAAATATGAATTTTCGGAGTTTTACAAAGATTATCTTTCCTATAGTTTTGGAAGCTAATGCATCATTAAATATAACAGATAAGAAATGTTTTTTTTTTTCCTGGCTTGCATGGGTAGTTCTACAAGTTTTTATACTATTGATTGATCATACTTACATAATATCTTCTTGTTAATATACTTAATAAAAGATTTAAAGCAACTAACTATTAAATCAAAGGCATACACTCTTTATGGAGTTGCTCTTAACAATTTCATTGTTATGTATACTTTCCTAACTACTGCATAAGTAACGACAAGGAGATTAAAAGAAACATATAATGGGATCGATCAATGATCTTTGAAGCTAGCACAAGTCATTGCCATCAGCCGAAAGGTTAGACATTAGAGAGTGGTAATTAGAGCCAAGCTGTGTCCGATTACTCTCAAAAACTGTGCCAGGGGACAAAAGAGCCCTTAACAACCATGTTAGGGGAAAAATATAATGAGATTGGACCTCATGTCTAGAAGCTGGATGAGTCCATTAGTGGCGAGGCAAAGCATGGAACTCGTGTTCTTTAGGCACTCATACATGCGATGCACCATGGTTAATTGGCCAACTTAAATGATCTGAAATGACAATCTTTATCACTAAGTGTGCATTTGTTTGCTGAGGAAGTTCAATCTAAAGAACTCCATGATTAAAGCGTGCTTGTCCTTAAAGCACTATTGTGATGGGAGACCTCATATGAAGCCCCTATTCAATAGTGTGCAAGTTTGAACAAAACATGTGGAATGCATTTCGTGATTTTATTGTCAACCATTGATCTTGAGAATTGCTTTGAGCGATTGTATGAGATGCTAGATCATTGTAATAGCAATAGTTGGCCACATGAGCTTACAATGTTTGATTTTATTACATGATTTTTTGACCTTTTTTGAGGCTTTGAACTGAATTGTTCAACAATCAAAATTTTTACTATAAATTAGTTGTTTCAGATATGATAGGCCCACTACGCTCAAATTTCGCTTTCTAGCTTGTTCATATATCAAAGTATCAATTCCAACAAAACTCAACGTAACGAAACCTTGTATATAGTTTGATGTTGCCATAAACTTAATTCAATGATTGGCAAACCCAATAGGCAAGTTAAATTTAAAATTGTGAACTGTGATTCAAAATATTTTGCAAAAATTTTCAACACAATTCATCATTAGTTAACTTTTCCATGCGATAACAAATGTTCTCTTCATATTTGTATTCCTTTTGTACATAAGCTACAATGAAAATTAAATCATTTATTAATATTTTTTAAAATTAGCAAAATAACATTTTCTTCTATCTTTGATTTAAAAAGAGTATTGTCTGTTATAAGGCATGATTAAATAATCTTGATGATTTTAGTTTGGTGCAAATATAGAAGTAGCTCGAGTGGTACCCTCTTCACTAGGGATTTTGCATGTCACAAGTTCGGGCTTGGAGGCACTCCATTCCTTCTTGTTTGAGAGGTAAGGAGTGAGGAGGACTGAGTTTTATGCCTTGGTTTGTAACCCCTAGCTTATTGGTCCATTACGTTTCGTTGAGATGCTAGGCCTAGTAGGTGGGCAACTTACCTTGTAAAAAATAAAAGTTAATTTAGTTCTAACGTTTAGTTTGGCATACTCAAACTTTAAGATTATTAAAAAGAATCATAATGCCTCGATCCTTTTCTAAGTCACAGATAGTCACTATGAATAGTTTCAAGGATCGATGGCTAGCCTCACAAGTCATCATATGCCCTTTGAGCATGCTTTGTTCTTATTCATATGGTACTTGATAAAACTTCTTGGGGTCTGCTCTTTCCGTGAACAAATTTTGGCACCCACTATCATTCCATTCACTCCCTCTCATTTCCACTCCTTTGGCTTCTATCCCACTTCTTAAAGATAAACACCAGTCCTTCCCACTCCATTCCGCGCCTTCCCACTCCATTCCACTCCTTCTTACTCCGTTTCATTTCTTCTTATTTCACACTCGCAATTTACTCACAAAAAGAATAGACCCTTAATAGGTCACCCATCCTAAGAATGATCCACAGTAAATTTCTTAATTGTCGGAGTTCTTAATGGCGGATTCCCTGAAAAGGAGGTGCACTTTGATAATGTAAATAGTCACTTTAAATCCTTTAAACTTTCATAGCTTTCCTTAACTATTCTATGGTCGTTATATTCACCTTCACCCAAAGAACACAACATCCTCATTGTACCTCACAATTGCCCAACTTACCAGCCTCTTGACTAGGGGTCCGATCCCAGATCTTTGCCTCACTAGATGACTGTTTAGGACTTTTCCGTCCACCAAATTAGCATATGATCGTGGGGAGCAACAAATTATGTTAGAGTTGACTTGTGATTATAATCTGCATTACTGTTAACTTTTCAATGAAGTTTATGCATAGCACTTCATAGTAGGAAATCAAAATCCAATGTACATAAGTAGGACACAACGTCAAATTTCACGCCATCCGTTCATGCAAAACAGCGAAGGTCGTGTCATGCACCAAACAATGACATAGTTAAGCAAAGTGAAAAGAAGAAAATAAATACCCAGGAAACAAACGCAAGAAAATACAACTTAATCGGACGACGTCGAGGTCCGGAAGAATCCAATCCAAGGGTGAGAAATGACCTTTTGGTAGATACCCGACATTGCGCGAGGAGGGTAGCTGTTGGAAATTTGAGGTTTCGTCCATATGGCGTGTTCTGGAACTCTCTCGTGTACATTCTCCTGAGATCACCAAAAAAGGGCGAGAGAAAAGGGATTGCAAAGAGAGTGAAAGATCACCACTTCACTCATCAGTTGGCTCGACCCACTTGATATTTTGACGAATTTTGCTGTACTTCTCTCCATTCGGTTGATTGTAAGTGAAAATTTTAATGCTTTAATACTTATTATGCTTTAATCCTTACTGGGTTTAGAAATTCTATTTCATTTTTTCTGGGAATTCTGCTTAAGTTTTTGGTGGGTATCATGAATTGATCAATTTATCCCCGCTTTCATGGCTCCCATATGCGAGAGTAGGGCAATGTGGGTCTTTTATTGTCTCCTTTTGTTCACAATTTTGCCTGCATGTCCGTTATTGCTTGGAAAGATGCTGAAATTTAAAAAAAGAAAAGTCCAATTAGTAATTTGGGTAATGGGGTTTCATTTTCTCTGTTGGGTGAAACAAATTCTCGTGCTGTAGGGATTGCCGGCTAATATTAAGATCATGCGTGTAGAACTGTCAAGAGCGATGTGAACTTTTACAGGATTTTGAGCGGTGGTGCATAATTGTGGTAGTGCTGGTTAAAGTGCATAAGATTGACATTGAAGAAACATAATGGCTAAGCTTGCCTGGATCATTAATGAACAATGCTAGAAGAGTTGAAGATGGCTTTAGTTTTTGGATTAGTAAAGTTAGGTTTAATTTTTTGATCATATAGCTAAGGATTTGATTAATTTGACCTTTTGCAATTTAAAAACCTGTTTTACATATGATCCGTAACTTAGTCCTTACCCCTCAGCCCCTGCACCCCCTCCCCCCCCCCACCAACCCGGGGGGGGGGGGGGGGGGAGGAGAACAAGGAGAGTTTATTGGGGTGTAATGGAAGCATTTGGTTGTGTTGATTTCGTACAAATACCGTTATGATGGAAGTGTATTTCTGTATTAAATTATGAAGCATGTGTTTCGAAGTTATATTGATTATTTCTACTTGTTTGTTGTTGGCTTACAATTTTTTCCTCACTTATATGCTTGCTGGTGATGAATGCTATGGCTATAGCCTATAGGTGATGTAAGGCCTATACACAAAAGCTTGTTTTCTGTTTTCAGGAGTACTTGGAGGATAGGCTGTTCATTTGCTACTCTTGTGGGTTGTGAACATGAGTTTTGTTTTCCGGGGTACTAGAGGCGATATTGAAAATGAGTTTGCTGGAATTATTCCTGGACGACGTTCACTGGTATGTATATTTTTCTTTTAGTATGGTTTTCATTCAGAGGCATGGTGGAGTTTTCCCCCCTTCCCTTTATCCCTAACCACTCACCCTTTCTGTTGCCCACGGCCTATAGGGTGGTGAGTAATGCATGAGATAGGGGCCCCTCATTGAGCTACTTTGTACAACCCAAAAAAAAGGATGTCTCCTACCTATTGGGATATGAATTTGGATGTGTAAATTTGACTCAGTTCTCGACTTCTTTTTCCCAACAGAGGATACAGCCTGTTCGGCCTATAAATACAAATTCGCTGGCTTTTCTTATCACTGGTAAGCTTTCCGTTGTGTTAGTCTCTTATATTAAATCTTTCCATTTGTATTTATGTGGGACTTATAGGTGTTTTCCTCTTTTTCCCCCTGCTCGTGCAGTTCTTCTGCTGTTCACAATTTTGAATTCCCATCAGATGTCTCCTAATTTTCTGGTAATTTCTCATCAACATATATGTGCTTTTTTACACATATAGCCACAACTTTTATGAGTATTCACAAGATACCCTGAACCTATGCAGCTGTGGCTAGTTCTTGGTGTGTTTCTCATTGCCACAAGCTTAAGGATTTATGCTACTTATCAACAACTACGAGCCCAAGCTCATGCTGCCGGTGCAAGTGGCTTATTTGGAACGGAGTTGCGCTTGCAGATGCCACCATCCATAGCTTTTGCTAGCAGAGGACGGTTACAGGGACTGAGGCTTCAGCTTGCACTTCTTGATCGTGATTTTGATGATCTAGGTATGCCCTTAGATGTTGCAGTTGTTTTTCAATCTTCATGTTCTTGCACCATGTAAATTCTTAGGAACGGGAGGCCTATATAGACTTTTTTTTTGGGTTTTGGGTGGGGTGGGGGGGGGGGGGGCTGAGGCATTTTTTAATTATGTTAAAAATGGCGTTATTCTTTGCTGATCCTCTGCAGATTATGAGACATTAAGAGCGTTGGACTCTGACAATGTTTCCTCCACCACTTCAATGAGTGAGGAAGAGATCAATGCCTTACCTGTCCACAAGTATCAGGGCAGAGGGCCAGGAAGGTAATGTGCTTAATTTGCAGTTTTTCGTAAGATTGTTTGTCCTTTGGTTTTATCATGAAGTTCGTGCCTTCAAGGGTTGCAATTGAGCTCTGCAGCTGGTGTGAGCATTGTTAGTGAATCGCTTATTCCGGAACTTGATAATGATATCTGAAAAGAGGATTGGTTTTTGATGTGAAGAAATGCTGGTAGGACAAGATAATGATGTGAAATCAGATTGATGCTAAAGTAATTGTGATGTAACTCTGTCTTTATAACTCAAGAAGAGATGAATATGTTATTCAATGATCGTTCAGCACTGCTGGCTGTGTCAGTCTGGAGAAGTTGTATGCTTGTGGTTATTTATGGTTGTAGCTAAAGCACTTGTAGTTGTGGCAAAAGAAGATGAAATCATAGATTTTGTTTTTTCCTTTTTCAAGATAAACTTATAGAAATGATCTTGTGCATTAGGGAAGCTATATTGCAGGTGGCTAGTGTCTGTAACTACCATAATTTATAGTTACAAATTTATATTTTTCCTGGCAGTGAGGATTCATCATCAAAAGAGGATTCACCTTCATCCAGCACACCCGAGGTATGTAACAATTTTTTTTCCTCGAGTTGTATGATATATTATTGCAATTGCCTGGTTATTCTCTTCCTGAATTTATTGCATAGTCTGATAGTCTTGTGATCTGACTTCAATTGTTTGGACATAGGGTAAAATGATATTCTTTGCCCCTTTTTTTTGTGGTATGTCATGATTGTCATGGGATAATCAGCTGAACTAATTAATCTATGCTTGCTGTTATGTAATTGCGCTTGGACTGGCCGTGTACTGTGATCACTTTGCTGTTTTTATTTTGTTCTCTTCCCTGCTTCTCATTTGTTCACGTTCATGTTCATGTCGTGAAAATGTCTAAAGACTAGGCATTGTGGTTATCTCATTCACAAGTCAAGAACAAGCTAAGATGTTTTCACTGGGTGCTGTCACTTAGTATTGTTTGTATATACTGAATGACTATCAACACCAGGTACTAATATCGTTCTATAATGTCATTTGGATCCAGGCCTAATTAAGATATAGGCATAGTGATGCTTTTTGTCTGGGTAGGGGCAAAAAAAAGCCCTATTTTGTGTCAACTTGCATTTCTGCTTTGCGCACAGAGTGGTTATGTGCTGTGACCCTTGAGGAATATAATCTGTTCTTGCTCAATTGATCCTTCTATTACTTCGAGTATAGGTAAAGCAAGATGCTAGCAATGCTAAGAGTTTAGAAGATGATATGACATGTACCGTTTGCTTGGAGCACGTCAAGAGAGGGGATCTCCTGCGTACCTTGCCATGTTTGCATCAGGTTTGTGATGAATCCTGTATCTGAGCTTGTTACTGATCATTCATTTTGTCCAGCCTTCCCCTGTCTTAATTCGCAGACTCTTTATTTCACTGCAATTATTTGTTCCAATACTTGACGCTGTCTTGGATATGGACATTTGACACTTTATTTAGATCCACACCTGATGCAAAATTTAACATGTTTCATGTAATTTAAACTGGCTTTAATCCACATAATTTTACATGATTCCTGTGATTTACACTGCTTAACTTCTAGAATTTGATGCGTTCGTTTTTGGGCGACTTCCCAAAATTGTTCCTGAAACCATACAAGAAACGCCCCCCAAGAAAACAGAAAAAAAAGAAAAAGCCTTCCCAAATTTGATGCCAAATAAAGGGCGTGTTCGGCAACAGCGTTTTGGGTAGCGTTTAGCGTTTTGGCTAAGTCAATACACTCATTAAGTAATTTTGGGTGTTCGGTAACATGGTGTTTTGACTGGCATTTCAAGTAGCGTTTAACGTTTTAAGTAGCGTTTCTGAAAAGCTAATACTGTTAATGTTTTGCATTCAAAAGTAGTGTTTCATATTTTTTTGCTAAAAAATATCATTTGGAAATTTTATATTTGGAAATTATATAGATTTTTTTATGTAAATTTATATTAATCAGCTAACCCAACAACTAAATTTACTGAACACATTTATTTCAATTGCTCATTCAAATAGCTATCCGCTAACAACTAAATTAAAAATGCTATCGGCTATCTAAACAGTTATCTGCTACCTGAACTGCTATCTGCTACTTGAATCGCTGATTTTGCCGAACAGAGCCAAAGTTTGAATAGGGATAACATGTTTTCAAATTCTTTTTGCAGTTCCATGTCAACTGCATTGATCCATGGCTGAGCCAACGGGGCACTTGTCCTGTGTGCAAAATTAGAGTAGGATCACAAATGCAACAAGGCTTGAATAATGCACCGGCAGATGTTGCTGATATGGTCTAAGTTTCCAACTCCAACTTTAATCTGATCCTACCCTATGCCTTGCTGGGCAGCTTTCTGTATATGTAGACTTAGGATTCATTGCTGAATGTCTTATATAACAATGCTCCCTGAAAAATGTACAACTGTGAAATCGTACTGTCACTTGCGCTCACGTAGTGGTTTGCTGTTACTCGATTGGTCTCGATGGCCTTACTTTGTATATGATCAAGGATCCGCAGAATTGTATGAATAGTGATCACATGCAAGGTGGAAAACCAGTTCAGAGGTAAAGTGCAACGGGTTGACTCGTCTCCTTGTTAATTGTCATCATTGCTTACGTGATCTCATTTTAAAGTATTACGATGATGTTATTTGTGAACTTTTGGTCTCTATTATATTGTATATATTGTACTAGAATTTGAAAATTGAAATTATACTTAAAGGTGAGATGCGTTGTCACCAGATGACCACTGTTGACCGATTTTAGAAAATTTGGGGAGCAAAACAGCATGCTTCATGCCTTTACTCGTATGAAGACCGCCCTAGATTGGACTGGACTTTGCCGGTCCACTTCTGGCCGGCCCTACATCTCTGTCTGACATTTGTATTTGCCTTTTTTCTTCAAAACTTTTTTACATGTAGTTTATGTTTAGAAAATGTGTTTTTCGGACATAGAATTAATATAAACTACTTTGAAAATGCGCATTGTATCTCATATCTTTTTGAGGATAACTATTTTCACTACTTTTTCTGGAAGCAACTAATTTGAACAACTGATGTAAAAAATCAATTCAATCGGCTAATAGCTCATAGCTAGCTATTAACAAATTAATCATCAAATAAGGTAACAATAGCATAACGTACTTTGTTGTCATGTGTATATGAATAATCTAGAGGTGCAACTTCATTTTGAGTACTAAATAGCATAAACTTTTGATACTTTGCATGGTAAAATAAAAATGTAAGTTGAGTGAAAAAACAGATGGCGTCTTTCTTTCTTTGTTTTTTTTTGGGGGGAGGATGTGTTGTTCATTGTCGGCAAAAATTCTACATATAGAAAGATATTCTTATGTATGTGAAAATGTTTAGAATATAGAATTAGATTCTATCGTATACTTTTTATTTTCCTAATTGAGAGACTTGACTCTGTATATATATAGACATGCACATCGATACACACACTTTAGATTTTAAAAGCTAGATTTATAAATGTTATATGGCTTAAATCGTTCAAATCTATTCATGTAATTTCTTATAGTTTGATGAAAATGGAACAAATAGGAAGATACGAGAATAAGTCGATAAAATTTATAATATGCTCATATGGGATTGGTGGGCTAGTTCTTAAGATCCACCCGCGCTCAGCCCAGCTAAGCCCATTTATGGGAAGTTCACAACTCATGTACATGAGGGCAGCATTGCAACAATAGTACTGCATTATGGCATCACAGATCAGACAGTTGGTAGTACAACATTTGCCAAGTCATATCTGTACTGCAAGTTAGGAGATTGTATGGTTTTCATACGAATTAATTAAGCTCCAGTTTAATTATTCAATTATAAAACTGAAAATAATACAGCTTCTGCTAAACTTCATATAAATTGACAACTAATTCGAAGATCATAAATTCAAAGACTTGACCTCAATTGGGAAAGGAAGCAAGCTAAGGGATAATCGACTAGATCATTATCATAATAAACAATATCAACATTACTCAACCTCCCATGGCTCCTCCTCTCAGGAGATATCTCGAGTCAACTTCTTTCGCCATCCTCCTCCTCTCCCTCCAGTTCATCCTGATCAATGCCCATGGAGGGAGCGATGACCATGATAGTCCATACAGTGGCGACTCCAATGCTTCCAAGAATCTCCATTCCAAGAAACTCATATTAGTGAAAATATGGTGTCTCATCATCTTCTTTGTGAGCACCTTCTCCTTTGGGGTCTCCCCCTACTTCCTGCGATGGAACGAGGGCTTTCTCGTCTTAGGGACTCAGTTTGCAGCCGGGATTTTCTTGGGAACTTCGATGATGCATTTCTTGAGCGATTCCACCGCCACATTCGAGAGCGTTACGTCCATCGATTACCCATTTTCGTTCATGTTGGCCTGTGTTGGTTACCTTCTGACCATGTTTGGGGATTGCATAGTGGTCTATATTGCTAAAAAGGCGTCAGGGAATGCTAGGGTTTTGGTGGAAGTAGAAGGAGGAAAAACCGATCAAGTTCAGCCCAGAGAGTCGGAGGGCCATGGAGCTGTGGAGCACAGCCCTATCTTTATAAGGACAACTTCCCTTGGGGACACCATCCTTCTTATTCTTGCCCTTTGTTTTCATTCAATTTTCGAGGGCATTGTTGTTGGTGTTGCAGGTAACTAACACCAATATAATTCCATCTTTTCTTCCTAATTAATTCTTTGATTGATTGTTTGTTCATTTCTACTGTTTTTTTTTTTTTTTTTTTTAAAACTTAGTTCTGGTTTCTTGCTCCCATATTTTCCGTTTGCGATGGGAGGTTGGTTTGGTTTGACTCGGTCGTTGGGAAGGGACAGGCCATAGAATGAACGCGCGAAACTTAGCTTATGTACTTCTCAAAACATGATGCAGTACCAACAATATAATCATGGACATGCCCATATGCATCACACTCTATTAGAAACTTCGATATTTGGTGTAATACCCATGGATTCAAAATGTGGCCGATCTGCAACGAAGCGCCCGCATCGGAAAGGTTTTTGAGTTGGCCGAACCACGTTTTAGCCCATCTTACTGTAGAAAATATATGGTGTAAAATCTTGGTAAGGTAAACCTATTATAAGAAGTCACTCCCCCTTTTTAAAATAAAAGAATCCAACAAAGGACAAATTGTTCAAGAACCTCCGCAACCAAAACTTTAAACCGATGTTTGCCTAGAAATAGATTTTATGCTCTAACATAAATGTCTTATCCTAAACATGTTATAGAGCACTTGGATCTAAAAACTAGGTCATGGCTGGTTGTCCGCTTAATTAACCGCCCGACCGGGCATGCACCAACCTTTGTGTTTAAGAACCATCTCAATGAACATGTTAAGTTTTTGGTTGAATTAGTTCTTAAAACATGGTATCAGAACCTTTAAGTCTCAAGTTCGAATATCAACGACCCCCATATTGATTTATTGCGCAAGGTAGGGGAGCCTTTGCAGCATCAACAATTAAAACCCAAAGGACATTCGCGTGAGGGAGTGTGCTAGAGTATAAACTTATTCTTAAGCCTCTAACCACTGGCTTAAGCTTTTGGTTGAGTTGGTTCTTGGACAATCAGTAACATGTCCATTTTTCACTACTTAATTCATTGATGTGTAGTGCTAGAATCAGCCAGTTCAATTCTTTTCCTCCTCTGAAGTTAATAACACCTTTGTTCTTCCCTTTTGTCCAGCCACTGAAGCAGAAGCATGGAGGAACCTATGGACAATAACACTGCACAAGGTTTTCGCAGCCGTAGCCATGGGCATCGCACTGCTGAGGATGATCCCGAAGAGGCCCCTTTTCGCGACCATCATGTACTCATTCGCCTTTGCCATCTCGAGCCCTCTCGGTGTGGCGATAGGCATTGGGATTGATGCTACAACCGAGGGTCACGCAGCTGATTGGACCTACGCCATCAGCATGGGCTTTGCTTGTGGGATTTTTATCTATGTTGCCGTAAACCATCTAATTGCCAAAGGTTACAAGCCACAGAAACCATGCAACTTTGACACCCCATTTATCAGGTTCAGTGCTGTGCTTCTTGGGGTTGCTGTTATGGCTGTTGTCATGATTTGGGATTAATTGTTGGGCAGCAGAATATATTTTTCGTGCATGGTAAATAGAAGGGGTCATTTCTTCCTCTTCTTTTTGTCTTTTTTCTTTTCTTTTTTTTTTTGGAGTCCCTGATGATTATGATACATGTTTATGCTAAAGTCACTTGTAATGCCAAACCTAATCCTTTAATTTGTTTTCTTCTCATTTCATTAGTCCTGTTCACTTTGTTTTTTTTTAAAAAAAAAAAGTAAAGGGTGAATTCATTAATTTAACGTTGCAATGGATCATAAGGACAATTTCTATTTGGAGAATAAAGGAAGTTAATTTTCTTTATTCGACTATTTTGATGAATGCAGCCAATTGGAATTTTGGAGCAAAATTCGATTTTAATAATTTTGAACGAAATTTGATTATCCAATGGAAGAAATCAAACAAACTCAAATTCAAATTTCGGGCTCAATATTCCTTCATTTGGTCAATGTTTATCTCCGCTGTGGCAATTTAATCGGCATTTTTCACTACTTAATTCAGTTGACACTTTCTTTTTTCCATAAAAAATAATTTATCTTGTACCAAACAATAAAAAATATAACATGAAAATTCAGTTTCACCGATTTTTTTTTAATGAAAAATGATTTCCCCCGATCAAAATTCTACCTTCCAAAAAAGTGAAATCATGGAGCCATTTCTCATTATGATTGTTGGGTTTTATGGCCCAAAATTCGAGTACCGGCACAGTGGGATGACGCTGCGCGAGCACGGGCGTGCCACGATGAAGGAGCACCAAGCCGAGAGGGGCAGAAAATTGGCACGGGGGTGCCGTGCCACGTGGCACGGTCGTGCCATGTGGCACTGGGTGACCGTGCCACGTAGCACGGTCGTGCCACGTGTCTTTTCGCCGCCTCTTTTGGATGGCGGCTAGGATTTCTGTCTCCGAGGGGGATTCCTCCTGGCGGTTAGGGTTCTACTTTAAAGGGAAAACTTCTGCTATTTAGACCCTATATAAAGGGGGTCAAGCCTAAGATCTAAATCATCTCCAGTACTCATACATACATTGAGAGGTAGAAGTACTTTGTGAGAGATTACAATAGAGAGGTTGTAATTCTGCTCTTAGATCAAATCACTGTGGTGATTGTGATCGTGTTGTATTCTTCCTGCTCATAGTGAATTGTTCTGGTGCTGTCGCCGTCCGTGGTTTTTTCCCGATTTGGGTTTTCCACGTTAAATCTCTTGTCTTCTTATTTCTGTTTTCTGTTATTTACTTGATTTCTGAATCTCTAACTCATCCTATCGCTTCCGCTATTATTGTTACTCTAATATTATTCCTAACAAGTGGTATCAGAGTTTTGGTTATAGGATGTCTTCTATCATGAAGGTAGATATTCAGAAATTCGATGGGGAGATTAGTTTTAATCTCTGGAAGGTGCAGATGAGAGCAGTTCTCATTCAGCACGGGTTGTGGAAGGTTCTGAAGGGACCTCACGTAAAACCTGAGAAGATGACAGAAGAACAGTGGGCTGAAGATGTAAAGAAGAGACGTGGGTCGTTGACGGAGGACGAATGGGAGGAACTGGAGCTGAAAGCGGTTTCAGCCATACAGTTGTGCTTGGCACCACATGTCCTGCGAGAGGTGCTTGATAAGACAATTGCGGTGGATCTTTGGGCTCGGCTGGAGGAACTCTACATGACGAAGAGTCTCGCCAACAAGATCCGTTTGAAGGAAAGGTTGTATACCTTTCGTATGGCTGAAGGTACCCCTGTCCAAAAGCATTTGAATGAGTTTAACTCTATTCTTGTTGACTTGGAGAGTCTAGATGTGAAAATTGAGGATGAAGATAAGGCTATTTTACTTGTTGTGTCGTTACCCCCTTCTTATAAACATTTTAAGGAGATTATGCTATATAGTAATTCTAATACTATATCGTTTGAAGATGTTAAGTCAAACCTGTTGTCTAAAGAGAAGTTTGATCTTGACATTCATGCTGATTCTGCTGAGGGATTAGCAGTAAGAGGTACAGCAACTGAAAAGGGGAACGGTAATAGGAGTAAGAACCGTTCTAAGTCTAAAAATCCTCATGCTGGAAAGACCTGCAATTACTGTGGTAAATTGGGTCATATTATTGCAAACTGCTGGAAACTGCAAAAGAAGAAGGAGAAAGAGGAAGATAAGTCTCAGGAGCCTGCTGAAACTTCATTTGCTGAATCTGATTCTGATGGGGACGTTCTGTTTGCTACCTCTACTGAAGGGGGGAGTGATTTTGATTGGATTCTTGATTCTGAGTGTACCTATCATATGTGTCCTCACAAGGACTGGTTTTCAACATATGATCCAGTTGATTCAATTGTTGTTCACATGGGCAATAATGCCCAATGTAATGTAACTGGAATTGGTACTGTTAAAATCAAGATTCATGATGGTGTTGTCAGGACCTTATCGAATGTTCGTCACGTTCCTGACTTGAAGCGTAACCTCATCTCGTTGGGCACCCTTGAATCCAAAGGGTGCAAATATTCAGCTGAAGGTGGAGTTCTGAAGGTCTCAAAGGGCAGTAGGATTCTGCTGAAGGGTTTGAGGCAAGGAGGCCTCTATGTCTTGCAGGCATCTACTGTGACAGGTTATATGAAGAAAAGTTTATATAAATCATCTCCCAGAGCTAAGTTCAAGCATTGCTTGGACTTAGTTGGTATTCGCAGTATTTGAACACCCTTCGGGGCATTGCCCCTTGGAAGGGGCGTCACCCTTCGGGATGCGATGACGAAGTCAGAAAGTAGTGATTGGAGATTTTGGTCCAAGGTGGAGATTGTTGGGTTTTATGACCCAAAATTCGAGTACCGGCACGGTGGGATGACGCTGCGCGAGCACGGGCGTGCCACGACGAAGGAGCACCAAGCCGAGAGGGGCAGAAAATTGGCACGGGGGTGCCGTGCCACGTGGCACGGCCGTGCCATGTGGCACTGGGTGACCGTGCCACGTAGCACGGTCGTGCCACGTGTCTTTTCGCCGCCTCTTTCGGATGGCGGCTAGGGTTTCTGTCTCCGAGGGGGATTCCTCCTGGCGGCTAGGGTTCTACTTTAAAGAGAAAACTCCTGCTATTTAGACCCTATATAAAGGGGGTCAAGCCTAGGATCTAAATCATCTCCAGTACTCATACATACATTGAGAGGTAGAAGTACTTTGTGAGAGATTACAATAGAGAGGTTGTAATTCTGCTCTTAGATCAAATCACTGTGGTGATTGTGATCGTGTTGTATTCTTCCTGCTCATAGTGAATTGTTCTGGTGCTGTCGCCGTCCGTGGTTTTTTCCCGATTTGGGTTTTCCACGTTAAATCTCTTGTCTTCTTATTTCTGTTTTATGTTATTTACTTGATTTCTGAATCTCTAACTTATCCTATCGCTTCCGCTATTATTGTTGCTCTAATATTATTCCTAACAATGATCTATAAGGAAATGGCGGTTGATCGACCTATTGCAAATGTATTGTACTTTGATGCACAGAACTAATGAGCAGTCTGTGTGGTTTAAGGAGGAAATCATTACATAAGCATCAACCTAGAACCAGAAGGAAAAATTAAAGGAGGGAAGTGAAATAATTGCCTTTGTTTCGTTTTTGAATTTGATTTGTGCCCTCTAAATATCCCGTCGACGTCTTTTCTTTGGTTCGTGCCCGAAAGGGAGGGTGTAGATTAAACGCACCTAATTAAGCTCACTGTTAACATTCACTGCCTTGTACTAATCCACACAAGCGGCGGAAGTTCCCAATAACGTCTCAGGTGGTTGCAAATTAGTACGTTAGTCCTTGGTTTGTAGGACCAGTCATTCGGATTATTGTACATGGTAGTTCTTTTCTTTACTTTTCTAAAAATTCACCCGTATTTTTATGATCCTCTTTTTCAAAAAAATAAAGTTTGTGATCTCGACTCTACGATTTGCAGTGATGAATGCAAAATTTGTAGATAACGATTTCCTATGTTTTAGTTGCTTGAAATGCGGTAAGCGTACATATATAGATATAGATTACATCTCATAAGTGTTTAGCAACTTAGAGTTTTTTTTTCCACAACCGAGGCATAATTTATCAACCATTAATAATTTGTCAAACGGCACTTACAGTGTTTAATCAATAGATACAAATACAAGCTTTCAAGTTTTAATAGCCTCCTCGTCAAAAGAGAAGGAGAGCCTTGGAACAATAGTAAGGTTGCATTCATGTGACCAAAAGGTCACGGGTTCGAGCCCTGAAATCAATCACTAACAAAGTCAGGTTAGGCTACGTGCAATTTACCACTTGGGGTGAGGCCCTTCTCCAGACCCTACATGAACGCGGGATGCTTGTGCACCAGGGTGCCCTTTTCTTCTTAAAAAACTAACTTACGCGCATTGAATGTTCGGCTTCGAACTGAAACCGTTGTTTTCTTATATAGTTTGAAGAAGATATCTATAAATATGTTTTTTACTATGCATGCTAATCTCTGAGCCTAGTATAGCAATTTACAGATTTTTCTAGTTTAGCGATTGCTCAAGATACTGTGCTGACCCTTCTGCATCACATATTCGCTATTTCTTGAAAGAGAACTTTAAATTTGTCAAGATCTTGATTGTAATGGGAAAATTATATTAGAACCAGAGAATTAATTACACTCATTATGAATAATAGTGTATGGGATCTCAATCAAAAGTTTAAAATTTTCTTGTTTTTGATATGATGAAAAAACTTAAATTGATGGTTACAAATTTAATAATAGGTTTTATACTCTCAAAATAATTACCACTTGGGATCAGCTCAGTTGAGAACATGTATTGTGTCCAATATATATCTTTTTTGATAACAAGTGTGCTTAAAATAAATATATCTAAAAAGGACAGCCCGGTGCACAAGCATCCCGCATTCACGCAGGGTCCGGGGAAGGGCCCAACCCTAAGGGGTGAATTGTGGGCAACCTAATCTGACTCTTTGTCAGTGGTTGATTCCAAGGCTCGAACCCTTGACCTTTTGGTCACAAAAAAAATAGTAGTGATTCATCAAGTTAGATTGAAAACAGGAGTACCAGATTGTGTACGAAAGCAGGTGGTTTCTATCAAGTTAGATGGAGCACATGTGAACAATGCTACTATTATATACAGTAGTGATTCATCTACATGTTATGGATTGGATCAATTGCAAGGTATGGGACTTGTCCTACATCGGTTGTATGGACAACTGATGAGGGGTTTATAGACCAAATAGGCTCTCTCACCTAATAAGCTAGTCTTTTGGGATGAGATCTCCTGTTTGGTCTATAACACTACCATATTTAGTCATAATGCAAAGGTGCAAGAGTAAAAAATGTTGTAAAAACATTTTCACTAATAGTGTTTCAAAAGGATTTTCTTTAATGTTTAGTTGAATAAAATGATGTAGTTTTGGTAAAATAATTAGTCTTTAGTTCTTTATTAAACTCCATTCATAGCTAGTTAGTTACCATGTCAAATCTGCTTCTAATGAGTTGGCCGCCACAGTTTTGCTTTAGTTTCAAATAATGGGATTTTATTTTATTTTTTTGGTTGATATTTTTGGATCAACAGGAAAAGGATTGGAATAATCTGGTAGACATAAGGGCAGTAAAAATTTTGGTTGCCTCGCATGCTAATTAGAGACTTAATCCAATCTATGGGCTGAATGAAATATGTGTTTTAATTATTAAGGTTGATGGTGTCATGTTATTGTTTGTGAATAGAGTGATATATTGTTTACTTTATCTTTAGGATGAAAATATGATATGGTTGAGATATTCTTTTCTGTGGCGAATGTGCTTGATGATATATATTGAATGCTTTATACAGGAGAGCATGATGTTATATATATCGGCTTATCTTGGTTCGACTTATTTGTGATACTTGTTATCCTTGATAATATTGATGTCTGTTTTCTGGCTACTTCATGGTGGTTTAATTTATAATAGTCTATGTAGAATTTTGGTACAATCGTGATACAAGAAGATTTGTGTCCCCCCCCCCCCCCCCCCCGGTTTTGTTGCTTACTGAGATAAGAGAAATTTTAGAGATATCCCTCTATGGATGACGCTCACTGGATATGTGAGTAAATTTCTGATAATTTAATTTGCCTCAACAAAGAGTAAAGAATGAGGCTTATAATGACACAATTCTATACACGCTTGAGGCATAAAATTATAAGGCAGCCGCTTGAGTATGAGATATCTCTTAATTATTTAAAGTCAGAGATGAATATAACTAACCCTCTGACTGAGGTACTAGGTAAAAGCCAACCCATATACACGGAAGGGATGGGACTATTGCTTAAGCAAGGTCAAGAATGATGGTAACTTAGCCTATATGTTCAAGAACCATTTCAACTAAAAGTTTAAGCTAATAGTTGAAGGTTTAGGAATAAGTTTATACTCTAACACGCCCCCTCACGCGAATGTCCATTGGGTTTGAAGCGTGGCCGTTGCAAATTAATGCTCCCCCTACTTTGCGCAATTAATCAATATGGGGGCTATTACATTGAGATTCGAACTCGAGACCTCTTGGTCAGAAAAGCTCTGATACTATGTTCAAAAATCATCTCAACTAAAAGGTTAAGCTAATAGTTGAAGGCCCAGAAATAGGTTTGTACTCTAACAATGTTGGAGTATGAAAGTGGGTATTGTCCCACATTGATAAAACACAAAGAATATAAAAGTGAGTGTTGTCCCACAGTGAGAAAATTAAAGGGTTTGAGCATGTATATAAGCTTATGAGTTACTCCACCCATTGCCAATTTGTTTTGAGTTGGAACCTTATTTGAGTTTGTGTACATGACTCGTTTGTTGAAAGCCCAATTAATATATAAAAAAAATTTAACATGGTATCAGAGCAAGGTTGGTCGATCTTGAGTTGTCATCGTCCCCGTCCCCGTTTGATTAAAATTATGTACATGTGTTGGATCTTGTTAGTAGCCCCCACGTGAGGGGGGTATTGCCGTATAAAAACAAGTCATTAATTAGCCTATAATTGCCCTGCTATGTTATTAATATTGAAAAGTCCCTTCCCATGGGGTAAATAGTGTCATGCTGCAATGGGAGGTTGAGTTTAACTCTTGATGAACTTGGTCCATAGCCCTTTTGTGGTGGTGTGTTAGTTGTGGTACGTACTTGATGGACTCACTTGTATGAGTGTCGAGTTTAGCCGTCCCTATGTGACCTTATCCAGGCACCACCTTGACAATGGGTATCATTGTAGCTCTAAAATTAAGCCTATGTTTTTCCAGCCGGGTAACAAGCTAAACAATCAGCTTTTTCTGAATTGACAAACTTAATTTCTTCGAAAAATCTTTTGTTACTTTGGGTCACATAAAGCTAATATGTTATTTCTGTCACCTCACCCTTGAGTGCATATGGTCAGGATTTGGGAAGCTTTTGTTGTGTCTTGGGAGGATGCCATTGGAGCCTTTTCCACGTGCCGAAAGTTAATACTGAAAAGGGGTGGAATTACCCTTAATATGGCCGTGTCCGACATGCCCTAGACGATACTATCTTTCTCAACGTTATTTTAATTATATTGCAGCATCCTTTATCTCTAATATATTTACAACAAGAAGTAATATACATATAGTATATTTTGTGAGTATATACCTATTTTACATATGGTACTTACAGAATTTGAAATTGTTTTTACTCTTGTGAATTGCCCAAAAGACGTTTTTGCTTTTCCTCTGTTTTCTCTATTTTATGACGCGGTTTTACATGTCTTTGACTGAAACATTTGGTTCGTCAGGGGAATGTCCTCGGTAGGTCGCAACCATATAGTCACTGTCATTAAAATTAAATTAAAGAACGTCTTGTGTAATTAATTATTTTTACGTGGCTCGTGATCAATGCATTCATTCATAAATAGATATTTGTTGTATATTGAGTTGTGCTTATTAATTAATTGAGTCCTTTTTGAGTTTAGTAGAAAACAAGTGTCCTGGCTGAGTGCCAAACAAGTTGCACATGAGTTGGTGCAGCCACACCAACTGACAAGTAAAATGATAAATGTCTTGTTACAAAATTAAATATTTTTTAAATATTTCATTTGAACTTAAAAATAATATTTTATGTTCTTAAATTGAAAAATATTATAATCAAATTGTAAAAGCATATTATAATTTATAAGTTATGTAAAATCATCTTTTTATTCATAATTTATCTCATTTCTAAAATAGTGTATTATATGTCATCGTCAATAGGATTGATTCGATTAAGATGTTATTTAATACTATGTTGGCATAGTTGATGAATATTTAAGTTTAGTAATCCATAATTAAGCATAATTATAAAAAATTAAAAATTTTAAATCATAAAACATGTTGATTTGGAATGAGGTAAGACATTTAAAAGTATTTTGCAGTAAGACACATGCATGTCAATCATTCAACTTATAAATGCTACTATTATTATTGTAAGTCTGATCCTCTATAATTACCTGCATTCAAAATAATAGGGGATATCCTCCTCCCTATTAGCTTCCTTAAGCTTACAATATATTTTATGAATATATTTTGATGAAACACAAAAAAGAGTTGGTCCATTGGTATATTTATTATATTATATTTGGACCTACGTTAGTGTTTCTATTGTTTAAATGTGTTATAATTATAAGCAGATATTGATATGATTGATTTTATATTATGTGTCACAATATCTTTGAGATAATTTAATATTCAAATTTGAATATGTGATTTTTATGATATTATATTTTATGATTCAAATTTGATTATGATATTATGAGATAAGATATCCCATTTTATTAGGGATATTCGCTTAGCAAATATTTGAGTTTCCTCAACAAGATTTCAATGCTTAATATCTGCTTTGATCATGGAAAGGATTGCAAATCATGTCAAGAAAATCCTCAATTAGCCAAAAATAAAGTAACCGTTGCATATAATCACAGAATCAGCCAAAAAATAACTCTTGACCGTTGCCTGCTGAGATTGTGTAATCTTCAAGGATCCTAAACTGCTGTTCAAAGCCTTGAATTGAAGCTGAATTGAAGAATGAGTCTAACGGCTAGCTTCCAAGGGTTCCTCCAAGATTTTGCTGTAAATGCAGAAGCTGGTTGAGGGCTGAAGACAACAAGAAGAGCAAGCACTCATTGACATACCTATTACTCAAGCACTCATTGGCATACATTGAGCTTATATTGGCAAATCTATTGTGTTTAGTTACTCCTTGTTATATTTTGTTATCTTTCTTTGTAGTAAGTTGGGTTGATTAGTCGAAAGACCGACTACTCAAGTACGGTTGAGGAGCAACGCTATGTTGGGACATTGATAGTTGTAGGGTCAACTAGTAGGTTGTACGATTAGTGAATCGTGTGTAATCGACCGACCTAATAAGAGAAAGAGGTTCAAAATCCCGTCGGCGAGGGCCGCATGTGGGTAGAAGACCAGGCATGACCAAACCTCTATAAATTGTGCGTTGTGTCCACAATTATTTTTCTGTATTTTCTACTTCGATTATTTTGTTAATTTTATCATCACCCTATTCACCTCCCTTTAGATTGATTTAACTAGTCAAAATGGGCCAATACTTCTAATACAAATAATTTAACTCCAACAAAATTGGATAAGATTAGACGATGAGCTAATCCAATGCCCATCTTGAAAACATATGATAACTGCATCGTGTTACCCCAAAAAAAAAAAAAAAACTAAGAATACATACGCAGTAGAGAATGAACTAAGAAATACTAATAAATTGGCTGTCAGTAATTGTGTAAACTATTAACCTAGATATCTTCTGTATATAAAGAAAATCTTAATTGAAAGTCCCTGCTAATTATAATTAACAAGTCACCTCAGTAACTACATGCTTGATTTGTTTCCCTAATACTACGTACATTTTGCTTAAAGGGTGCAGAAAACACATTGAAAACGACCAATGCTATTCTCTCCCTCTCTCTCTCTGGATGTTTCTTTTTCTTGCTTGAAACAAAGAAAAGCGGATAGAATGTCCTCGTCTTGGAGACTGACGTAGGGAGAGAGAATTGTACGATGAGATCGAAGCTGTGTTTGGTTAACAGAGACCCTCAGCACCTACCCAATTTACAGAAAACATACACACATGCATAAACAGGTAATTGTAACTACCAAATTTTACCCACACCCACACCCACACCCACACCCACACCCGCACCCACAGGCATCATGATTCATGACCATGGCTTATCTATGACAAAAAGGAGGTTGGGTTGATTGATTGATTGTTTAATTTGGTCACCAACACATATCAGACTTGATCTCCATTAGTTCTTCAAATCCCTGTTTTTAAAAAATAAAAAAAATTATGATTTAGCGTTGTTATTCTAGTTACAAAATTGGAGGACACATGCACTTTACGTCCAAACTCATCTAAATAATAAATGACACAATAATTACGACGGGTGAGTTTACCAAAGAGGCCAATCTCTTGCTAACCTAATGCCATGTTCACAATTAGGCTGTAGAAATCACTGTGCATGGACCAAATTATAGCATGGCAAAATGGGGGATGGCCGAAGAACTTACGTGAAAATGGGAGATCACTATGGGAGAGAATAAAGTGTAGGAGCTCTAACATATTACTGATTTACTTCCTCTTCTCACAAGATATTTTTTAAATGACTTATCTTAATCTAAATTACTATATTATATGGTTGAAAAAATTCATATTTTCAACATTTACGATTAGCTAACAATTGTGAACCTTTAGTGTTCGCTGAGGCAGATGAGTATAAATGACATCCTAATCGTATTAACCCTATCTACAAAGATATGTATAATTTTATAATAATGAAAATTTTATAACTAAATGGTAATTTTACACAATTAAAGAGTGGAATACCTTTCGGTATTCAATTATACTATCTTTTTTGAATTTAATATATAATAGTATAATTCTTGAGCCAAGACAAGTGTTGGAGTATGAAAGTGGATATTGTCCCACATGGATAAAAATTTAAAGAATATGATAGTATATGCTCTGATATCATGTTAAATTTTTATATCAGTTGGGCCTTGAGTAAATAGTCATGTATATAAGTTTAAATGAGATTCTAACCCAAAATCAATTGACAATAGGTGGAGTAGCTCACAAACTTATATACATGCTCAAACCCTTTAATTTCATCGATGTGGAACAACACCCACTATCATATTCTTTGATTTTTAACAATATGGGTCAATACCCACTTTCATACTCCAACACGTCCCCTCACGTGTGGGCGACTAGCAAGGCCCAATACATGCACACAATCTTAATCAAATGGGAACGGTGGTAAATCAAGATCAAGCAACCCGCTCTAATATCATGTAAATTTTTTTTTTTCAATTGAGCAATTAATAAAGAGTCATGCATACAAGCTCAAATGAGATTCCAACCCAAAACTAATTGGCAATGGGCGGAATAACTCACAAACTTATATACATAAACAACAAGATACTTAAGAAGTGTCTTGTAGCAAAATGTATAGTACTTATCATTTTGCTAGTATATTATGTCATAAAATGATAAATGTTTTGATACAGGACATGTAATAAGTGTTACTAAAATTATATTATTAAGTATTAAATTTTAAAAAAGGGTATGATTGAATTGTGAAATGGTGTTACAACTTATAAATAGTGTAAATCACATTTATATTTAGATTTTTTTACTCTTGTGGAATTATGCGTATAATATATCTTCACAGATATGGTTGATCCTATTAGATCAGAGTATAATTTGAGCTTCATATTTATTGAAAATTCAATCATATCATTAACCTAGAAAATTAATATTTTATAAACCACTTAAAAAGCATTTTCGATTAATATTTGTGAAACTTTTTAATTCATTAAATTTTTCTCTTAGACTTATTGTCAAAGTTCATTCTCTTTGGCCAATATACTTTGACAAGTTTTATGGCACAAAGGGAGTACAAAATCCCAATCCGAATGTTTTCGACCAAAAACTAAGGTCGGGTGAGTTGTTATTATCCCTTTTGAAGTGTGATAATTTTTGAGTAGTGATGCGCGACTTTGGGGGAATTTGTTTCCTCTTAAATTAGTTACTAAGCAACGATTAATCTTACATAAAATAGTAATTATTTCAGTACGTGTCCCAGAAAATTTATATTATGCCTGAATATTAGCAAAAATATAATTAATAATGAATTCATATTAACTTAATTTCTAGTATTTCTCTCTTAAGTTGACGAGTCCAACACCATGAAAACCACATATCTGAGAAAATGGTCGGCTTGCTCACCTACGAAATCTCCATGAATATGATCTTGAAAATTCATAATGACAAGGAAATGTTTGAAATTTGCATTATTGTTTCAAGACGACGTTTTATTCGAAACCTGTGGGGGGTGTATCTTCTGGAAAACAGTACACCAAAATGAAGCTAATGAATAATAATTAGCTGGGATGGAGCAATTTCCTCAATTGACAAATGAAAGCAAGTGTTTGAACATAAAATTGACTTGAATAGCACTCCACACAGCATAGCATAGGGGTCTGTTTTGTGGGTAATTATGCTCCTCTCAACACTTCTAATCACCTAATTACACTTCAACTAATTAAATCACTTTTTTCTTCCCAAAGCCCCTATATAAACAGTTCTCCTAATCTCTCACTTAAGCATCTGTGGCTGAGCAGTGTCCATTATTACCATCTGTTTCCACGAGAGAGAGACAGAGCTAATGATGAAGATGGGTCCTAATGCAATTGCTGCTACCATATTCCTTGTTCTTGCTATTCATGCAAGGCTCTGTCATGGAATCACCAGGCACTATAGGTTTGACGTATGTGTCTCCTGTTACTTTTCATGAACTGCGTAATATTTGCTTCACTTAAATGGATACATCATGAAGCATTTGCATTGCTTAATTTTCTGATGACACAATATCATCAATTACTAATTAGGACTTTCATGTCCCTACGTACATCTTGTAGTAATTTAATAAAATTCGCAGGTTAAGTTGCACAATGTGACACATTTGTGCAAGACCAAGAGCATAATCACCGTGAATGGCAAGTTCCCGGGGCCACGGATTGTTGCTAGGGATGGCGACCAACTCGTCATTAAGGTTGTCAATCATGTCATAAACAACATTAGCATCCACTGGTACGAAAAGATTTACTCCGTATGTTTAAGCAAGAAAAATGCACATGAACTAGCTTCGAAAGCTGGTTAATTAATCAACATAGTCTATCGCCATTTTTATTGATGAAATTGAAAAATATATACAGGCACGGTATTAGGCAACTGGGCTCTCAATGGGCAGACGGTCCGACTTACGTAACACAGTGCCCTATTCAAATGAACAACAGTTTTCTGTACAATTTTACCATCAATGGCCAAAGAGGGACGCTTTTTTGGCATGCTCACATTTCGTGGCTAAGGGCTACTGTATACGGACCTATCATCATCCTTCCCAGAAAAAATGAATCCTATCCATTTCCCAAACCACATAAGGAAGTCGTCATTACTCTTGGTAATATAGTTATTTACGATCATATGTTTTGCTTAAGATTCTAAGCTTTGACATGAAAATTATCTTTCAACTTATCCATGCATTAAATATGCAGGAGAATGGTGGAACAATGACACTGAAGCCGTAATAAGCCAAGCCCTTCAAACCGGTGGAGGACCGAACGTTTCGGATGCTTATACTTTCAATGGCTTTCCAGGGCCGTTGTACAATTCATGCGCAGGAGCCAAAGGTACGTACTTGATCACACACATTACCTTCAAGTTAAAACATCACAGTGTTTTCTAAAAATGTCAATTTTTTTAACAAATAAAGTCCTTAAGGATCCAAACAATTACTTCGCCTTCGATCATAAGCCTTCATACATATATATGGCCCATTTTGGGCAAATTTTTTTAAAAAAAAGAAGACAAGGGAATCAATTTCCCTAATTAACTCCATGAGCTTCTATGAATATATTTTCACGCACGCAGGAATGACAGACACATACAAGCTAAAGGTGAAGCCTGGTAAAACATATCTCCTACGCTTGATCAATGCTGCACTCAATGACGAGCTCTTCTTTAGTATAGCAAACCATACCATGACCGTTGTTCAAGCAGATGCAATCTACGTAAAACCATTTGAAATAGACATTCTTCTCATGACACCAGGCCAAACCACCAATGTCCTCCTCAAGACCAAGCCGAACCCTAAACACAGCACCTACCTAATGGCAGTGAGCCCTTACACTACCGGTAGTGGCACCTTTGACAACACCACCGCGGCAGCCATTCTAGAGTACGAAATTTCATCGAATAATTCCTCGAAACGCAGTCCTAATAATGTGACGGCCAAAGACCTCCCACGCCTCCCCTCCATCAACGACACCTCATTTGTGGCAAACTTCAGTAGGAAGTTAAGGAGCTTGGGTAATGCTCAGTTTCCCGTGAACGTCCCACAAACCGTTGATAGACACTTCTTCTTCACGGTGGGACTCGGAACCACCCCTTGTCCGAAAAACCAGACTTGTCAAGGGCCTACAAACCGAACCAAATTTGCAGCCGCAGTGAACAACATTTCGATGACCCTCCCCACCACTGCCATCATGCAAGCCTACTTCTTTGGCAAGAATGCAGGGGTTTACACCACTGATTTCCCACAGTTTCCTCTAAATCAGTTCAATTATACTGGGACTCCGCCAAATAATACCAATATGATGAATGGGACGAAAGTGGTGGTGATTCCATATAACACAAGTGTAGAGCTCGTGATGCAAGATACCAGCATTATTACTGCTGAGAGCCACCCTATTCATCTCCATGGCTACAATGTCTACGTTGTTGGACAAGGTTTTGGAAGCTTTGACCCTAAGAAAGACCCTCCTAATTATAATCTTGTCGATCCTGTTGAGAGGAACACGGTTGCTGTGCCCTCTGGTGGTTGGAGTGCCGTTCGATTCAAGGCTGATAACCCAGGTAAAGTTTCTTAAAGTTGGGAACGTGAATGTTGGTTTAATGTTGGTTGCTTAAGATATTAACATGAACGCAATGTATTTTATGAAAACTAGGTGTATGGTTCATGCATTGCCACTTTGAGGTGCACATAAGTTGGGGACTAAGAATGGCATGGATTGTACTCGATGGAAACCAGCCCAATCAGAAGCTGCCACCTCCGCCCGCTGACCTCCCTCAATGCTGATCATCATCTTTCTCATCTGCTTGAGTACTCTTTTTCCCTCAAATTCTTCATTGATTTTCTGTAACATTTCTCTTTTAATTTCCTTTAATCTTTTTTGGCCTCCCGAATAATTTATGTTGTTTTGTGATGCTCTTCTTTGAAAGAATTGAAGTCAGCAGACGTGAGAGTTTGTTGGGTTTTTTTGGGGGTTTCGTGGTGTCAGAAGTCCTCCACTGTGAAATTAGTGGAGGGTGGTTTTGTAACGTTTCAATGCGGAATTTTAATTGAATGAAAATAAGCATTATTCATAATGCATGATGCATCTAATTTATCTTCATTTTCCCTTAGATTTTTTTTTAAAAAAAAAAAAATAAGCTTGATAGTCAGAACCAGACTAGCTCTCGAACAGCGCAATATTACTAATGGCCCAAAACAGCCCAACCCCTACTAAAAAATGGTCACTATCCATGGTGGATGAGCATTAAATCCCAAGTGTTTAGCATTCGCTATCTTTCTAATGGATACATTTGTCGCTCTTGATCCTCCCACAACCATTAAAAAATAAAGATAGGAAAATGTTGAAAAAAAACCCTCAATCAAATAAGTAAGATTTAAATACACAACAATAACTGTTGACTCTAGAAGTCACATAATGATTTTAATGATAACAAATAATGCAGATAATAATTATATGTGAAATGGTCATTTATTGAATAGTTATATTATTTGTCAGTTTCAGATATAAAGTTCTAATTAGTCCAATTCATCAAATTGGTTACATGTTTAATTAATACATGGGCTTAGCACTTAAATAATGTAAATCTTGGACGAAAAGCTTTGATTGAATATTAATGGAAGTGATATGATAGAATATTAAGTTTCTATGGATATTTATCCGTATAATCTAAGTGAATAATATTAATGGATTTGATTGGATTAAGTTGTCTATCCAAATATGTGTTTATGGATAAAAAAATATATGGGCATCATATGATATCTAATGATTTTATTTTATTGGAAAATATGGTGTAGCCTATTCAAATTTGAATATCATACAAGATCAATTATGAGCTGAATTACCTTGCATCAATATTATTTGATTTGATCTTGCGAAGATTCTACTAAATAAGATACAAACTTAAATTGCAAGAGAATATCAAAGTGATACCCGAAATATTTTGCTGCTCATTTTAAGAGATTACTAACATCATGTACAAGAAAGATATCATATGCAGCATATCCAACTTAGAATATTCAGCTCACAAGAAAATCATATCAAAATATAGAGATTATATTTCAAGGGCCTGAAATCAGATTTCAGGATATTCTGGCAGAAACTTCCTTCTTGGCAGTTTGAGCTCACGACTTGGGCAGCTTGGTGCACAAGCATCCCGCGTTTACGCAGGGTCCAGGGAAGGGTCGCACCCCAAGGGGTGAATTGTAGGCAGCCTAACCTGACTTTGTCAGTGGCTGATTCCACGGCTCGAAGGCTATAAATAGTGATCACATAAGCAAGAGCAAGCATCGAAGCAAGTAAGCAAAAGTATTGAGAATACACATTGATTTATTGTACTGAGCTTTGTTTTGAGATCAAAGGATTGAGGTGTGAAAAATTATTTAGGAGTGAACTTGGAGTTTGTGAGGTCAACTCCACCAAACTTGAACCAAGAGGTTGGTTTAAGTGATTGGGATCTCCAGAGTGAGGCAACTCTGAGAGATTGTTGAGAGTTCATCTTAATAAAAAAAGTAGAGCATTGAATCTTAAAGTTGGATAACTCTAGGCAGAGACCTAAGTCTGATTGGCGTCCACCTCATTAAAATATTATTGCGTATCACCTCTATTTAATTTCCGCATTTACATTTAATTTTAATTTTAAGTTTTTGCAATATCCTATTCACCCCCTCTAAAGCGTTCTGAGTCTTTAATAACTACTCTTAACGTAGATTTCACTTTTACAGAATTTAAAAATACCTAAATATAAACATTCTTATTCCTATAAATATTTCTACTATCACTCCTATAAGAAGCAAGACTTATTCAGGGGGAAAAAAAGGAAAGAAGCAAGCTAGAGCTAGTATAATACATATTGGCATCAAGCATGAGCACGCAGCTTGGTTAGTCACTGTGAGTCTTTCCAACGTGACTACTGGGTTCAATCTTCAGTGGCACAATTCTTTTGACCGATAATATCCGTCTAATGAATCTTAAATCATTTTAGTATTCTTTGACCACACAATTCCCTGTCCTTAAATTTAGTACTGGACCCAAATGCGTACAGGGCTGTGTTACCAACCATGTACCGTAGCGTGCCAGGAAAAAATGGCACAGGCCATTGCTTAGTTCTGCAACACTCAATATGGGACAAAACTGTTGTGTACCAAGCAATATCAGCCTATATCGGTGCTAGAGTATGAATCTTTTCCTAATTCTTCAATCCTCATTTTTAATATCATGTAAGGAAAGTGGAAGCATTCAATTTGTAGAATTGCAATATTTACGCTTAAAGTCCAAAGAGTGTATTCATATGAGGGGGTATGGTGAAGTATAAAATATATTCCTGTACTTTCAACCATTAGTTTAAACTTTTGGTTGAGATAACTATTGAATTTTTTTTAAAATTTTTGAAATTTAAATTTAAATTTTTGAAAAAGTTTAGAATAGTACAAATCCAATGTAACAATATACACATTCAAAATGTCTCATGCCAATGGTAAAATGATACTATACCAGAAACGATATTTATACCTTTGATACCAAGGGGATGCAAATTAATATATTTTTTTTGGTTCTTGGATCCTCCATTTCATTGAAGTCAAGCTACTATTAGTCCAATAAAGGATAGAGCTCTTCCATCATAGATTTTTTCATTCACAAGACTCGAACCTAAGATCTTGCGAGAAGTAAGTGTTAAACCACTTGAAATAGCTTTTGTTGATAAATTACTATGGGAAAATTACCACAGAGTGTTACTTCGCTTTTAATATTACTCAAAGATGTTATGTTTTCTTCAAGGTGCTATGTTTGGGGACAAAGACAGAACAGGAAGGAATGCACGTGGCAGTGGAAGGGACAGTTGGTGTAAGGAAATACCGAAAATAACCCAACGTTAGATGGTTGGAATTCATGTGCCCAACCGTGCCGAAAAGAAAACCGGAGAGAGAATCAGGGAGGGAGACGTTGGAGGAGAGAGAGACAGGGGAAAGGGGTGAGTTTGGAGTGCGACCTGCAGAAGTTGGAGGAGGGGAAGCTGGCGGTGCAGGTCAACTGTGGAAGCTGTGTGGAAGAAGAAGAGTAGCGAGGGAGGTCTAGGCTCAGATGTGATTGTGGGAAGAAGGGGAGGCATTGTGAAGGCGGTGGTTGAACTTAGCAAGTGGAGAATCTGCGATTGAAAATCCCAAATCCAGGTAAGTTCGTTGCTTCCATGAATATGTATTATGGGGGGTTAAATTGCATGCTGCATTATATTTGTTAGGAATGTATTACTGACGAAGTGGGATGAACGGGGGAAGGGCGGGGATTGTGGGCGGGGGATTGTGTGTGTTGAGTGAGGAAGAGGGTGGAGATGGTAATAAGTGTGGAGGCGGGTGAAAGTGACTGTGAGTACGGAGTGTGAAAGGTGTATGAAATTTGAGGGAGATGGGGGGGGACGTCTGGGATAGGAATTTGAAAGGAAGTGAGAAGGGGTGGGAAGTAAGGGTTTGTGTGTAAGGGTGTGCAGTAGGAAGAGTGCTAGTTAGTGTGCACATAGAGTGAACTGTGATAATGTAGTAGTTGGTTAGAATGTAGTGTTGGAGTTGTTGATGAAAAGGTAAATTGTCAGTAAGTACCTGGGATGGAAAGGTGTGGAGACGGTGAAATTGGGGGCCTGGCTATACTCTTTATGTGAAAGCAGGGAATCGCAAGGGTGCTAACATGGGGAAGTGATGTATGGAAGATGATATCCTGAAGAAGGAAGGTGGTTATCCCTGGTTGTAACCTGACAAAGATTGAGGTGTAGTTGGTGAAGTTGCTCTCTGATGTGGTTGTTGCCGTTAGGATAAAGCTATGTATATGTATTATATGTAATTGTGGGGAAGGGTACAATATGGCTAAAATGTGTGTGTATGTGACAGTTTGATATGGTGCTGCAGAATATTTAAAATGAAGCTGAGAAGTGCGAAAGAACGGCGGGAAAGTCCGCAGGGGAGGAGTGGCAGGGCAGAATGTGGAAGGGGGGAACATTCAGAAGCAGAGGGAAAGCGTAAGAGGCGAATGAGTGAAGAAGAGAGAGGCAGTGGTGATGATGAGGTGGCAGAGGTTCGGGAAGGCGGGTGTGGCGGTAGGCAGACAGGGAAGGGTGGAAAGGGGAAGGGTGACAGGGAAGGGGAGCGTCGGAAGCACGAAGTTCTGCATAGGAAGGGGAGAAATGGCAAGGTGAGAGAGAAGGATGATGTGGATGATGACGGAGAAGATGGTGCTGGGGTGAGCGGGGTAGTGAATGATGTAATTCTGCAGTCGAGGTGCACGTTACGCAGCATAAGTGCGCTGAATGGGAGGTTAAACCCGTATCAGAGGGAGGCGGTGCTGGGGACAGTGCTACGACCAGTGTTGGAGTACGGGGAGATGGCAATGGAAAGGCATTTGACGCTTGCGCTGATTAAGTCATGGGATCGACGGAAGAAAGCTTTCCGGGTCGGAGGTCGGGAGGTTCGGTTCACGGTATTTGATGTGGTAATGTTCACTGGTCTACCAGGAATAGGGAAGAAAGTTGAGTTGGACGGGGAAGAAGTGATGACGGAGGTGGGGAACATGGTAAGAGCGCGCATGGCGGAATGGGAAAGGGCGGAGATGGCTAGGAGGGTACCGAAGAAATCTGGGCAGAAACGACGCTTCTTTAAGAACTATGTCAATGTAATGATGGAGTTGTGTGAGGAGAATGCGGAGGCGGACCGAGTGGGGATATGGCTTAGGTTGTATGCATTCATTGTGGTGAGTGGTGTGTTCTTCCCTCGCACGCCGTACGGAGCGGCGTGGAGTCTCCTGCACTATGTTGATGATGTTGACTGTATGGGCCAGTATGCGTGGGCGGAGGCAATCTGGGAGGTGGTTGTCGAATCCATTGAGGACACGCAGAAGAAGCTTGCTCGTGGTCTGTTCTCGGAGGTGCAAATTAATGGATTTTGCCTTCTGATTCAGGTAATGTACATTTGTGTAGGAGTAAATATGGCACCATGTGTTTGCGTTGCACTTGCGTGGTGGGGTGACTACGACCATCGTCGCAGTCACCATCGTGTCTGTTGTATTGTGGGTGGGGACATAAACATCCCAGTGACAAAGTTGTTGGCGCAGGTATGGTTCTACGAGCACACGACGAGGTTCTGCGGTCAAGATGGGCAGCGATTCCCCAGAATTGCGAGCTGGCGTAAAGTGGATCATGGAGGCATGTATGATGCGACTGAGTTGCTGGCCGAGCTGGAAGAAAGCGAGGTAAGTGTGAATAGCGATGGTAGTAGCGATGATTCTTGCAATTGTTTGCGTATTGCGTGCAACTCACATAATTTTAGCGTATTGTGTGGGAGTGTGGTGAACACTATCAGCAACGGGTGACTGCTCATTTGTGTTGTGATCTGCCATGAAGTTGTATAAGTGATCTCGGCATCTCCAGGACATTGCGGGTGATTGGTGGCGTTGATTGAAACTTTGTTGTCCATTCCTGTCATTTTGTGAACACGTTATTGCGTAATTAGTCCCATGTTCATAGTATTCCATTCATAGGATACACATCATCAGTTTTTGCAATGGTTCTGGTGAAGGCAGTCGTTAATAATTGTGTTTATGATGTGTCCTCTTGTAATTGCTGGCAGTGTTGGTCTATGTTGTTGTGGTTCGAATTGGTCCGGAGTGCAGTTTTGTATTTGTAAATGGCATTGTGCATGGTGTTCTGTTGCTCAAATTGAATGTCACACCTGCAATGAAGTTGTGATGGCCCATTCCAAAAGAGACAACATCGTGTACCTCAATATAAGATGTTGTGTGCATGAAATTCTTGCTAACCTAATTTGTTGCCATCAAAAGTTGGGAACCGTAGGTGTTTATAATGGGACTGATTTGTATGAAGTTGCTTGAGGTATTAGGGTACGTTACGAGTGTGTATGTGTATATATATATATATGTATGTGTATGTGTATATATATATATATGTATGTATATATATATGTATGTATGTATATGTGTGTGTGTGTATATATATGTATATGTTTATATGTATGTATATATATATGTATGTGTATATACATATATATATATATATATGTGTGTGTGTGTGTATGTGTGTGTATGTATATGTATGTACGTATATGTATATGTGCACACACACACACACACTCACACACAGACACATATATACATATACACACACACATTTCTGTACATATGTGTATATATGTATATATGTGTGTGTGTGTATATATGTATATATACATATACATACTTATATATATATATATATATATATATATATATATATATATATATATATATATATCTATACAAGTGTACGTTCATGTGCATATATCTGCAGAACCACAGGAAAGAAGGGAGGGGGCGACATTAACACTTTCTGTACTGTTGTATGTGGTTGTAGGTGAAGCCCATCTTAGAGGCACGTGGTCCTGAGCTACAAGAAACTGTCGTCCGTGCGTACATGGAGACAGATGAGTACCGCTTTTATGTGGAGGATGGAGAGGTATGTGGAATAACGGTGTGCATTCTATTGTCCAATATGAAACGAAGGTACTGTCGTTGTCATTTGCAAGTACCTCAAAGTCTGCCCAACATAATTTGGATTATTCTTGCAGGGTGTCCTCAGCTTTGATGAGCGGCTTAGGCGGGTTAGGAAGGCTTACGCTCTGGAGAAACAAGCTAATATGAGAATGTCTGCAGAGCTGGCATTAATGAAGGATAGGGTTAGGCAGTTGGAGGAACGTCTGCGAGAGTTTGGTGCTGGGAATGGTGATGGTGCAGAAGGGGCGGAAGGCTCATGTGGGGAAACATTGAATGGGGCAACAGTGACGGAGGGGACGGGCGAGCCGACTGCGCTCGGGGCTGCAGCGACACAGGACCCCAGTACTCCTCCCAACATTGTCGCAGTCAACCTCTCCGCGGATACTGAAGTTGGACGGACCTGCAACAACGATGTTGTCGAAGAAGGTAACGGTCGGGAACGCGAGCATGCCACCGTTGTTGCAAGGGAGCCAGATGTGGCGTCACTGCCCGTGGTGGAAGAGGCAACCGAGAAATATGAGCATGTAGCTGCTGCGGATGATGATGACCGCAACATTGCCTCCGCTGCTCAGTCAGTACAGACTCCGACAGAGGAGCCCGTCCAGGACGCGTACTCCGTGGCCCCCACCACAGATTCAGTTGCTGTTGGGGACGGTGGGGCTGACGAGCCCCCCCTTGCTGGAGATGGGGCCCACTGCGTGCCAAATCTGGGCAAGTCAACCACATCGCATACCGCGGACGATCAGAGCTGCCCAAGGTCGTCCAACATAGTGTCCAGGCTGAAGAAGGTGCCTCGTATTCGGAAACCATCCCGCGTGCGGGGATCACCGTACACAAATCCAACGCGCGGGACAAAAGGTGGAAGGAAGGGGGTGAAGTCGGCAGCTCCCAGGGACACGACATCTGGCCGCTGCAGCCAGTCAAGAGTGCAGTCGGATGTGGGGAACGACGACGCTATTATTTCCCTGGTCCCCATTGCTGAAGTCCCTCCAGCTGGGGAGGTTGAACTGCCAGCAGTCCGCGATGCTAGGCTTATGGTAGGCTTTCCAGTTACTACCTGCTTACTTCTTGTCACACACAGACCACGCGTCCCCTGCTATGACTTGTAAAAATCATTGCAGATGCCATGAATTGTTTTGTTTTTGGTAACCGTGCAGGATGATGTCCCGGACACATTAACAAGCGGGCCCTCTCCCGACATGCTAGCACCACGCACTCGCGGAACTGGCGGCATATTTCCTATTTCTGAGGAGGTGAGCTTAGGTAACCCTTCCTCGGCTTTCGTATACGCAAGGGCTGGTGGCCTACTACAGCATAAAGTTTGATGTCTACCAATTGTAGAAAACTATGCGGTAATGTCATGGTGAGCATCTTGTTTTTTGTTTGTAGGGTGTGAAAGTGTACCCGACGTGGACATTATCCCCCGAGGAGGTGGACCTCCTGGCAGCTGTTCGTGCCAGGTGCAAGGGCCTGAAGGGCGATCAGTGGTAAGCTTCAGTATCTGCAAATGCGATTGTTTGGTGGCTAAATATTTTGTATATGAATACCTGATGTCATAGTCACACATGTAGGAATTTTGATCTGCCTGAGGCAACAGAGAAGCATGTCAATGCCGAGTTCCTGAAGGGGCTAATTAATGTCGTCCCCACTCGAGGGGCGGCCGATAGACCAGGGAGGTACTGCATAGGTTCGTTTGCGGTCCAGCAGTATTCCAAACTTCTCCATTCGCGTCAGCGCCAACATAGGAGATACTATCGCATGTCCGTCTTCCTGGACCGCCATGATGAGGTATAAGAAATTGATGGGGAAACGCAGTACGGTACATTCCCGCCAAATGACTGTTCACTGTGGAAAATATGACTTCGTGGCAGGGGAATCTCCGTAACGCGGACGTAGCTGTGCGCCACATCTGGGAAACGTTCAAGGCACAGAAGGATTCTGACCTATGCAATGTAAGTCAATTCCATCACTACGTATTTCAGGAGGCTAAGCATGTGTTTGCAGTGCACGTCACTGACATGCTTTCTGGTCGACTCCTTCTCTTCAGGTATTCATGCCGTTGTTTGAGAGAGTTTCCCAGCATTGGCTTCTCCTTCTAGCAGATGTTACCAACAGACGGTTCTTAGTGTACGACTCCTTACAATCCAAATGGGACGGTCCCCATCAACGCCTCCTATGTAGTGCAGTCAGTGCCCGACCTTCCTATGTAATTACCCAAACATGTATGTTTTACAAATTCACATCTTCGCTCCTTTCACTGCAGAAGGTCGCCATTGGACTCGCCTTGATGAAGCTTCCAGATTTCTGCGACGTACTCAGTTGGGAGATGGAAAATGCAGAGTGCCCGCAGCAGGACAAGTAAGTGAACGTGGACGTTGTCAATTTGGGTACGTCCGTTTCCATGTTATTGCCTGCTCTGGAACTTACGACGCAGTGTGTGTTGGTTTGTTTGCGATTACTGCAGCGGTCATGACTGCGGTGTGTACATGCTAATGTTCATGGACCTGTTGTCCATCAGGGCCGACGGCCTATACTTCGGTCAGCCTTATGTGCGCAACGCTAGGGACAAACTGCTGCTTAGCTTGCTGCAGGGGAGAGTTGCTCACTTCCCGGAAGCCTTCTTGGAGGGTACGTAGACGCTGGTTTGGTGAGGGCGGTGAAAGTATTGATTCCCCGTTATGTACATACAGCATTTAGTAGTTAGGTTGTTGTCACCACGTTTATGTATGTGAGTCAGAATGGTCTTCTCTGGTGAGACTTAAGCGCAGCCGTTTCACCCACTTCGCTATTCAAATTTGGGGGAGCGTAGTGGGGTTTTGTCCGGACCGTCACGTCAGGTGGGACGTCGAGCAGCCCTCTGACCTGTTCATGTGGCTTATGTTTTTTGTTGTCGACGTCCGTGCAGTTAACCCGAATTGGGTGACTGCAGCACCCTGCGCAATATGACTTCATGTGGGGGTTATCCCGCAAAACGGTGACCCTCACATCTGTGACGGAGTTGTGAGCTTTGTGGTACTGTCATTTTCATATGTCTCACCTTGTACATAATGAGGTGTTATTTCTTTGGATAGCAGTCAGTAAGTCATGGATGGGGACCTACATTATAAGAGCATGTCATGCAGAGGACTGTCATTGTTGCGTCCCGTATACAGTAATTTCTGCTGTCAACACCTGTGAACCTGATCTAACACTACCGCTAACCCAGGATAGTGTGGCCATTTGTGGAAGGGTGACATGTGTAACTCGATCTGTTTATATGGAAATGGATGTGCAAAGTGGGTGGTACGCGTCAGCTTAAATGTGCTTTAATGACCATAAACGAAGATGTCTAATTCCATACATAAATAGTTACACATTGGCATATACAGGACGAGCCCTATCACTAACGTCCATCCACAGTCAACCCTCCCCGTGTACAAAAGTTTATGGCTTCTTCCATGCCCAAAACACACCACATATTAGATTTTCTCCGGACCCAAGAAAGACCATACCTAACCTAAAATGACAAAAGTGAGTCACCCTACCTGCACGCGATCTTCATACATAATGGGAGTTATCGTGCTACTTAGCGTGGCACGATAACTGCCTATATGTACATGTGCTCCGTATGGCATTGCCTCCTCCCAGGTGTCACCTGCTTCACGGACATGTCATCTAGCACAGCAAAAAGTTGGACGCCCGCTGGTTGAACGCCTAATTGCAAGCTAGGCGCACAAGCTCCCCATGACCATCACATACACAGCAAGCATGGTCTTTGTCAGCAAAGCATGCATCAGTCATCGGACGACAGCTTCAGCGGTGCATTGTCGTTGTTGTTGTGATTGGGCCGCCCGTAGCATTGCTTGCTTGGAAAGGAAGGCTGCCATAAGCTTTCGGTTCTCCCTCTCTAGGTTCAGTATGCTGACCTTCTCCGCCCGTGTCAGTGGATGATCTACCCACTGGAAATGAGAGCATTTGCGCTGCCAAAACCAAAATTCGTAATGGTAGATGT